>OZ007579.1:44238356-44398356 GCA_963931925.1 Onchidella celtica | reverse complement strand
TTTCAAAAATAGAACTTTTTGGCCCTATGTGACCTATTTCAAATAAAATGGTACAATTGGCTCTACAAGGTTAACCAATTAAAAACAAAATAAACAAAAAACATTCCTTTGAGGAGTTCATTGAATGTTTGGCACTAAAATAGGGCTGTCATCTACAGTTACCAGCACAGTTATACGAATGTCATGCGAGTGCTGTGTAACAGCTAAAGTTGTTCTGGCCCGTTATAGTAGGGGGGAGTTAGTTGATCTAACTACAACCCTTTAGAAAACGAAACTATTACAGCTGTAGAAAAAATAAACACGAGATCTGACGATCGATTAAATATTACTAAAGTCTAATAACTGTATACTGAACAATAAAATACTAGGAAGGCACCAGCGAATAACTAAATATCCTACGCCACACGAGAAGGACAACTTACTTACTCACCGACCAACCCATTACATGGGTCTATATATATAGGTATTTCTGTAGAAAATTCCCGAAATTATTCTAACCTCTGCCCTCGCCCGAAACACACAAACTATCCAATCACGCATCAATACGTCACCAGTTACATCATTCAAGGCCAAATCTGGCGTAAACATCTACTTCCACACCTTTATCGAACGTTCAGGAATAATTATAATAATATTTACGAAAACCGAACAACGACCGGACGAGGAAAAAAACTACCCACTAGGAAGGGAGGGTAAGGTCACGGAGTTCACTCTGGCGAACGTCAACAATAAAATGAAAAAAGAAGTGAACACATGCTCAGTCACCAGTATAACAAGGAAAACGGGGGAGGGCAAGGGGTAGCTTGCAGATGCTACATGCTGTTTTCACGATAGCGCCAGGGATTTGTTGTTGAAAGCACTTTGTCCTTTATAATTTTTTAATGGCTGTCATTTGTCTGGACATTTCATTTTTCATAAATCCATTTCCAATACTCTGTAATGTCAGCGGTAATACACGTTTTTACATTCTTACTGTCATGTGAAACCTTTACTTGAGAGATGATGACGTTTTGTGTATTATTTGGAAGACAAATTGTGGCTGACAGTAAAATATTAATGTGACATTTGTCGCGGATCGGGATTTTGGGGGATATAGATCGAGAGGTCCGCTTCCCAATCACACGAGCACAAAAAAAAACAACAATTAACAACTTTCACTCTAAAAACTAAATAAATCAATTTGAGTAACAGACTGTAAAGTTTATATATCTAACAAATTCAAAGATAAAAGATACAATAGAATACAATAGCAACTGAAAATGCTCAGCTAAGCTGAGGAGCAACTATGAAGTACTTAAGGCAATGTAATATGAAGTTATCTAAGTCACAATAAATTTACATTCAAAAGAATCCGCGCCGGAGGGCGGCGGATCCTGTAAGGTTTAAAGTTCTATCTCTCTTCATACTAAAACATATTTATATAGCGTCTCTGCCAGGCGCGCTCTGGTGTAGTTCACACGTGGTCGCGGGAAATGCATGTGGTCTGGCAGTACTGGTCAACAGTCTACATGTGTAGGTGGCTGTAAATTCAGGATGGAATTAAAATCTTTAGCTCACCATTCGGCCCTCACAATGTGAGGGCTGTTGATATTAGCGCTGTGGGTTTAATGCTCAAACAAGTAGGCTTGGGCTCAGGAGCGTAGATTTCTGACAATGCTCCATCACTGTACATATCAGCTCAATCGCTGCGTCTCTATGACTTCTCATCTGGCTGAGAGCTCGCCGTCCACCTCGTAAATGGATTGTCTACATGTGGCCCAGAACTAAGTTCTGTATGGCCTTAAATACTGGACTGCATCTGCAGCTTACCGTCTAATTCCTGGATTGTGATTGGTGCAACCACTTCTAGCTCAGCTGCCGAACTGAGTTATTTTAAGTAACAGCCCTACGCAACGACCTTGGGTCGACATCAAAGGTCGAATCACTCAAGACAATAAAATGTAATTTTATAGCAATAAATTCTTAACATGTTCAAAACCCCGAGCTTTTACTCTGGATCACGGATTTTCTGTACGTCAACCGACGTCTCAACAACATTTAATTCCTACTCACCCCTTCCCTCTCTACTAAACCTAGTTCAAAACACGAGATATAAAAAGTGCTCAGTCATGCACACCTACGCTGTCCGTCTATCCTTCCCCACACCTTCTGTCTATCTATTATAAAAAAAAACTGTTCAAAACAAATTGTTTACGAGACCAAGTTATGCTGGCTCGCACAATAATTACGTTTGTAAAAATTACTCACTGCTCTCTCACAAAAATTTAGTCAGTGGAAACATTTATGAATTAAATCTGTTCTTGACAACATTCAAGAAACTCTACTGACAACCTTCCTCAGTTTGCGCAAGATATAGGCTTATCTCTGGTCTCTCAGCGATTGCAACCCAGAAAGTTTCTGGAAATTTTGTGGATTTAAAATAATAATATACTGAGATACCCGGGGTACCGGATTGTTTGGTTGTTGCTGTTTATTTGCTTGTTTACCTTTAGAAATGTCACTCTGCCCTCCCTTTGAGAGTTTCATGCACTACACACCCTGCCAGCATTAAAGTTGAAATGGCAATAAGTCGACCGGCCCATCAAACCGTTTAAGTCTCGATTTACCTGTCGGGCTGATCAAACCTCTGTGCTGGACATCAGAGCTTTGCTCGCCCCTGATTCGCGATAATCTGGGCACGGGCCAGCATGTTTAATAGTGAATGCATCAAAGGAAGTGATGACGTCATGTGATGCTGGAAAAAAAAAAAAAAACAATCGAGGGGAGGAATTAGCGACAGAAAGCAAACTCAAAAACAGTGCTTCCCCCACTTTTCAAGTTTCCACATCTAAAAAAGAACGTTTGCAGATCGAAAGGAAGGCTAGTCACCTGTAAAATTTCACCCAAATCCGCGCTGTGTGAGCGGTGGAAGGTCTTGTTGAAAATGCCGTGAATTTTTTACTATTTGGATCATGGTTACTTCTGAATATAATGGTAAGAAATTAAGTAGGTCAACTGGTTTGCATCACTTATGAGACCAAAAACCTATCTTTTAATTAAAGAAACAAGCGAGGCTTACCTGTAAGGTGATGCTTGTTTCTGATTTCGTCGACTGTGTCGTCAGGAACGGAGGGGTAAGATGAGAAACGCTACCTTCCGCCGCCAGTCACTCTTTACAGAGCGAATGTCTCAGAACCAAATCGACTGTAATGACATAACTGTTGTACTCCATTAATAGTCTTCCTATCTTATCCGAATAATCAAATTAGGGACGGGTTGGGAGGGCATCTTACCACTCCGTTCCTGACGACACAGTCGACGAAATCAGAAACAAGCATCACTGTCAGGATCACATTGTCTTATAAATGCCGTGGTAGGTCACGAATTCAGTGTGTCAATTTTTTACGATCTTGTTAATTATAACCAGCGTAATTTGTCCTTCAGCTGTTCTCGTGAACAGTTTGTTTTGTAACACTTTTTTCAAATAGATGGAAAGAAGGTGGGGCGAGATAGAATAAATGTATAGCTAGGAATGACATCTGGAGCAGTTCTCGACCCCGTGATAAACAGTAGTATGCTAATAAATTATAATACAGGTAAAAGGGCTAACCAATGAGGGTTAGCGGAAGGATCGCGATGCAGCGCAAACCCTGCGGTCCGTACTTCTTTATTCATTCCGTACAGAGAGCTCCTTCTGTGAGGGTTTCAGCGTAGGCCCTGCTTGATGGGTCCAATTATAACTAACAGCATGACCAGATGAGGATCTCGTCATTGATCCATATTGCCCAATTGAAAATGAACCACGCTTTTATATATTGTTTCTGGCCTTAGCGCCAGAGCAATCGTAAGTAGATCGGACCAAGCTCGTGATGATTGACTGAGTATGACATGTATCCGATAGGAGAATGAGGAATCCACCCACGTGAATGCAGCACGCATAGTTTACCTCATCTAGAGCTGCAAATAGATCTAGTATTTTTGTATGAATACATAACTGTAAATTGTGATTGAATTGTCTGGGTGAGGCTGGGAGTTGCCAGCCCATCCTTGAATTACATTTAACTGTGCCGGCGTCACTTCGACGGGCAAGACCTAGACCTATAAACTTGGATCTAAATATCTGAGATGACCTTATGTCTCCAGAGACTATATTAGAATAGTGATTACCATACAATAAGCAGTCTATATCTTAGACATATCCAGGAATTATTAACTAGATAATTAGCGAGCATAGAAGTTGAATGATTTTATAGGAAACCTAGAACTAGAGATGTAATGACGTATTAGTGATTACGAAATTGATGCTGCTGATGTTTATCATTACCACATAATTAGATTTAGCCAAAATTGTTAGTATACTTAATGTAATAAATGTGACCCTGCAGGTCTGATTAATTGAAATTTACTCAGGTTGTTCTTTAGTATTTGGCATGGTATGAAAGTTAGAGTTTAGATTGAAACAAGTAATAAAACATAAAACTCTCGATTTAAAATGCAGTCTAACCATAAGTGAATGGATCCCCGAAACTGACAGCTGGAGGGGATTTTTACAATATCCGCCAAGCCCCCGACCTCTGACAATCACCTTACAGGTAAGCCTCGCTTGTTTCCTTAATTTCATCTCCTGTGACGTCAGTCACTCCGTCGGTAACATGAGACTTTAGAGCTGAGACTGAGCGTAACTCCAGAAAATTTTTTAAAACTTTATTCACGATATAACAAAATTTGGGTACACGTGTAAATATGGAATCAGTATGACGCATGATACATACAGAATGCTATATATTCCGTAAATATGTAGATACTTGCAGTATACAGTTAATGAAAAATTGCTTATTGCAGGATAATATGGTGCAGTATAGGGTATGTAGAGTATACCGAAATAAGATAAGAGACATGTATATAGTACACTGTAAGTGAACATGCTTATTCCTTACTATTGTTTGGGGTGTAAGAAGATAAAAGGCTCTGACCAAAATTACTATTGATCCGTTTATTATAAAAGCGTGAAAATGTACATTCCTGAGACCATCCTGCAGCTTCTAAAATGGTAAAAACTGAAACTCCTGCTTTTGAAACTGCAGAGGTACTCGCTGAACGAGTACTATGGGCTGTAAATGTGGAGGTGTCAGACTTAAAATTGCTTTTATCCACCTTGACAAAGTATCTTTGCTTATAGGCTTATGAGGTTTTTGGTAGCTGAGAAGCAATTTGCTCGTTTGCAAGGCTATTCTGATAGGGATTGTTCTTTTCATGTATCCATGTAGAACATCAATAATGCATAGGTCTGGATTACCCTCGAAAGCAAGAAATTCAAGTAGTTTCTGATGAGAGCCCTTCCTCGAATGTTTTAACAAAGATGAAATAAAAAAATGTACACTTCTTATTTGTGAGTTTCATGTTGTCAACCTGCAGACAATGGATAGTTTGGCATCTTTGGCCAGATAACAGAGCTAACAAGATCACAAGTTTGTGATAATGCTGATCTCGCTACACATATGCTGGGATATGAACAACCTTCTTCACATAATTCTGCTAGGAAGTTCACAGCTTCTGTTAAAGGTGGCGAAATGGGATCCACTTCTTTCCTAACAGCGAACCTTTTCCATTTGTTCAGGAAAGAAGAGTATGCCTTTTGTGTTTCTGGTCGCCACGAGGCCAAGAGAATATCGGCAGCGTATGCTGAAAATCCCTCACTAATGTATTCTTCCCTGAAACTTTGCAAACTAAGAGCCTCAACTTTGTGTGGAGTGGATGTAATTGGTCTAATTGACTTGGTAGGACTAGTAAGTGTCTCCTTGCAGACAGCAGTATTGGGTTGTCCACAGCTATTTTCATTAGCATTGGAAAGAAGCTCTGTGTTGGCCAGTAAGGCGCCACGATCACTCCACACGCTATGTCTCTCATCACCTTCTGAATGACCCTGGTTAGAAAGGAAAAGGGAGGAAATGCTAGAAAACCAAAAGTATTCCAATTCAGTGTGAATGCATCGATAGCTATTGCTCCTGGGTCTGGCTGAAACGAGACATACTTGCTAATTTGATAGTTGAGTCTTGATGCAAACAAGTCAACGGTGGGGTCAGAAGCCAACATAGCCAGCGACTCTTGTAATAACGAGGAGTCTAGTTTCCATTCAGTGTCGATATTTATTTTTCGACTTTCTTCATCAGCTTCTTTATTGTCTTTCCCTGCAATTCTAGCGGCTGAAAGCCATATGTTTTTGTCAGAACACCAAGTCCAAATTTCCTTGGTCAGTCTGTTTAAAGTCTTGGACTTAGATGAGCCCATTTTGTTCAAGCAATTCATTGCTGAAGTATTATCCATGTAAACTCTAACATGTACATTTTCTTATTTAACAAATGATTGTAAAGCAAAGAAAAATGCCCTCATCTCCAGTTCATTAATGTGGCTACAGCCCTCTTTTTGTGACCATGCCCCACCTGTTCTCACACCGTCACACACGCCCCCCCCCCCCCAAGCTTTCAAGCTTGCATCACTGTATATTACAATCTGGGGATCCGGTCGGCATATGGGGGAAACAACATATTTAATTATTTCCACCATTTTATCTCCTCTACACCTCTATCTGATAACTTCATCATGTTATCCCATTTCCCTTTTTCTATCTTTAAAGCACACTCCTTGTCGCTATCTAAATATCTGTAGTGTAAAGGACCCAAAGGTACAGCCGGAAAACTGGCAACCAATAATCCGATCAGGCCGGCAACATTTCTTATACTGTCTCCTCTTTGCCTGTAGAGTACACCACAAGCATTATAAATCTTTTCTCTGCGTTCACTAATTGTTAGTGACACGGTCATATTGACGGAGTCAATCTCAAATCCCAGATATGTTATATTCTGGGTTGGTCTCAGCACTGACTTTTCTGGATGAACAGTAAATCCCAGTTTATCAAATATTTCCACTGTGTCTTTTACATTACTGTGACATTCCGCAACGGAGTTGCCAACCAGTATTGAGTCATCAAGATAACCTGAAATAATGTGACCGAGGTTATGTAAATACGAGAAAACTGGTTTGCAGATTTTGGTGAATTTTCGGGGTGCCTCGGAAAGGCCCACCGCCATGCATGTATATGAATACAAGTGTCCCTTCCATTCAAATTTTAAATATTTCCAGTGATCTCGAGCAACAGGAACGCTATAATAGGCAGAAACAAGGTCAACACTGGCCATCCAGCACTGTGGTGTAATTAGACTGAGAGCTGATTTGAACGATTCCATTTTAAACTTCTCATAATGAACCGTTTCGTTCAAAGTTTTTAGATTTAGTATCATTCTTGTAGATTTATCTTTATTCTGCCGTGTAAAAATTCCTGATAAAAATTCTCCCTCTTCATGAGAAGATAGAACGATGACCCTTTTGTGTAACAACTGTTTTATTTCTTCATCTATTGCTTTTTTCTCCTCCTCATTCATATTTGTGTATGGCCACGGCGATGGTTTGTAATTTGGTATTTCATCAAAGTCAATTTTTGTACCCGATATTATAGATATAATAGTTGGGTCTGTGGTTATCTTTTGCCAGTTTTCCTTGTGCTTTCTCAGTTGTCCGGCCTGGAAGGCTTTCATTTTCTTGTCAAGATAAAGTAATGTATTACTTGAAATACCCACTTGTATCTCATCCGTGTCCTCGCAGCCTGGGGGGTCTATTTCCTCTTGTTGTAACCTGAGGCCTTGTATCTTTGTTCTCTTTGGCTTGTGAAGTTCGAAGGGGTGCGCCAATGCTTCCCCCTTCCTCTTTGTCCTAAAAAAGGCCGTTTGTCTTTAGACTTTTGTCGAGAACTCCAGTCGGTGGTTCTCAAAGAGGTCTCTAACCGTCTTTTTTCCCTGACTTCTTTTATGACCTTACCCACATCTTCCCCATATAGGTGTGCCGAAGAGCTGCTTGCATCTGCAATTCCTCTCAGCTCGAAAGGCAGGCCTTTCCTTTGATTTTCTTTCCTGAATTTTGTCAGGTTCTGGTGGCTGTGGCCCAGAAAGGAAACTGCATCGGTCATGGTTTTTAAAACCGGGTTTAAATCCTCCTGTGTTTTGCACTGGGATATGATTTCCGCCCCCCTGGCAAATTGCAATGGCGCTTTTCACTAAACATTGTTGTATGTTAGTGAGTTTTGCATCATTCTTTTTAATGTGCGAGCTTAGAGTAGACCAAATTTCTGAATTGGTCAGTGCCGATACCAAAGCGGAGCATTCAGAGGGTTTTTTTGTACATCTCCAGTTTCTCCTTCAGTTTTTTGGCATCTAAAGGTTCTGAGAACCGTCGTGCCATGAAGGTTGATATGTCCCCTGGGAGTGGTGCACCTTCGTCTGCCTCGGCTGTCAGATCTTTATCGGCCTCGTTAAACACGGAGTGTTTATCGGCCTTAGTCCCGGACAATTTATCGCCATCATTCTGCCGATTCTCAACCAAGATTTTTGACCGGAGGTCACTCGAACACATGGAATGTTGGTCAGGACTGCGCTCACGCTCTCCTCTGTAATTAAGAGGTTTAGATAATTTCCTTTTCTTTGACCCGGAAGGTTCATTGTCAGATTCCGAATCGGAGGGGACGGAAGATGGGGATGATGATGATGAGGGTGAGAAAGATGAGGCGGATGAGGAGCTTTCCCATTGCGTTTTGATGTCCTTTTTTGTTTATTTTGTCTTTCAAGGGCGTCCATTTTGCTCATAAGGGCTTTAATCAGCAATGTATTGTCATTTAACGTTTTCATAACGTCGGGATCGCCTTTTGCATTCTTTTTATTTGAGGACGATGGACCCGCCTCCTCATCAGAGGCAAATAAGGACAGTCTGTCTCCCTGGTCACTCATTATTCAATATTCTAGTGCGGAGCCCTATGTTGTACGCAACCCAGGCAGTCTTTTTTGTTATTCCGATGTGCGGAGCACAATATACTGGAAAGGTACAATAGTCTATCTTTGATATATAATGTGCGGAGCACTGTTCTGGCTTCTTTAGTTTACAACAGTTTTGTCAGAAACTCTGCGGAAGAGGACAAAGGGTTACGCAATATATTTAGATCTGTACCTTCTCTCAGATAATTGGATGAAGGTGTCTGTGCGGAGCACTACTCACACTGGGAGCGAAGAATGTGTTGACTTTTAAAATACGGCCTGAATGGTCCAAAGATACGCACATGTATGTTTATGACGTGCATAGCACAGCCCACGTGTTAATAAGTAAGACAATCCTGAAACTTTCCAGATCCCAATTAATATGCCGTAGGCTTGGGGATTTAAATTCACGTTGTTTATAATAATATTATAAGTCCAAAATACGAGGTGGTTAGCAAATAAAAGATCTACCTACCTAATAATGCAGGTTATCCACACTTACAATCACACAACCACAACTTGTGTAGTGGTAACAAGGTAGAACAGAAAACCTCCACCAAATACGTCGCATGTAACGGTCAGGTGAAAGGTGAAACACGTGGTTATCCGCTTGGCGGTTAGCAGCGAAGTGACTGGCGGCGGAAGGTAGCGTTTCTCATGTTACCGGCGGAGTGACTGACGTCACAGGAGATGAAACCCCTCGGCATCCCCAAGCCCCAATACACGGGGCCCGAGCATGCATACTTATTTTTAAAAAAAAAAATTGTTTTGGGCACGGAGGCCGAGCGGATTCGCCTTGCCAAAATTAGCTGCAAATCCAAAAGACTGTCAGAACTCTTAGGGGAACGCGGGACTAGATCTAAATAAAAAAGAAAAATGTCGTAGGAGCACATTCAAGCTCTGTGAAGCCAGCGGAAACAAACAAAAATGACCGAGATTTCGTCTGGGTTTTTTTTTTTCTTTGTTTTTATAGCCACGGTAGTGGAGATCTGAATGAAAGACTGACTGCTTTGAATTAATCTATAACTGTGCAGTTACTCTTCTCCGCGGCCCGCCTTGATTTGCTCTCTCTCTCTTTCTCTCTCTCTCTCTCTCCCTATCTCTTTGTCTGTCTGTCTATCTGTCTCTCTCTCCGCTCTCTCTCTTTTATACACATGCACACACACCCACACAGACATTCATACATACAGAGAGAGAGAGAGAGAGAAATTCTATCATTTTTATTATTACTACATTTTGCTACACTCTGGACTTTTCTCAGAAATCTTCATTCAGTTTTGTAGGCGTCTTCTCTTATCCAGATTTTGCATTCCCTAGACACTCTGGCTAGTATTGCTTGATGATGGGATTGGTTGTGATGACGTCTACAGCCAAAGAATGAGGGAAGTTGTGAAATCCTCATTCGAGTACGTTATCACCAGAACACGGTTAGATCACTGACTTTCTTTATGGACAACTTGTGACGGAAAATGTCCCAAATTTGGTGCAATTGCTAAGCAGCTATGCAGAAGCTGGGACATCTCAGACATTCGTTTAATAGTCGAGTTTAAGACATAAATGAACTAACCAACTACGATAAATTAGAAACGTTTTCTCAAAGGGAAGCAAGAAAAAAAAATCGAAACAGGAACTGGATTACTAAACGCAATACCATGATATACAAAAGGAGAACGGCAAACAACTGAAATCCGCTAAATCAATGATAAAATGTGAGTGTGCATGAGAAAACCCACAGTAATTATGTCGACAGGGCCGATTTTTAGAAAAACGGCTTTGAAGTGAAAATATGGGTCCGACACAAACTTCCAATTTGGCTGTTGTTTAGGGGACCGTGGCATGTTACAGGGTAAACTGTAGATGAGCAGTGAACACTACTCAGTATGATCTCTATAACGGCTTAGTTATTAGACTACGGTCTCCTAACAGCAATCACTCCAATATTAATGGGTCAGTTAGCTATTACCACTTTTACGATTAAATGCCGTTCTCTCAAAATCTTGTTTTAGGGGGGTCACTGACTTCAATTTATCAGAAATGTCTTATTTTTTATTGTGTATACAGAACTCAAAATGTCATGTTGCCGACTTATTGTGGGTTTTCTCATGCACACTCACAAATGCTTGCAGACCATCAGATATCGCCATCGGACGTAATGTATGGAATAATCCCTTCTTTCCATTCATGAACACAGGTCGTTGTTTTTACAGGTATTAAGGACAGCATGATTCTCTGCCTGCCTATGTTTCTGTTTTACAACCAGGGCTGAATAGATATGCTCTAGATTTCTTAGCCGGATCATTACATAGACAGATAAGTAGACATGTTTGTAGTCCCTCGCAGCCCGCGGGTTCTTTTATAATTTGGGGCTTAGATTTCGAAAATATGGGGTTAAAGGGCATGCTATTTATTAATAATAAAATACAACAAGGATAAATTATTCTTGCTAGTTTTATTCGCTCAAAGCACACTCAGACACCTAGTTATCACATCAAGACTGATATTTTTTACAGAGACAAAGATTTTTCTGTGTTTATCTTGTTTAAGAAAAAACTTCCACATACCACCGAGTTTCCGCTGTCGCTTTCTAGGAGTTGTGCGCTATGTCACATACAGTGCAACAAACCACGTAAACAGCCGAAGGTAGACCTAAACTGGCCATGGACTGTGCGTTGTTGCCGTAATGCAATTGAAAAGAATACAAAAAACCCAAACTCAAACTCTAACTAGTAGATCTATCACTCCAAATATTAAAGCGTTTCATGATATTGTTGGTGTAACAGGGTGATAGATTGGCAAGGTATAACTAGTAGTTATAATAATATTGTGCCTATAACTAGCGTGGGAAGATAGTTAACGGCGGGGAGACAGAGTCATTGTAGGCCAGAGGGGGAAAGTATGGGATGCAACTGAAGCGCTTTGACACCCGAAAAGGGTAGTGTTTACTTGACCGCCGTACTTGTCGATCAGATCACCTGGGAATTGCTTTGGGGGTAGAGCTGTTTCAATAGTATTTGACGTTGAGCCGACGGGGGTGGCCATTAGGATAACTAATGCACACTCGGTGGGCGTCTTGGGACGCTACCTGACTGGGTATAAATCCCCGAACGCTCCTTCCAACTTCAGACCGCTGAGAGCACTCACCAGCTTCGTGCCGAAGAGGAGACCACAACTGCAACTGTAACTTTGTACTAGTCTTGTGAGTGGGGAAGGTCAGGGAACCCGCAAACATCCTTTGTCAGAGCGTGGTATCTTTGGTATCTTGTCGGCATTTGAGCTGTTGCTGAGTGGTAAGTTAATTGTACGATGTATGTGTATTTTACTTAATGTTCATGATTGTAGAACCTAAATCTAGTGGGTTTACTTTGGTATAACTACTGCCTCTGAGAGAGTCACGGAAACGCCGTTACATATATGTTACGAAACCTTATAGGATGGGGTCTGTTAGAGAGAGCGTTATTCTTCGTGGGGAACGTGTAAATATCATTAAAACTGCATTGATCGTTTATTCTATTGCCTATATGGGAGCCTATGGAGTATGGGAGCTGCAGCCTGACTTATAACAGTGTCAGCGGTTAAAAGTATTAATGACGAATATCCGTCATGGAGTAAGTACGGAAGTCATGCCTTCCAGCAGTAGATTAGGAAGTTGCGATTGTTTTTCTACAGAGGAGGAAGAACAACACCTTCTTGGCTTCTCAACTTCTTGTACTTTGATTAACGACATCGTGGCTTCTTGGCTTCCCGACCTATTGGTACCTGCCGATACCTGTTGATCTAACTGCGCAGTCAAGCCAGGGTAGAGAGGAAGAACCAGTGCCCAGATAGCGCCATACACCCCTAAAGGAGAGGTTTCCTTATGCTGAATGTTCCCATGTGTTTTATAAAATGTGCTAGAAATTGAATATTACGAAGCCATTTAATTAGCATGTACTGATTTGCATCAACTTCATTCCATCGAAATTCACATGAAATTGTATGACCTGTGTTCCTATTATTATTGAATGAATTAATAATTATTGTATATATGTAAGCAATACAGATATCGTTTGTTATAACTTATAGAAGAGAGATAGTCGACTATTTAGTGTGTTTGTGCCGTGCCCATCACGGCTGGTGTCAGAAGAAAGTTAGTGAGAGAAAGTGGAAACATCACAGTTGGCTAAAAGTAGAAGTGAGTTCCTCAGTCCTAATTCCATATTAAACAACAGATAAAACTGCCTAGTGAACACTGAACTACACTGCCCAGCACTGTCTTTACTTAAGGTAGCCACACAAAGGCCACCGAATTCGGTCACCGAGCCACTAGGCGCTTTAGGTGAGAAGAATTGCACTATATAATTTCAACAACTGCACACAGAGCCCACCTAGATTCGGTCTGTTTATGTAGTGCAATTCTTCTCACCTAAAGCGCCTAGTGGCTCGGTGACCGAATTCGGTGGCTTTTGTGTGGCTACCCTACCTCTTCTTACCTACAGTAATGCTGGCTTTTGCATCAGCAATAATTGAGCTGAAACTGGAAAGCATTGACAATTAGATAATGTCTAGAGAGTGAGGAAAGCGATTAGGGCCCACCATTTATAACTTATTACATGCATAAGGTAGTCTAGATCTAGTCTTGGCTTAAACGTTTTACTAAGCTATCAAATCTAATATCATGACTCAGTCTGAATAGTTTCTAGCCTGTGTGGCCTGAACTCACCTCGTCTCATTTTCACAGTTGGAGGTTGAGTTTCTGTGTCTGGGTTTTGTTTTGTTTGATGACTGAAGATGGATGGCACAGCATCTGGACTGATTCTATGCTATATGATGTTGTAGCTGATAAACTATTTACCAGGCAACCACGGGATAAAGGCTTTTAACTGGTCTGGCTCAAAGTGCACCTTTCACAAAGATACGGCTTGCGCGTGGCGCGGTCAGCTTGACCTTGCCGACTTTTGCCGCCCGTGCGGCGTGAGCGCTTGCGAATCATGGAGGGTGAGGGTTAATATAAGCCCTGGTTATTTCTGAATATGGAGACAAGAAACTGCACAGCTCAACTGTCTGTTTTATTTGCGTCACACAAAATTGACAGGTTGACCCCATGGCTTCTCCACCCCCTCACCTCCCAGCTCCCCCCAGGGCACGGTGGCCGAGAGCATGCGCGTTTGCAACGATTACCCGCAATCCAAAACATTTTTGAAACATCTTAGAAGAACCAGAATTTCTTAACCCCCGGCGAAAGACAGAACAAAAATGAAAATTTTGTAGGCACACGACATCAAGAGGAGCAAGCCGAACTAATTGCCATCTTTTCTAGTTGTTATTGTTGTTGTTTGCTGCTGTTGTATATAGCCTTTATATCTCTTGGCACTAAGCCAAAAGCTATTGGCCGTCTGAAGTCTTCTTCTGTGATAAAGTATTCCCTAGTAAAATCATTCATATCGGGTACGTTCCGAGGACTGGGCGCAAAGCAAGCAACGAGTTTGTCATATTTGTATTTTGTATTTTGTAATTATGATATTATTATGCCTGAATATTGATCGTCGTTATCCCTCTGAGGGCTTTAGTTTTAGGATTCATAATCTTGGAATTATGTATAAAGAATGTGCCAATATGGAAATTTTAGCAAATGTGAAAACATTTGGATGAATGGGTGAATAAGTGGATATATAGATGGATGGATAGATAGATAGATAGATAGATAGATAGATAGATGGATGGATGGATGGATGGATGGATGGATGGATGTGTCACAAATCCCAGACTGGGAAATGTAATAGTTTATGACAGGACGACAATCACGAACAAACAAGTTTAACACTTAACAAAACAACCCATCAGACTCACACATTTATTAAACATAATTATACATATAATAGCGCAATTACATATATTATATTATTGAAATGACTGCCGTACAACGGCCTTGTTCTCACACACACGCTCCCTCGGATCCACAATCCGGTAGTTACTCCTAAAGGCACTTCGGCCTCAGCCTCTCCCCTCAGGGTCTTAATAGTACATTAATGATTCACTGGCACCGCAGTCTCTCAATATCACCTTCCTATTGTCATACACCTTAGCACTCCCCTCGCACCTCAGCAGGGCAATAACACATTATTATTTCCATAGCCATCAACATGGCAACAACATAATATCAGTTCACTAGCCTATCAACATGGCAACAGTATAGTATCTCATTCACTCTCATATCTACGTCCCTGTCCGCGGCCTGACTGCCACGACTTTATGTGCCTCTACTGTCCTGCACTGACAGCCTCACTTCTGGCCTATGTGTGGCCTCCGGCCCTATGCTGGCCTATCTCCTGTGCTCATCGAGGTGGCTCTGCGGCCCGTCCCCGACACCTACAAGAATAATATTACATTGGTATAATACCCTACCATTTCTATTCACTCCACCTCTCCTTACAATCCATGAAGCGTACACACACTAGTTCACCTTTCACTCACCACACATCTTACGGTAACACACCTCCATCGGAGTACACACTACTCACTCGCGCTACAAATCCATGAACTCACTTTCATCTATCGCTCATGGCGCACATTGCTATATCCAATATCAGGGACTTCCACATTCCTCACATATACTTATTCACATCATGGTAATAGACGAATATAATATAATACATCAATCATAATAATCAATCAACGTTCTACATACCAGTCATAACTGGAAAGACTCTCACTAGTCTTCTCGACTGCTTCCCCTTTATGTCCGCCCGATGGGCTTTTATTCACAGGTCCGATCCCTAGGACCTTCTAACTTGCAGTGATAGTTATACAGCGCTTTCGCCTCCTTCAGACCCCCCCCCCCCACTACTCACAACAGCACGCTTAACTTGCTGTCTACTGTGAGTCCTTCTTACTCTACACCCGCTCTGTAGCAATCCCCTTAATTGCACTCACTCCACTCGTGACATCATCCCCCACCCCAAAAAAATTAATGCAATTAATTTCAAATCGCATCAAGATGACTGTCAACGAGTGAGCGTGAGCAATACCTATACCAAAAAAACTGACCTAGCAGTTCCCCTAGTATATAAAATACCGAAATCAGGGGAAAATATGGGGATCAATATGGTCTGAAATATGCATATATGTGTCACATCATCAATAGCTAACTAAACACAATATCTAATACAGAATCAAAAGCCAATCAACCTATCAACCATTCTTCATATCATATTTATAATGTCAATATTTTAAAGTCGACTCATTCACACAGATCCTGTCAATGTTCCTGTCCTCCGATGTATAAGCTCCTGAAATCTTCCCCTAGGCTCGACTAAGGTAGTCGGCGATATGATTGCTGGTTCCTGGAATTGGTTGAATAACGAAGGTATACGGCTGCAAAGCCAATGCCCATCTAGACAAGCGTGGGCTGGACGAACGATTCTTCGACAAAAATGTCAGTGGCTTGTGGTCTGTCTGGATACAAAATTCTCGTCCCATGAGATAACGTCCTAGTTTCTGGACGGACCAGACAATGGCAAGACACTCACGCTCTATCACAGAATACTTTCTTTCTCTCTGCAATAACTTCCTACTGACATAACATACAGGATGGAGACATTCGTTCTTCTCCTGTAGAAGACAAGCGCCGACACCAGAGTCCGACGCATCCGTTTTGAGGATAAATATAGATCGAAAATCGGGTAATATCAAAATGGGTGACGATGATAATGCTGTCACCAAATTATCAAATGATGTCTGACATTCAGACGTCCACTGGACCTTATCGGGTTGTCCCTTCTTAGTAAGGTCAGTAAGAGAAGATGACAAGGAGGAAAAATTTGGAATGAACTTTCTGTAATAATTTAAAATTCCCACTAAGCCTCTGACTTGTTTCTTTGTTTTAGGGATTTGCAACCCTACTAACTTGTCAATTTTTGTTACTTCAGGTCTCTGAACACCTCTACCCACAATATGTCCTAAGAATACTATCTCTGGACATGCCAAATCCATCTTTGCGGGTTTAGCCGTTAACCCAAAATGACGTAATCGTTGAAAAATTACTGTTAGTGTCTGAATATGATCAGACCATGTCGACGTATGGCATGCTATATCATCAAAGAATGACACGACATTAGGTATGTCCTTCAACACTAATCTCATTAATCGTGCAAACGTCGCTGGCGCGTTTACCAACCCAAATGGCATGACCTTAAATTGGAATAATCCAATGGGCGTTTGGAACGCCGTGTATTGTTTAGACTCCTCAGTAAGCGGGATTTCCCAATAACCTTTCGTTAAATCTATCTTGGAAAACCACGTGGACCCGGCCAATGAAGCTATTAATTCCTCCTGGAACGGAATAGGCTCCCTATCGCCTACCGTAATAGTGTTCAATCTTCGAAAATCAATACAGAACCGCACCGATCCATCAAGTTTTTTCACGAGGACGATGGGTGATGAATACGGCGATGTTGATGGTTCTATCACATCTAACTTCAACATTGACTCAACTTCCTTTATGACTCTATCTCTCGAAGAAAAAGGCAACGGATACGGTCTAAGAAATACTGGCTTATCCGAAGTCAACTTTATTTGGTGCTGGATCACCGTAGTGCGACCCGGCAAATCCGTAACAACATCCGGAAATGACGCTACGAGGGTCTCAAGTTCCCTACTCCTTGAACTCGTAAGGTCAGGGTTAATTTTTACGTCCCTGTAACCTTGTGTCGGAGTTAACTCCGGCAATTGAATTTGTAACTCCTCCTGCGCCTCGGTGTCGCTTACGTCACAGTCCAACTGGTCTACGACCCCCGTACAAGCAGTAGAGAAGACAGTCTCCTCTGGTCTTGTCTGTGCACACAGATACTGTGGTCTCTCATAAAATCTCTGTAGCATATTAACATGGAAAACCTTACTCGCTCCATCAATGTGGATAGCGTAATCTACCTTCGAAACAACTCGCTCAATAACATAAGGGCCTTTCCATGTCATCAATAACTTATTATGGTCCGTAGGTAACAACAACAGAACCTTGTCTCCTGGCTTAAAAATTCTCAGTTTGGAACCTCTATCTTTATAGTCTTTTGCTCTTTTCGAAGCGATACCCGAAGCTTCTTCTGCTATAGTGCGCGCTGAAGATAATCTTTCTCTTAAATCAACAAGGTACTGAAACCTTTTTAAACGGTTCCGAAACCGTGGGGATCTTTTGACGAGGAGCCTGGGGTGAACGACCCTTATGCGTCGTCTTTTGGCACGCACTGCACGTCTTACAATATAAACGTACATCTCTGTATACTGACGGCCAATAAAAATCTTTCAGAACTCTCTGCTTGGTTCTAGTACTTCCCATATGACCCGCTAATGGAACATCATGGGCCAGACGCAATACTGTAGCAATTAACGACCGCGGCACGACGACCTGCTTTTGAACGGAAGCCACTGTGACGTACATACGGAACAGAATGCCCCCCTGGACAAAAAAGGAGGACGACCCGTTCTTATATCTCCTCGTTTTCTCGGTTCGCGCTTCCCCAAAACATGGGTTTAATGATGGATCCTCCCTTTGTAGTCTCGCCAAGCGCTCTGGCGTGATATCTAGGTTGACCGCTGGCGTCGCCAAAGGTCTAATCTTATCTTTATCAGCTACCCGTCGACGTGTTTCGACCGCGGCGCAAAAGTCAATACCTTTTGATTGCGACCATGCTTGCACGTTCTCATCGGAAGGGGAAACCACCTGTGATACATTCCCAATGATGAGCTGGGCGCCTGGAAAACAACCAACGACTGCTTCGACTTCCCCGCTAAGGAAAGGTGTATCTATCACTATTCTTGCCATGGGTAATTTCTCAATGGCCCCCGAAAATTGGATGCACGGGACAGTCTCACCTGTAAGCTGTGAATCCCGAATGCAATCTCTATGCACTCCCACAACGGTAGATCCTGTATCTCGTAAAACCGAGACCGGTTCGTCCCCAACAAACCCCGGATAAACCCTAAGACCACCTCCTGTATGACATGAATTTATAACGGGGATCTTTCTCCCACAAGGTAAAACACCGGAAGATAATAACTTCTCACAACTGGGACACTTAGAATACTGTCCGCCTCCGTTGTCCGATGTAACACACGCAGCCGCATGATGAAATTTATTTGGGGAACATGGACTTGAGCTACTGTCCACGTTCGCCGCTATCCTACCTGCAGGGCAGTTCACGCTGATGTGATCTGCTCTTCCGCAGTTCCAACACTTCGCGGCCCTACACTCGCGCGAAAAGTGACCCACGCGTCCGCAAGTCCAACACTCCGCTCCCTGTGCTGCCCTAGGCCTGGGTCCCCGTGACCCCTCGCGACCGGAACTAGAGTCCCTATGCCGTCGGTCATCGGCAAAGGTCACAACTCGCCCCCGGCCATTACCGCGACCTAGCCCTCCTGCTCGGTCAAACTTACCGGATCCATATGCCGGTGATTGGTGATAGCCCCTATGCTGCCCCTGGGCTTGCCCACTATAGGCACCACGCTGACGCGACCTGTCCCTGAGTCCTGCCGGCGACCCCTCGACAACGGCGACGTACCCAGCATCTTGGACGTACGCCCTGGTGACTGGTTTGGACGGATGCGCCGTACGGTATGCCTCCGCCAACTTAGACGCCTCCTGCACCGTCGCGGGCTCGTTCTCTTTCAGGAAAGCCACCAGATCTTTGTGGCACGACGCGTACAGCTGGTCACGGATCATTAAGTCTTTCAGTTTAGCAAAATCCGTGCCCACATGCGCCAAGTCTACCCAGTTCGCGAAATACTCCGTTAGTCTCGCGACGAAGGCAGCAAAGTCCTCCCTGGTATCTGCACGTGCTCGCCTAAACTGCTCCCGGAAATATTCCTCGGTACGCGCAAATCGGCGAAGCAGCAAAGCCTTCAGCTTGTCGTAATCTTGCACGTCTTCGCGCTGTAGCTCTTTAAAGTAGGTTAACGCTCGCCCCTGCAATAGAGACGGCAGGTACGTGGCCCATAATTCCTTATTTTCCCCCCATTGCAATTGTGCGTTCAGTTCGAACGTGTAAAGGAAGGCGTCTATGTCGTCCTTCCGGTCGTCGAACGTAGGGAGCTTAATCCTAACACCACCTTTATTGTGTACCTGCCGCTCAACTGCTTCCGTTGGCGCATTCTTTTGGCTTTCCAACTCCGCGATTCTCATTCGCGTCTCTCTCTCCTGTTGGTTATCCCTAGCTTCTATCTCCCTTAACTTTAACTCCCTCTCCTGCTCCTGAGCCTTAGCCTCTAACTCCTTCACCTGAGCCTCTTTTTCTCGCTCTCTATCCTTAGCACGCTCATCGCGCAATTCTGCCTGCTGTTCTTTAATCCAGCCGCGTAGGTCTTCTCCCTCCAGGCCAAGTTCCTTACCCAACTTCATTAGTTGTTGGAGTTCCGCCATTTCACAGATTTATGGTTATGGTATCTATTATAAGACGACCAACCTGTCGGTATGATCACTAACGATACGACCAGAGACCTGAGATCACACCAGATATAACAATACCCAGTTCAGAATACAATTCAGAAATTTACCTTTACAGCACAACTAATTCTATATCTATAAAATGTATGCACTATTAATTATAAAAGAAAATAGAAACGACAAGAATGAAGAAATACAGTAGAAGGACCACAAGTACGTCAAGGACAACGAACCAGACTAGGACAAAGACCTAAAAAAGAAAATATAATGGAAAAAAGAATGCAACCTAACCACGCCGATTACACAACAAGGTACGAACAAGAACAGAGTCTGAAAAAAAAGAACGTATCTATAGATAGGTAGAAAGAGGGACAAGAGAAAACGTCTTCCTGCGGAACAGAGAAGATATCGACGATACAACTAAACAAAAATACAGGTCCCTATAGAACTGTTCACTGTGATGAACGAAGTTCCAAAGTTTACCACACCTTTTTAAAAGGATAAACTAAGTTCAACACAGCAACCCCCGCGCCACCGCCCGTACAATCAATTACGACAAAAACAGAAAAACAGCGAAAAAAGACAGATTAAAGGAACAGCCCACAATCCAGGGCACAAAATTTCAGTTTCACTTAACTTTCAAATTTTGAGTTTAAGTCCTCGACCTAATCGGAGCTCTGGCTACTTGTCTCCTCAGGCTGCACGCACACACACTCTGCAGAAATGTAAGTACACATTAATACCTATTCATAGCAATACATGCATCAATACATATTATAATTCATAAACATACATAAATCATACCATCATGAAATTTCCATTCATCCCACGAACAAGGACAACAGCACGAATTCCTAGCACAACAGAAAAACAACTAGATATAACGAATACACAATGTCAAAATGACCACAGGTAAACAGGACGAGCCCCCAGTGTCACAACGGACGAGCCCCCAGTGTCACAACGGACGAGCCCCCAGTGTCACAAATCCCAGACTGGGAAATGTAATAGTTTATGACAGGACGACAATCACGAACAAACAAGTTTAACACTTAACAAAACAACCCATCAGACTCACACATTTATTAAACATAATTATACATATAATAGCGCAATTACATATATTATATTATTGAAATGACTGCCGTACAACGGCCTTATTCTCACACACACGCTCCCTCGGATCCACAATCCGGTAGTTACTCCTAAAGGCACTTCGGCCTCAGCCTCTCCCCTCAGGGTCTTAATAGTACATTAATGATTCACTGGCACCGCAGTCTCTCAATATCACCTTCCTATTGTCATACACCTTAGCACTCCCCTCGCACCTCAGCAGGGCAATAACACATTATTATTTCCATAGCCATCAACATGGCAACAACATAATATCAGTTCACTAGCCTATCAACATGGCAACAGTATAGTATCTCATTCACTCTCATATCTACGTCCCTGTCCGCGGCCTGACTGCCACGACTTTATGTGCCTCTACTGTCCTGCACTGACAGCCTCACTTCTGGCCTATGTGTGGCCTCCGGCCCTATGCTGGCCTATCTCCTGTGCTCATCGAGGTGGCTCTGCGGCCCGTCCCCGACACCTACAAGAATAATATTACATTGGTATAATACCCTACCATTTCTATTCACTCCACCTCTCCTTACAATCCATGAAGCGTACACACACTAGTTCACCTTTCACTCACCACACATCTTACGGTAACACACCTCCATCGGAGTACACACTACTCACTCGCGCTACAAATCCATGAACTCACTTTCATCTATCGCTCATGGCGCACATTGCTATATCCAATATCAGGGACTTCCACATTCCTCACATATACTTATTCACATCATGGTAATAGACGAATATAATATAATACATCAATCATAATAATCAATCAACGTTCTACATACCAGTCATAACTGGAAAGACTCTCACTAGTCTTCTCGACTGCTTCCCCTTTATGTCCGCCCGATGGGCTTTTATTCACAGGTCCGATCCCTAGGACCTTCTAACTTGCAGTGATAGTTATACAGCGCTTTCGCCTCCTTCAGACCCCCCCCCCCCCACTACTCACAACAGCACGCTTAACTTGCTGTCTACTGTGAGTCCTTCTTACTCTACACCCGCTCTGTAGCAATCCCCTTAATTGCACTCACTCCACTCGTGACAGGATGGATGGATGGATGGATGGATGGATGGATGGATAGATGGATAGATGGATAGATAGATAGATAGATAGATAGATAGATAGATAGATAGATAGATAGATAGATAGAGGGGGGGGGGGGTGGAGAATTTAGGAGATACATGTAGCTAACATGGCAAAATCTTCAAAATCACTTTCTACGACAAAGTGCCGGATCAATATTTCTGACCCCATAGTCAATGACGCAAAATTCGATATTTTTAAGCCAAGGTCAAGTTTCGTTTTCCTTTTTAGATTGGGGAGGAGGGGGGAGGGGGGTATTTTTTTTGTCGGACTTCCAGTTTCACCGGTATCTTTTGTCACCCAGTTTTTGCATTCCCTAGACAGTCTAGCCAGTATTTGCTTGATGATGGGATTAGTTGTGATTATGGTTGCAGCCAACGATGAGCCAAAGTTACCAAATCCTGATTCTGTTGCCCTGACGTCAGAATGTAATGAGATCACTGACTCTCTTTATAGCCAACTTGTTAGAGAAAAATGTCTCAAATCTGGCGCAATTGCTAGGTATCTGTACAGAAGGAAATTGTCGACTTTTAGGCATACATATTATACGAACCCACTACTATATAAAGTATATATTATTTTTTTATATTAGAAACATTTTCTCAAAGGGAAGCAAGAAAAAAATCGAAAAATCAATTGGAGTATTGAAAACAATACCATGTTATACAAAAGGAGAATGGTGAAAAAAAACGACTCAAAAATAGTGCTGTGATCAAGGAGGGAATGCTTGCAGGACATCAAATATCGCCATCGCACGTACTGTGGAATAATCCCTTCTTTCTATTCATGAACACAGGCCGCTGTTTCTACAATTAAGGGCAGCGTGATTCTCTGCGCTGGGTATGTTTTTGCTTCACAACCAGGGCCGGGGATACTCCAGATTCCTTGGCTGCATCAATTACAGGTTTTTTTCCTTCATTACCAGCTTTTTAATAAGAATATAAGATCAATAGCCTGAATAAGATTCATATTTACCATGAAATACGTGAATCTTAATGTAAACTGGTCTTGGGAAAGTCCAGTTTTAACGGCGACCGTATTCAAAGGGTTAAAACACTACTCACAACCCACCCTGGGGCTATATGAGCAGATAGTGGTGTTATACACTGTACGGCCTACTCTTTACGATTTCCAACTGCCAAGGTTTCTTTAACGTGTGCAACGTGCACACGGGCCCTCAGAATTTTTCGTCCTTATCCGAGAAGATTAGGTACTCGATCCTACACCCCAATAGGATCAGGGACACGGAAATATGAGAAAAATCCCAATTTCCAACATGCCTGCACTGCCCAGGTTTCGAACCCGGGACCCTCTCGGGACCCTTGGCACGAGAGGCGAGCACCTTCCCTCCAGACCACGTTGTCCCCCGTGTTATAGTGTGATGCATAATAATAAGGTGGTGAGCCAAAGCGTGGGCCCTACGCCAGCCTTAGTCTGGCTTACTCCTAACACAGAGACGCCCCTCTAGCTTTTCCCAGTGACGTATGTAACACGTAACAGTAATACATTGGCATCTGTTTGTTTACGGATGTATGGACATCAGGGGTTAATGGTGGCCTCGTTCATCTAATGAATCTTCTGGATTCCATGCACGTGGTTGTCATTACTGGCGACAGGCCGAATGTTTTTCCCCAACAGTGTTTATCATGAAGTGTTGCTGACGTCAGAAAAGACAGAGTGTGATCAGAGGCCAGTCTTTCTCCAACGTGGTGGCCAACGGGTGATGGTATCTTTGTTAAAGCTTTCTATTGGCAAAAGCAAGACAGAGGGTAAAAATAGGCTGGTGTGTTGGATAATGTTCGATGTTGTGGTGGTTTAAACATAGATATTGGCTGAGATTGCGATAGATAGATAGATAGATAGATAGATAGATAGATAGATAGATAGAGAGAGAGAGAGAGAGAGAGAGATAGATAGACAGATAGATAGACAGACACCCAGACGGACAGATAGACTGATAGACAGACAGATAAATAGATAGATAGATAGATAGATAGATAGATAGATAGATAGATAGATAGATAGATAGATAGATAGATAGATAGAAAGATAGAGAGAGAGAGAGATAGATAGATAGACAGACACCCAGACGGACAGATAGACTGATAGGCAGACAGATAGATAGATAGATAGATAGATAGATAGATAGATAGATAGATAGATAGATAGATAGATAGATAGATAGATAGATAGATAGATATTTTAAAAAGACGTAGACTAGCTTAAGTTCCTGCTGCCGGTTTATCTAACATTCTGTTTCTATAAACCATCAGTACAGACCATCATTAGGATTTAACTAATGGATTTAGGACATCTCGAGATAATCAGTACAGAGCCATGCGGGAAAATCCTGGCCATTTGTAATAAATAAAGTGTTTATCACTAAATGTATCCTGCTTGAGCTTAAAGTCCAGACGATGCAGAGGACGAACAAAGGGGGAGGAAAACAAAAAGAAAATGTGAAAGAATAATTACTTAAGGTTGTTGTTAGGATTTAAGAGTATTCCTCGGGGTTGGGGGGGGGGGGAAGCTCTCTATACTAGCTCTGGAGTCACAAAAGGCTTAAAATACGTACCCCTAGAACGAAACACTATGGGTACGTACCCACAAGTGACGACAATAAAAAGGAAAACAAATCTTTAGGAATAATAATCTTACACGCTGACAGATGCTGAAAGCCTCTGATCATTTCGTGGGGGAATAGATGGCTTCGATATGAGGGTTTTTATAAGCGTTGAGTGGGTTCTTGCCATAGGAGTGTGACAGTGGTTAAAGTTGAGAGATATGTTGAGGTTAGCCTGACCTGAGCGATAGGAATTTTTTTTTTTAATCCAGAGGGTTTACATGATGTTAAGAGAGCGGTAAAAATAACAGACAGATAGACAGACAAACAGAGAGAGACTGAGATACAGATAGACAGACAGATAGACACACTAACAGGCACAGAGACCAACAGACAAACAGACAAACAGAGAGAGAGAGAGACTGAGTGAAATATAGATAGACAGACAGTCAGACAGACAGACTAATAAATAACCAGACATGCATGTACTGGTGACCACGCGTCACATGTGACATTACCTGATATCATAGCCCCAACATGAAATAGCACGACGAGTGACAACCTTTTTTTGTTTTGTCAAAATATTCTATGATTATGAACGCCTTGAATTCATTTTATTTATTTTTTTAATTTATATTTACTAATTAACTGTTGAGTTCGCAATCACCTCACTAGGTGGAGCAGTCGCCGGGAAAGTTGATGGTGTCCTTTTCAATTTCGGTTGCATCGTACCACTGTTTTTATCATACAATCATTCCACTTTCTTTTGACTTCCAGAAAGAGACGGAAGATCGTTTTTGCACTCTGCAATTCACCTCAATAAGACAATACAGCTAGATGTGGGCCAGTAATTTACTAAGGTTCCGCCATGTTACTTCATACAGTAGTAAAGCTGTTATTGATATGTTTACTTAACAGCGCACAATATGTGTGGACCTTGCATGTGCTCGTAAACGCTCTGTGAAAGCTGATTTCCTTCATAGCGTCACGAGACGAGTTCGTGAACTACTTTTAATTTACTTTCCTTTCAAAACCCAGCTACCAAGCCAAGCAAGCAGACCAGCAACCAACGGACACCTTGGGGTGAATTTTTAAATCAAACACGATATTTATTTCACAATGAGTTTCATGGTTTCAACTTGCTGCATCTATCATCTGTGGGAACACGTGTGGTGAGCTTTCCCTCGTATTTACACTCCGGAGAGTTTTGCACACTTTAAGCGAGTCGTGTGTATCTGTTCACGCTCGTAAACAAGTTTAAAATCATGCTTTCCCCTGCCAAGTTGACCCCCTCTACTCTCGTGGCGTCCAAGGCCACCAATCTTACTCGTGACAATAGGATAATAGAAGGATTCTTATCGTATCTTATCGAATCAAACTTCAACTACTTCAAACAGCGGTGGACCGATTACCAGGCTGCTACCCTGCTGTCTGGCACAGACATTATATACCAACTACTAGAATGTTGCGACGAGAACTTGCGCAAAGACCTGGCTCGCACTTACGGCTCCCTGTCATCTCAAACGGAAACCACAGTGCTCGACTACATCAAGAACCTCGCAGTAAAAAAGGAGAACATTATGGTCGCCAGACACAACTTCCACATCATGCAGCAGGACCGCGACGAACCTGTGCGCAACTACGCCGCTCGACTGCGTGGTCAGGCTGCCATATGCAAATTCCAAACAAAGTGCACACACTGTAACAATAAGGTTGACTATAGTGCGATCGAAATCAGGGACGTACTAGTCCGCGGACTCGCGGATCCTGACATCAGGGAGGACATTTTCGGCCTACAAGACCAAGACATTGAACTGGAGAGCGCTATCAAAATAATCGAAGCGAAGGAAGCCGGCCGCCGATCCATAAGGCAGCTGACCGTTGCTCAGGGTGGCGCCACGGCTGCCGTCAGCAGCACATATAAGAGAAGCGAGAGACAGGAGAGAAATCGAGCGAACCCACCTAATGACACTCATGCAGGCCCACCCAACACATTCACCGGCAAACAGCGATGTCACTACTGTGGGCGCCAGGGACACTCAAGCCAGCGGAACGTTCGTTTACAGTCCTGCCCTGCATACAATCACACGTGCTCCAAATGCGGTAAACGTCACCACTTTGAGGCCGTATGCCGCGGCCAACAGAACCCCAACACCCCACCAGCACATCAACACTCCAACGCCTCGTCAACATACCAGCACAGGCCGACAACTGATGATGCTTCTACAGTATTCCAAGCCCTCTGCCCCATTTCAATGGACAATACCACACCTGCCCCCGCGGATACGCGCTCGAACACCCCCCCCGAGCTGTGACACGAACTCTGATGCATACATAGGCTGTCATAGAAACAACGGCTGCGGCCCTGCTACGAACTGTGAATCTAACATGAACAATGATGCAAAAATTAGCTTTGATAAGGACTGCGGTACTAGCATAGTCTCAGACAGGGACAATGATCCTAAACCGGGCTACGTTGGCATGGACACAGACAGGGACAAAGGTACTAAATTGGGTTACGACAAAGACTGTAATGACATGAACCCCAAGACTCATACGGACTCTATCACCATAGACCACCACATCTACAACGAGCTTTGTGATGCATGGGAGCGTCGCGCATCCGACCCCCAACCTTTCCTTGATGTGTCAATCTCAGCGGAACCATTGGACTTTCACACCCTCGGACACGCCCCTACTTTCACTGATATCAGTGGCCCTGTCGCTACCCTTGCCATGGCTGACACTGGCTGTCAGTCCACCCTGGCCGGGGAGTCCATTTTCTACAAGCTGGGCCTGAACCCCACTCAGCTCATCCCCACAACAACCTCTATGTCTGCGGCCAACTGCAGCGCTATCACTATATTTGGCGCCCTACCATTGCGCATTTCCGGACGATCCCCAGGGGGCGACACTCACTCGACTCGCCAACTGGTATACTTCACGCCATCCACAGACAAAATCTTCCTTTCCAAAAATGCCTGCATAGCGTTATGCATTATACCTGGGTCCTTCCCCCCCGTTGGATCTACCCAACCGGCAACCGTACACGCGTGCCACGCCCACACATGTGCCTGCCCAAAACGTGAGGAGCCTCCGCCAAAACCCACGACCCTGCCCTTCCCCCCTCTGCAGACAACCGTGGCAGAATCGAGCAATGGCTACTGGACTACTATAAGGCAAGTGTTTTTAACATGTGTGAACATCAACCGCTCCCCATGATGTCCGGCCCACCCATGCGTATCATAGTGGACCACAATATGACTCCCGTGGCACACCACACGCCCATATCAGTACCCATCCACTGGCGGGAGGCTGTAAAGGCCGGACTGGATAGAGATGTTGAACTAGGTGTCCTTGAGCCTGTACCCGTCGGCACACCGGTCACCTGGTGCAGCCGTATGGTGATTGCATCAAAGAAGTCGGGTGAGCCACGAAGGACAGTCGATTTCCAGGCCCTCAACCGCCATGTGGGGCGTGAGACACACCACACGCCATCGCCATCCCACCTGGCGCGATCGGTTCCCCCCAACACATACAAAACCGTCCTCGATGCATGGAACGGCTATCATAGCATCCCACTGCACCCTGAAGACCGCCATTACACAACATTTATCACACCATGGGGAAGGTATCGCTATTGCGTTGCCCCTCAAGGCTACATAGCCTCCGGTGACTGCTATACCAGGCGTTATGATGAGATACTGACGGACATCCCCAGAAAGAACAAGTGCGTGGACGATGCCATCTTGTGGGACGACAGCATGGAGGAGGCTTTCTTCCACACGGTGGATTTCCTCGATCCCTGTGGCAGGAACGGCGTTACCCTCAACACCCCGCCCAAATTTGGATTTGCCTTGACGACGGCACAATTTGCAGGCTTTGAAATATCCCCAACGTCGGTCAGCCCATGCCCCAAATCCATCGAGGCGATTCGATACTTCCCCACCCCTCGCAATATCACTGATATTCGCAGTTGGTTTGGGCTGGTAAACCAAGTATCCTACGCATTTGCATCCGCACCACACAGGCCCCATTCAGATCCCTCCTGAAATCAGGTGCCCGATTCGTCTGGACAGAGGAGTTGCAGGAGGATTTTGAACAGTCTAAAGCCATCATCATCAGTGAGATACAAAATGAGATTTATGACAAAGATCTCCCTACTTGCCTGGTCACAGACTGGTCACGAGAAGGTATCGGATACTGGCTACTTCAAAAATATTGCACTTGTACCTCCAACCAGCCACTCTGCTGTAAGTCAGGATGGAAGGTCACATTGGTCGGTAGCCGATTCACCTCAAGTGCAGAGTCCAGATACTCGCTGTAGAAGGCGAGGCCCTGGCTATCACGGACGCCCTGGATAAAGCTCGTCACTACGTCCTGGGCTGCCCCGACCTCACCATAGTTACGGACCACAACCCACTGGTCAAACTCTTCGGCGACAGGGCGCTCGTGGACATCCCAAACCCTAGATTACTGCGCCTCAAAGAGCGATCCCTACGTTACAGATTTAAGATCAAGCACATACCTGGCGTCCGTAACTGAACGGCCGACGCCCTCTCACGTCACCCTGTTGGAGACCCCAGCACAGACGAACCATGTGAAGGCAACCCCTCAGTGCATACGACCTTCCTATCAACCATCCGTGTCCTCGACCCTCGCCCAAATAAGACCTGCGTACCTTTCCACCAAGACTCCGACCTCACACAATCAGTTACATGGCGTGACGTGCAGATTGCCACAAACAACGATGACCCCATGCTCCAACTTCGCATGCTGATAGAGGAGGGAGCCCCTGACAAACGCGAAGACTGGCCTGAGGACACACACCATTTCTTCAGATTCAGAGAAGATCTGTCATGCTTCGATGATGTGATCCTGTATCGCGACCGGGTCGTGATCCCTCATTCCCTCCGCGACAGAGTTTTACAATCCCTCCATTCGGCTCACCAAGGAGTCTCTCAGATGACATCTCGGGCGGAGAGCTCATTCTTTTGGCCCGGCATGACCCCAGCAATTGCAGATCTCCGAACACGCTGTAATGAGTGCAACAGAATGGCCCCATCTCAGCCAAACGCCCCACCTACCCCACCTAAGTTGCCTGTCTGCCCCTTTCAATGCATAGCTGCAGACTACTTCACATTCAAGGGCAAGAACTACGTGGTTGTTGTTGACAGGTACAGCAATTGGCCGATTGTAGAAATGGCAACTGACGGAGCTGCTGGCCTCATTGCTTGCCTTCGCCGTATTTTCGTGACATATGGCATCAGTGAAGAACTCGCCTCGGATGGGGGCCCCCAATTTACCGCCAATTCCACCCGGCAATTCCTCAGCAATTGGGGTGTGACACACCGCCTATCTTCCGTGGCATTCCCCCACAGCAATACACGCGCTGAACTTGCCGTGAAAACGGTCAAGCGCATACTGGTCGACAACACTGACAAAAATGGATCACTGAACACTGACCCCTTCCAAAGGGCCATGCTACAGTACCGAAATACCCCGGACCCAGACTCTAAACTATCCCCTGCCATGTGCCTGTTCGGACGTGCCATACGAGACTTCATCCCGGTTCACCCAGGCAAATACGAGCCCCACCCCACGTGGAAGTCAACTCTCCAGGACAGGGAGATTGCCCTAAGGAACAGACATATGAAAATTCACGAGCAACTTTCTGAACACACACGCCACCTGCCGCCGTTGCGTGTGGGCGATACAGTCCGCATACAAAACCAGGTCGGGCCCCATCCCACCAAGTGGGATAAAACTGGATTGGTCGTAGAGGTACGCCAATTTGACCAATACGTTATACGGGTGGACGGATCCGGCCGGGTCACCCTCCGCAACCGGAAATTCCTCAGGAAGTACCTACCGGCCGTACCCAGGCCACCTCCCCATGGGCTACCTCCCGTCCAGAAGACCCGTGAGCCCGCCACTCATATTGCTCGTCCAGTGCCAACGAGACCAAATGTCCCAGCCCCATCACCCAGTCGCCCCGAGCCTCCTCCACAGCTGGCACCGTCAACCCCCAGGCCAGATGGGTCACGCCCACAAGACATACATCCAGTGCCTCCCCTGCAGTTGACACCAACTCCCCAGCCCTATGAGCCAACCCACCCCGACCCGCCTATGTTAGCTGACAATGACACTCCCATTTCCGATACACCTGACAGTACCAAAGCCCAATCCCCAAACGATACTCCTACTGTGACAGGAAAAGCCAATAGAGTACCAACTATGCTCCGCAGACTTCAGTCATATAACAAACCTGGCCTTGCAGAATAATTATTAATAACATTTTGATGCCCAGTTCTTTAGTATCATGTTTAGTGTCAAGTTAAATCATTTGTTTTGTCAGTCCTCCACACTGCGTTCAAGGACTTGGGGGACATATAGAGTAATGATTTCATTTCCTTTGTACCAATGATTCTTTGTTCCTTCTTTCCAGAATAAACGACGATCATTGTAGACGCTACAAATAGACTGAGTCTTATTTAGAATCGTATCTTATCAATGGCTCCGATACCGAGGCTCTTCTTTCCCCACATCACCAAAAAAAACAAAAAAACAACTACGCTATACGACGACGACAACATTCAACATCAACAACAACAACAACAATAGTCCTTTCAGTAATATCACACATAAACATTAACAAGCGTGTTTGATTCCAGTGGGCTTTCCAATACCTCTTTCACACACATCGACCAAACGCCGTCCGCCGTGCACGGCGCGCCGTGATCGACACGGCGTCTTCGTTCACACACCTCGACTTATTTTTAGCCGTGTTATGGACGGCGTTAATTATCATTGGCTTTAGCCCATCATTTGGGTTTAGTTTATCATTATGGACAGTCGTATAAAACTGGGGTACCTATATTATCTGTATCTGAAAAAAAAAAAAAACGATGCCGAAGAACTCAATGGATTCACCCCCTAAACGTGCAGTCTCACATTGGCTTTATTTGTAAATTTCCAGACTTTTGTCCCAAAGAACAGGTCTGACATGTACTAATGTGATCAGAAGTTCTGTGTCTATGTCCTCCATGATAAGAAAAGTGCTGAAATCACATGTTTAGTTAGGAAGTGTGTGTACGGGAACTGCGACGGCGTCGGCGGGAAGTCGACAAGTATGAACACACTCACAGACTCCAATGTATATTTCAATGCCGTAGACGGCACGGCGTCGTGTCGGAACGAAATGTGCGCCGTCCTAACCACGGCGGTCGTACACGGCGAGATGCCGTGGTCGATGTGTATGTAAGTGCCCATAGACTGTAGTGGTTATTTCAATGCACGGCGCCGTGCCGTCCACGGCGGACGGCGAAAAGTCGATGTGTGTGAAAGAGCCCTAAATGTGTTTGAGCAAGGCCGTCTTTCCCCGATATTCCCACAGGGCATGTGCTATTTTATTGATGTCACTGCACAGTCACCGTGAAGAAACCTTGGAAGTATCATGGGACCAATTTCAATCTCTAAATGGCTGATGCTAAACGATTTGTGTGTTTCTTATAGAGTGGCCGTCGCTGAATGGTTAACCTGGGAATCCTTTATAGTATGGGCGGCAGTGGATGGTTACCTTGACATTGGATGGACAGATGATGTGGTTACTCGGTACCCAGACAGGCAGACAGACAGTCAGGCTGACAGATGGGGAGGCACACATACAGAGAGATAGATAGATAGATACAGAGACAGACAGATAGATAGATAGATAGATAGATAGATAGATAGATAGATAGATAGATAGGTAGGTAGGTAGGTAGGTAGGTAGGTAGGTAGGTAGGTAGGCAGGTAGGTAGGTAGGTAGGTAGGTAGATAGATAGATAGATAGATAGATAGATAGATAGATAGATAGATAGATAGATAGATAGATAGATAGATAGATAGATAGATAGATAGATAGATAGACAGATAGATAGATAGATAGCTTGCTAGATAGCTAGATCGATGGATGGATGGATGGATGGGTGGGTGGATGGATGGATGGATGGATGGATGGATGGATGGATGGATGGATGGATGGATGGATGGGTAGGTAGATAGATAGATAGATAGATAGATAGATAGATAGATAGATAGATAGATAGATAGATAGATAGATAGATAGATAGATAGATAGATAGATAGATCACAGATTCACTGATCTGGTACATCTTGCCTATTTTATGAACTGTCAAGAAATTGATAGTCCGATGATTTGTGCAATAATAGAGGAGACGAAAAAAAAAAAGTATGCCTCAAATTATCGAATCAATCATCATTAACACGATACAAATTATTATTCATTGACGCAAGTCAAATATATAGCAGTGTAATGATATGTCTATAAGCCACTGATCTTCATAAACATATTTATTTTAACCCAGTACTGGTGATTATACCGTATTTGATAGCTGATATCGTATGATGCCCGATGCTCCATTTCTTATTTTAGGACTTTCTAAACGAACAGCAATTTAATATTCTTTGAGAAAAAAAATATTTATATTCTGGTTACACACGTGAGTTTTTCACTTAATGACAGCATCGGAAAGGCAGGCGGAAATACATGGTTAATGAACTTGACATTCTCGGGACATGGGCCAATAATCCATTAGATACAACTTGGAAATGGGGCGGGGGTGGAGAACAGGGGGAAGAAACAGCCTGACCTTAATTCTTGTTTGTTTATCTACATTTTCTGAAAAACTGGAGATCTTTTAATATACTAGCTGAGTTCCCCGGCCCTGCCCGGGATAAATCGATTTATTAGTTTCAGTTCTGGGTGATTATTACGGACCTGCTTCATTTTGCCTGTTCCTTTAGCTTTATTTTATTTTTGTTTGTTTGTTTTTAGATAAGTTTTACTGCTCTCCCTTTGCGCGTTGACATCCTGCGCATCCCGTCACCATCCGTCAAATGGCAATGATTTGCGCACGGGTTAGTTTGTTTGTTAGCGAACATATCGCAGGAAGTGATAACGTCATGTGTAGGCGGAAGTGGGCTATTATTAGAAACATACATTAATATCTTATTGTTCGTAAATTTCGGATCAAACGCTCTCGTGAATTTAGTCTTTAATTATAACCGCATTTACCGATTAACTCAGAAATAACAAACGGTTTTGTTTGTGAATAGCGATAGGAACAATGTTCGCTATCCCATAATTCTTTGTGCCAAATTTCAGGTCGGTGGGTTGTGTAGTTTCCGAGTCCATAGGACTATTAGGGGTTTTGTTGTAGCTTTATTATATAGATATGTAGAAGAGGAATAACAAATGCACACTTTCACACTTGTTTAAAATGCACTGTGGCACTTATCAAGCTGTTTCACGGTTTCGATTTATTTTAACTCCACATCATAATACTAAAGCTGGAAACGTTTAATGTCGAATTTCTCGATTGTGCAGAATGCGGAGTTGGAACAAACAAGGCATGAGCTCGCGACATATTTTATACGGACAGGGAAGAATGGGGACTAGTTTTGAGAGTTAGGGAATACGCTGATTGTTCATGAAAGTTTTGCATTTTATCTGCAAAAACATACAAAAAACAGAACAAGAAAAAAAAATAATAATAATAAAACAAGAAAAAGAGAGGTGCAAATGCCAAAGGCCGAGATCTTCCGAAAAGAACGATTTTAACCCCACCAGTATGTACGTGTGTGTCTGTCTAGAACAGCGACCCTCCTAATATAAAGACCGAAACACACACAGAGTGGCGGTCAGTTTGCTCAGGTTGTTGACGTATTACGACTACGACTACGAGTTATCCCATACTCTTTTTCATTTACATTGCAACAATGTTGGAAGGTCAATCCAAATGACGAGCTTAAGATGTGAGCCATTACGATCACAGCGTGAAGAACGGCATGGTGTAGAAAGGACCATTGTAATTTTAAAAATTACTAATGGAAAAGTGAAGTTGTCCAAAGTACAACAAAGAGGATGCAGTCTGTCATGGCATTATTTAATTTAAGGAGGACAAGGAGTGAACGAAAGGTAAAATAGAAGTCGAGCTGTGCCGGTATGTAAAGGGAAGACAATCTTGCTATTCTGTGAGCCAAAGTCATAAGTTAATGTGATTTTAAAGCAAGTCTAGCCGTCTCTGTAATTATGTTTTATTCTGCTTGCGTGACCGGGACCTTTTAGACTGACGACAACTTGGTTTGCACGCGATCCAGTGTGCCCAGACCAGGCAACTTGTTCACTTTCAGTTATTATTGTTTTTGGTTGTTGTTGTTTTCAACCTTTATGTTCTTTTCAATAATTGTTGCAGTTATTAAATTTTTCATTTTTTTTCCCAAACCTGACGAAAGCCCTTTGTGATGGAAAGTTTGTTTGATTTGTTTCCTTTTCACTTTAAAAAAAAAAAAAAGCTACTCCCGAAACACGAAATTTCTGATCACGCTTTTCGATTCTACTCGACAAAAATGATTCTCATAATTTGCGGTTCAAAGAGTCGGAAGTAAATGACCTTGCGGCCGTTGTGTTTGCCGATTGCAGTGCAGACCAGCAAATTCAGGAGTGGGGCAGCAACAGACCCCCAAACACAAGTCCTCGTCCTATCGAACACTGCCATGGGTGTTGCAAACCCTGGGCTGTGCTCCCTAACCCTAGCCTTAACCCTAAAATGACTCTGAACGTCAAAGAAAATATCTTGGATGTGGCTGTGTTGCTGCCCCGCTCCTGAATCGGCAAACACGCTTGCGGCCCGAATTTTACCTACATGGTTGTGGTTGTCTAATGTATCATCAAAAATGAAGGCAGTGTACAAAGTCTCATAATTTTTTATCACATAGTCAAGAAAGTTTAGGTGCTTGCATGTTTACTCTCTAGCTTCATTACAGTAAGATAAATTATTTTTTTCCAAACCTGACACAAGCCCTGGCCTTGGCGATCAAAGGCTTGTTCTGTTTCCTTTGACTTATTGAAGACAGTGACTGTAAGGTTTTCTTGCTGTTTGTTTCTGATATGGAGCTATTTGCAAAGTACCTTCTTTTTGGGTTCACCCGTTACTTAGTTCGCGTGCAGTGTGTAATCAAATGTCTGTCGTACTGGGTCATGCAGAAGTTCGAGCACTGGAACCAAAATTAGGAATGAGTCAGACTGGGCCGAGCAGAATGGTCTCAGAGCTTTGCATTTCATTCTACATGTAAGAGATGACGTGATCAAAGTAGATAAAAAAAGAGACCAGTGATGCAAAATGTATTCAAAGATAACACATTCTCTCTCTCTCTCTCTCTCTCTCTCTCTCTCCCTCTGCGTCTCTCTTTCTCTCCCTCTGCGTCTCTCTCTCTCTCTCTCTCTCTCTTTCGGTCTGTCTCTCTCTTTCTCTGTCTCTCTTTTTTCTGGAATACATCCTGTGCAAATTCTGTCTCTGTCTCTCCCTCTCTTTTGTCCCTCTCTCTTACTCTCTCTCTCTAGCCGTCTCTTTCCCCTTTTTCTCTGTCTCTCTCTCACTCTCTCTCCCTCTTTTTCTACAATATACTCTAAGCAAATTCCATCTCCCCACAAATATTCAGCTAAATAAGCGACAAACTGACAGACAAAGAGAAGGACCGATGGATGGACAGACAGATAGACACTAACGGATAGATAGATAGATAGATAGACAGATAGATAGAAAACATCTAAGAGAATACCTGTACCGAAAAAGAACAAAGTAGTAGAAATGAATGATTTAGGGCCGATTGCACTAACGTCTGTTGTAATGAAATGCTTGGAGAGAATTGTTCTGACACGATTATTGCCCCTTTTAGAATGTCACCAAGACCCGATGCAATTTGCTTACCGAGAGAATAGAGATGTGGAAGATGCCATCTTATACTTTCTTGACAACTTCTACAAACATCTTGACATTCCAAAGAACTATGCGCGAATCCTTTTCGTAGAGTTTTCCAGCGCCTTCAATACCATTCAACCACATCTCCTTGTTTCAAAATTGTTGGAAATGTATGTCAACAAACATATTGTATCGTGGGTACTAGATTTCCTTACTAATCGACCCCAGTATGTAAGTTTGAATGTTGGACAGAGTATTTTTACATCATCAACTCTCTATACGAACACAGGAGCGCCACAAGGCTGCGTTTTATCCCCTATCCTCTTCACCATTTATACCAGCCAATGCAGCAGTTGGTTTGACAATATTCATATAATTAAAGTTGCAGATGACACCACCATCCAAGGCCTTATCAAGAACTCAGTCGATGAAGGCGCCTATATTACAGAAATAGCCAGATTTGTACAGTGGTGCCATGATCATTTTCTTGTATTGAATGTGAAGAAAACAAAAGAGATTGTAATTGATTTTAGGACAAACACGGCACCTTTACCACCATTAAGCATTGATAATGAAGAGGTTGAGCGAGTTGAATATTATAAATATTTGGGTATATAATCCACCGCAATCTAGATTGGCATACAAATATTTCAAATGTCCATTCAAGAGCCAGCCAGAGAATGTACTTTTTACGAAAATTAAGATATTTTAATGTTGATAAAACACTGATTTCCCTGTTCTACAAAGCTGCCATCGAAAGCATAATAACTTATTGTATTACGGCATGGGGAGGCAATGCAAGAGAAAGTGACAAGCATAAACTTAACAACACAATCATCAAGAAAGTATGCAACATGACAGACACGGCATTTTTCAGTTTTAATCATCTATACTCAAATGCTTGTGTGAAGAAATTCAGGTCCATCTTAAATGACAGCCACCATCCGCTGTTTCATCAAATTTCTAGATCATCCAAGAGCAACAGAATAATACACATGAAAACAAACAGGGAAAGATCCAGAAGATCGTTCTTGCCTCAGCAATTCGCCTCAGCAAGTCATCTTACTAGATAGATGTGTGCCACATTTCATTAAGGTTCTTTCCATGTCACGACATGTATGTCTGTTATTGACTTATTGAGTTTGTTTATATATAATGATACGTAAAATATATGTACCACGTGTGTGCTGTTAAACACTCTGTGAAAGAGAATTTCCCACATGGGATAATAAAGTGATTCTTATCTTATTTTATCTTATCTAGATAGATAGATAGAGAGACAGATAGATAGATAGATAGATAGATAGATAGATAGATAGATAGATAGATAGATAGATAGATAGATAGATAGATAGATAGATAGATAGATAGATAGATAGATAGATAGATAGATAGATAGATAGATAGATAGATAGATATAGATAGATAGATAGATAGATAGATAGATGGCCTTTAGCGTCTTTACAGACGGTCTTAGCAGCTAGAATATTCACTTTCATTTTGACTGGCAGCTTCTCTCGTGGCTTATTCTACCAATGTTTGACCCGAGAGTGCGATGGCAGTAATTGCAGGTCAGTCTTTTGGGTTCACTTTGGCGAGTGTTTTCATTCCGCCTCTGTCGTTTTGTCAGGTATGTTTCTTTTGCCTTGAAGTCTATTGCGAGCGTGCCACTGCGCAATTTTTGTCTCCATCTGCTTCGATCATTTGCAAGGTTCTCCCATTCATTGGGGTCGATGTTGAATGCTTTCATCGTGACCTTGCAAGTGTCTTTGAATCGCAGATGTGGCCTACCTCTGGGTCGGTTGCCAGTAGCAAGTTCCCCGTAGAGAATTTGTCTGGGGATGCGATCATTTTCCATACGGTGGAGATGTCCAAGCCACCGCAGTCTTTTTTTGCCTAGGAGAGCCTGAGTTGATGGAATGTTGGCTCGGCTCAGAACTTCGATATTTGAGATCCTGTCTTGCCACTTGATCTTGAGAATTTTGCGTAGGCAGCGCAGGTGGAAGGAGTTGAGGGATCTTTCATGTTTGGAGTAGGTGGTCCATGTCTCTGAGCCATACAGCAGGGTGCTTAGGACGCAAGTTTGGTACACGAGTACCTTTGTTTTGATGGTCAGCTTGCTATTGTTCCACACCCTTTTTGAGAGTTTGCCAAAAGCTGTGGCCGCCTTTCCTATTCTGGCATTTATTTCAGTTGTTATGTCTGTGCTACCACTGATGGTTGAGCCTAGGTAGCAGAATTTTCCCACTTGCTCCAGAGGAGAGCCATTCAGCATGATTGGGTTGGGGTTTCTCAAGCCTTGTGTCAAAACTACAGTTTTTGAGACACTGATCCTTAGCATGAATTTGTCACAGGCTTTGGCAAGGCTATTGATGAGAGCCTGGAGCGTGGTTTCATCGTGGGCCACGATTGCAGCATCATCTGCGAAAAGGAGCTCTTGTAACATAATATGCTCTGTACGAGATTTTGCTTTTAGTCTGGCAACATTAAAAATGGAGCCGTCCACTCTGGTGTTAATAAGTACTCCACCTGAACATTGACCAAAGGCATTCTTGAGTAGGGCTGCAAAATATATACCAAATAAGGTAGGAGCAAGAACACATCCCTGCTTCACACCGCTGTTTACAGCAAATGAATTGGATGTGCAGCCTTCAAAGTTGACACATGCCCTCATGTCAGTGTGGAAGGATGCAATAAGTTTTAGCAATGTTGGTGGACAGCCTATGGATTTAGGGACTGCATACAGGCCAGATCGGCTTACGGTGTCGAAAGCCTTTGTTAGGTCCACAAAGCATGTTATAAGCGGCCTGTTTTGTTCTTTACATTTTTCTTGGATTTGCCGAAGTGCAAATATCATGTCAATAGTTGATCGTTTGCTTCGAAAGCCACATTGTGTTTCTGGTAAGACTTTTTCCGCCAGTTGTTGAAGGCGGCAGAGGATGACGCGAGCAAAAGCCTTTCCAGTAATGCTGAGGAGGGATATGCCTCGATAGTTGTTGCAGTCGCCTTTGTCTCCTTTGTTCTTGTAAAGTGTGACAATTTTGGCGTCTCTCATATCATGTGGTATCACGCCTTCTTTCCAACACTGCAGTAACAGATTATACAGGTGTGGTAATAGTGGGCCTTTTAGGTCTTTTAATACCTCTGCAGGAATGTTGTCACTTCCTGTGGCTTTTCCAGCAGACAGGTGGTCGATTGCATTGGAAAGCTCGACTAAGGAAGGTTCAGCGTCAAGTTCGGCCATTATTGGCAGTTTTTGGAGGTGTTCCTCAAAATCTGGTGGAATATTTTTCTCAGTTGAATACAACAGAGAGTAATGCTCTACCCACCTATTCAGTTGTTCATTTTTATCTGTGATGGGTTCACCATTTACAGACTTAAGTGGGGCGCTTTTGGTGATGATTGGCCCAAGAGCTACTTTCATCTGACTAAAGGCGGTTTTCATATCTCCCCTTTCATTTGCCTCTTGTATGCTGTTACACAAGTCTGTCCAGTATTTGTTGGCGCAACGTCTTACCTCCAGCTGAAGTTTAGCTTTTGCATTTTTCAAACAAGTTTTTGTACTCTGATTGCAATTTTTGTTATACTCATTGAAAGCAGATTTCTTTTGCTCAATGAGAGGTAGGAGAATTTCGCTGTTCTGGGCTACCCAGTCGTTGTTTGAAACTTTATGCTGTCCAAAAGACTTGATGGCACAGTCATGAATTTTTGAACTGAGAGTGTTCCATGTTTCATCTACCGAGTCACATTGGGTGACATTATCCATGCTTTCAGCAAATAACTTTTCAAATGACTTTCTATTTGATTCATCTCTGATTGCTGTTACATTGATCTTAGGGATTGAAGGGGCTTTTGATCTGTATATTTTCTTGGCCGAAATTTTGATTTTGCTGACTACCAGTGCATGGTCGGTGTCACAGTCAGCACTGTGGAGGGAACGAGTTATTTTTATACAGCCCAAACTCTTCCTCCTTGAGAGAATAAGATCTAATTGATGCCAATGGCCAGACCTGGGATGGCGCCATGATACAACATAGATAGATAGATAGATAGATAAATAGATAGATAGATAGATAGATAGATAGATAGATAGATTGGTAGATTGATAGATAGATTGATTGATAGATAGATAGATAGATTGATAGATAGATAGATAGATAGATAGATAGATAGATAGATAGATAGGATATCACTGTCTGCAACTGGACCCAATCAATTAAACAGCTAACAGAAGCCTTACAGTAAGGAGATGCCTTGGCTAATTAGGGCAAGGAACTATTTGTTTACTCAGCCTTGGGTGGTGCCAATCATTGTAGTTTCCAGTGGAATCGGGGTGGGGAAACGGGTGGCTGGGCAGGATGTCTGAGGGTATTAATTGACTGGTTTCGTTCTAATGATATCAGCACTGTTGGCCAGGTCTGTCAGATCTTACCTGGCCTTCATTATTATAGACAATAATATTATGATAATATAATACCTGGTACAGCTGACGCGCCAACATTTTTTGAAAGAATGGGAGAAAGAGACAGGGACAGGGAGAGAAGGGGTGAGAGAGAAAGACGGGGAGAAAAACGGAGAGAGAAAGCAAGAAAGAGGGGGAGAGACAGAGAGAGAGAGAGAGACAGAGAGAGAGGGGGTGGGAGAGAGTGCACGAAAGAAAAGAGAGAGAGAAAGAAAGAGTAGAGAGAGAGAGAGAGACCGAACGGACAAAAAGGAGAGAGGGGGAGAGAGAAAGGGGAGAGAGAGAAAGAGGAGAGAGAGAAAGAGGAGAGAGAGGGGGAGAGAAAGGGAGAAAGAAGGGGAGAGGACGATTGTCAATAAGAAGAATTGAAGAAACGAAAATGATTTTATTTTATAAATGGCAATTGTGATAGACAGATAGAGAGAGAGAGAGAGTAAGACAAGAAGAAAAGTATGAGAAAGAGAAGTTAAAAGAGTGACAGACAGAAATAAGATAAAGACAGACAGGTTTACATCGAAACAATCACTAGGAGAAAATTGATTTCGGGCAGACAGAAAGCAGACCGCGACAACAATCACTAACCATCAATTTATCTCAGCTACAGATGTACATCAACCCAGGGAAGATCTTGACCCCAACAAAATGGAAAACAAGTTATAAAAAGGATAGCCTAATTAATTTTCTTTTAACAATATCTACACCAGCCACTGGTTCTCAAACTTTGGTAAATTTACCCAACGAAATTTGCTGATTCTGGATTTGCAAGTGATATATTACTTTTAATTAAGATTCAATAGTAAAAAAAAACAACAAAAAAAAACGCTGAAATTGAGGCGAAAAGGTTGTTGTTAAGCGACCGTGGTATGTTACATTGAAAGCTATCGCTGAAGAGGGAAACACAACGCAGTATTTTCTCTATTTGGCTTTGAAAGTAGACTACGCCCCCATAACACCAGCAGCAGGAAAAATTGAAGTAGGTATATTTTGTGAGAAAATTCCTTTTATATTCTTCTTTCTTTCTACCCTGTTGGACTTAACGATCTTTATTCTATACTTCTTAATTACCGTGTTGCCAATGTAATAGTCTAATTTTCCCTTTTTGTCGACTGCTTAATTGGTAGAACTAGAAGTCTAAACTCAAATTACTGAACAAAACAGGGCTGGGGTAAATTTACCTTCAGATAGTTGCTAGTGGTTAGCAGATGACGCGTGGACGGGTTTCCTCTAGCAGAATTCCGTTAGGGTGGAAGTGTGACCCAGATTTGCTGCTGTGTCCTGTAATTGGCAAAATCGAAAACTGGACGAAAAAGGTTGGGAACCTCGGACATAAGCAAATGAAGATTTTGAGGGAGAGAAAAAAAAAGAAAAAAAATGTGAATGGGTTATAAAAACTCTGGTCTAATTTCTTTTAACAGCATCCCTGGAGGAAAGGGAATTACAACAGAAAAAAGGTGTTCTCCCTGTCCGTCTCCTGTCAAGATGTCAATCTATGAACCACAGAGCAGCAACTCGATTTTCTGGAGAGACGTCTGGTGTGTCTTGAACAGAACAGAGATATTCTTTTGTGAACTGGTGACAAAAGCACAAGGGATATTGGTTTCGTCAGTGGGTTCTCAAATGTTCATACTGAGGGGTATTTGCCCTATTGTTGCATGCGATTCAGTGGTTAAGTTATGAAAGTGGTTTTTTCACTCCTAATTTTATTTTCTATAAGTGTCACTCCAATCGGTTCAACACTTTTCGAGATGTGTGTTTGTTATGTAATGTTTACCCGTTTCAGCCCTTTTGCCGGTCAAACTTCAGTCCTCATTTTCTCGAAAAGGCAAAAATGCGTATACAACAATATGGCAAATATCCAACGATATATCTGTCACAAATCCCAGACTGGGAGATGTAATAGTTTATGACAGGACAACAATCACGAACAACAAGTTTAACATTTAACAGAACAATCCATCAGACTCACACATTTATTAAACATAATTATACAGATAATAGCGCAATTACATACATTATATTATTGAAAGTAACTGCCGTACAACGGCCTTATTCTCACACACACTCTCCCTCGGATCCACAACCCGGTAGTTACTCCTAAAGGCACTTCGGCCTCAGCCTCTCCCCTCAGGGTCTTAATAGCACATTAATAATTCACTGGCACCGCAGTCTCTCAATATCACCTTCCTATTGTCATACACCTTAGCATTCCCCTAGCACCTCAGCAGGGCAACAACACATTATCATTTCAATAGCCCCTCAACATGGCAATAGTACATTATTAGTTCACTAGCCCATCAACATGGCAATAGTACATTATCACATTCACGCTCATATCTACGTCCCTGTCCGTGGCCTGACTGCCACGACTTTATGTGCCTCTACTGTCCTGCACTGACAGCCTCACTTCTGGCCTATGTGTGGCCTCCGGCCCTATGCTGGCCTATCCCCTGTGCTCATCGAGGTGGCTCTGCGGCCCGTCCCCGACACCTACAAGAATAACATTACATTGGTATAATGCCATACCATTTCTATTCACTCCACCTCTCCTTACAACCCATGAAGCGTACACACAATAGTTCACATTTCACTCACCACACATCTTACGGTAACACACCTCCATCGGAGTACACACTACTCACTCGCGCTACAAATCCATGAACTCACTTTCATCTATCGCTCATGGCGCACATTGCTATATCCAATATCAAGGACTTCCACATTCCTCACATATACTTATTTACATCATGGTAATAGACGAATATAATATAATACATCAATCATAATTATCAATCAACGTTCTACCTACCAGTCATCACTGGAAAAACTCTCTCACTGGTCTCTCGACTGCTCCCCTTATGTTCGCCCGCTGGGCTCTTACTAGCGTCCGTTCAGTAGGACCTTCTAACTTGCAGTGATAGTAATACAGCGCTTTCGCCTCATTCAGACCCCCACCACTCATAACATGCACGCTTTCCTTACTTGTCTTCGTGCGTTAATTTTACTCTCTTCCTTTCACGTCTTTCCCCACTTGTCTGCCGTGAGCCCTTCTTACTCTACACCCGCTCTGTAGCAATCCCCTTAATTGCACTCACTCCACTCGTGACATCATCCCCCACCCCAAAAAAATTAATGCCATTAATTTCAAATCGCATCAAGATGACTGTCAACGAGTGAGCGTGAGCAATACCTACACTAAAAAAATGACCTAGCAGTTCCCCTAGTATATAAAATACCGAAATCAGGGGAAAATATGGGGATCAATATGCCCTGCACTATGCATATATGTATCACATCATCAATAGCTAACTAAACACAATACCTAATACAGAATCAAAAACCAATCAACCTATCAACCATTCTTCATATCATATTTATAATGTCAATATTTTAAAGTCGACTCATTCACACAAATCCTGTCAATGTTCCTGTCCTCCGATGTATAAGCTCCTGAACTCTTCCCCTAGGCTCGACTAAGGTAGTCGGCGATATGATTGCTGGTTCCTGGAATTGGTTGAATAACGAAGGTATACGGCTGCAAAGCCAATGCCCATCTAGACAAGCGTGGGCTGGACGAACGATTCTTCGACAAAAATGTCATTGGCTTGTGGTCTGTCTGGATACAAAATTCTCGTCCCATGAGATAACGTCCTAATTGCTGGACGGACCACACAATGGCAAGACACTCACGCTCTATCACAGAATACTTTCTTTCTCTCTGCAATAACTTCCTACTGACATAACATACAGGATGGAGACATTCGTTCTTCTCCTGTAGAAGACAAGCGCCGACACCAGAGTCCGACGCATCCGTTCTGAGGATAAAATTAGATCGAAAATCGGGTAATATCAGAATGGGTGACGATGATAATGCTGTCACCAAATTATCGAATGCTGTCTGACATTCAGACGTCCACTGGACCTTATCGGGTTGTCCCTTCTTAGTAAGGTCAGTAAGAGAAGATGACAAGGAGGAAAAATTTGGAATGAACTTTCTGTAATAATTTAAAATTCCCACTAAGCTTCTGACTTGTTTTTTTGTTTTAGGGATTTGCAACCCTACTAATTTGTCAATTTTTGTTACTTCAGGTCTCTGAACACCTCTACCCACGATATGTCCTAAGAATACTATCTCTGGACATGCCAAATCCATCTTTGCGGGTTTAGTAGTTAACCCAAAATGACGTAATCGTTGAAAAATTACTGTTAGTGTCTGAATATGATCAGACCATGTCGACGTATGACATGCTATATCGTCAAAGAATGACACGACATTAGGTATGTCCTTCAACACTAGTCTCATTAATCGTGCAAACGTCGCTGGCGCGTTTACCAACCCAAATGGCATGACCTTAAATTGGAATAATCCAATGGGCGTTTGGAACGCCGTGTATTGTTTAGACTCCTCAGTAAGCGGGATTTCCCAATACCCTTTCGTTAAATCTATCTTGGAAAACCACGTGGACCCGGCCAATGAAGCTATTAATTCCTCCTGAAACGGGATAGGCTCCCTATCGCCTACCGTAATAGTGTTCAATCTTCGAAAATCAATACAGAACGGCACCGATCCATCAAGTTTTTTCACGAGGACGATGGGTGATGAATACGGCGATGTTGATGGTTCTATCACATCTAACTTCAACATTGACTCAACTTCCTTTATAACTCTATCTCTCGAAGAAAAAGGCAGCGGATAAGGTCTAAGAAATACTGGCTTATCCGAAGTCAACTTTATTTGGTGCTGGATCACCGTAGTGCGACCCGGCAAATCCGTAACAACATCCGGGAATGACGCTAACAGGGTCTTAAGTTCCCTACTCCTTGAACTCGTAAGGTCAGGGTTAATTTTTACGTCCCTGTAACCTTGTGTCGGAGTTAACTCCGGCAATTGAATTTGTAACTCTTCCTGCGCCTCGGTGTCGCTTCCGTCACAGTCCAACTGGTCTACGACCCCCGTACAAGCAATAGAGAAGACAGTCTCCTCTGGTCTTGTCTGTGCACACAGATACTGTGGTCTCTCATAAAATCTCTGTAGCATATTAACATGGAAAACCTTACTCGTTCCATCAATGTGGATAGCGTAATCTACCTTTGAAACAACTCGCTCAATAACATAAGGGCCTTTCCATGTCATCAATAACTTATTATGGTCCGTAGGTAACAACAATAGGACCTTGTCTCCTGGCTTAAAAATTCTCAGTTTGGATCCTCTATCTCTATAGTTTTTTTCTCTTTTTGAAGCGATACTCGAAGCTTCTTCCGCAATATCCTGACGAGGAGCCTAAGGTGTACGACCCTTATGCGTCGTCTTTTGGCACGCACTGCACGTCTTACAATATAACCGTACATCTCTGTATACTGACGGCCAATAAAAATTTTTCAGAACTCTTTGCTTGGTTCTAGCAGTTCCCATGTGATCCGCTAATGGGACATCATGGGCCAGACGCAATACTGTAGCAACCAACGACCGTGGCACGACGACCTGCTTTAAAATGGAGGTCACCGTTACATACTTACGGAACAGAATGCCCGCCTGAACAACAAAGGAAGACGAGCCGTTCTTATATTTCTTCGTTTTCTCGGTTCGCGCTTCCCCAAAACATGGGTTTAATGATGGATCCTCCCTTTGTAATCTCGCCAAGCGCTCTGGCGTGATATCTAGGTTGACCGCTGGCGTCGCCAAAGGTCTAATCTTATCCTTATCAGCTAACCGTCGACGTGTTTCGACCGCAGCGCAAAAGTCAATACCTTTTGATTGCGACCATGCTTGCACGTTCTCATCGGAAGGGGAAACTACCCGTGATACATTCCCAATGATGAGCTGGGCGACTGGAAAACAACCAACGACTGCTTCGACTTCCCCGCTAAGGAAAGGTGTATCTATCACTATTCTTGCCATGGGTAATTTCTCAATGGCCCCCGAAAATTGGATGCACGGGACAGTCTCACCTGTAAACTGTGAATCCCGAATGCAGTCTCTATGCACTCCCACAACGGTAGATCCTGTATCTCGTAAAACCGAGACCGGTTCGTCCCCAACAAACCCCGGATAAACCCTAAGACCACCTCCTGTATGACATGAATTTATAACGGGGATCTTTCTCCCACAAGGTAAACCACCGGAAGATAATAACTTCTCACAACTGGGACACTTAGAATACTGTCCGCCTCCGTTGTCCGATGTAACACACGCAGCCGCATGATGAAATTTATTAGGGGAACATGGACTGGAGCTACTGTCCACGTTCGCCGCTATCCTACCTGCAGGGCAGTTCACGCTGATGTGATCTGCTCTTCCGCAGTTCCAACACTTCGCGGCCCTACACTCGCGTGAAAAGTGACCCACGCGTCCGCAAGTCCAACACTCCGCTCCCTGTGCTGCACTAGGCCTGGGTCCCCGTGACCCATCGCGACCGGAACTAAAGTCCCTATGCCGTCGGTCATCGGCAAAGGTCACAAATCGCCCCCGGCCATTACCGCGACCTAGCCCTCCTGCTCGGTCAAACTTACCGGATCCATATGCCGGTGATTGGTGATAGCCCCTACGCTGCCCCTGGGCTTGCCCACTATAGGCACCACGCTGACGCGACCTGTCCTTAAGTCCTGCCGGCGACCCCTCAACCACGGCGACGTACCCAGCATCTTGGACGTACGCCCTGGCGACTGGTTTGGACGGATGTGCCGTACGGTATGCTTCCGCCAACTTAGACGCCTCCTGCACCGTCACGGGTTCGTTTTCTTTCAGGAAGGCCACCAGATCTTTATGGCACGACGCGTACAGCTGGTCACGGATCATTAGGTCTTTCAGTTTAGCAAAATCCGCGCCCACATGCGCCAAGTCTACCCAGTTCGCGAAATATTCCGTTAGTCTCGCGACGAAGGCAGCAAAGTCCTCCCTGGTATCCGCACGTGTTCGCCTAAACTGCTCCCGGAAATATTCCTCGGTACGCGCAAATCGGCGAAGCAGCAAAGCCTTCAGCTTATCGTAATCTTGCACGTCTTCGCGCTGTAGCTCTTTAAAGTAGGTTAACGCTCCCCCCTGCAATAGAGACGCCAGGTACGTGGACCATAATTCCTTATTTTCCCCCCATTGCAATTGTGCGTTCAGTTCGAACGTGTAAAGGAAGGCGTCTATGTCGTCCTTCCGGTCGTCGAACGTAGGGAGCTTAATCCTAACGCCACCTTTATTGTGTACCTGCCGCTCAACTGTTTCTGTTGGCGCATTCTTTTTGATTTCCAACTCGGCGATCCTTACTTGCGCCTCTATCTCCTTTAACTTTATCTCCCGTTCTTGAGCTTCTATCTCCCTTAACTTTAACTCCCTCTCCTGCTCCTGAGCCTTAGCCTCTCTTTCTTGTTGCTGAGCCTTAGCCTCTCTTTCTTGTTGACGCTCTTGAGCCTCTTTTTCTCTCTCTCTATCTTTAGCACGCTCATCGCGCAATTCCGCCTGCTGTTCTTTAATCCAGCCGCGTAGCTCTTCTCCCTCAAGGCCAAGTTCCGTACCCAATTTCATGAGCTCACGGAGATCCGCCATTTCACAGATTTATGGTTATGGTATCTATTATGAGAACGACCAACCTGTCGGTATGATCACTAACGACACGACCAGAGACCTGAGATCATACCAGATATAACAACACCCACTTGTCTCAAATACAATTCAGAAATTTACCTACTTCCTAACTAATTCTATATTGATTAAATGTATAGCACTATTAATAATAAAAGAAAATAGAAACGACAAGAATGAAGAAATTCAGTAGAAGGACCACAAGTACGTCAAGGACAACGAACCAGACTAGGACAAAGCTTCTACAAAAAAACTATAATGGAAAAAAAAAATGCAACCTACTACGCCGATTACACTACAAGGTACGAACAAGAACAGAGTCTGAAAAAAAAGAACGTATCTACCGATAGGTAAGAGAGGGACAAGAGAAATGTCTTCCTAAAACAACGAGGAAGATGGAACGGCACAATCTAAACAAAAATACAGGTCCCTACAGAACTGTTCACTGTGATGAACGAAGTTCCAAATTTAGCCCACCTCCCGAAGAGGATAAACTACGCTCACCACAGCAAACCCGCGCCACCGCCCGTATAATCTATTACAACGAAAACAGAAAAACAGCGGAAAAAGACAGAAGAACAGACAGCCCTCAATCCAGGGTACAAAATTTTCACTTAACTTTCAGCCTTATGAGTTTAAGTCCTCCCCTTAATCGGAGCTCTGGCTGCTTGTCTCCTCAGGCTGCACGCACACACACTGTCTCTCTGAAAGTTTAAGTACACATTAGTACATATTTATGGCAATACATGCATCAATACATATTCATCAATATACATAAATCATATCATCATGAAATTTCCATTCATCCCACGAACAAAGACAACACAAATTCCTACCACAAGATAAGTATTACGTGGACAAAACTAAAGTAACAAATGCCCACTGAAAAATACCTACTAACTAACTACAACTAAATATTACGAAAATGGACGAGTCACAACGGACGAGCCCCCAATGTCACAAATCCCAGTCTGGGATTTGTGACAATATCACTGCATCTTCAAAGCAATGGCCTTCCATTTTTGCACTGTAATATTTTATGGTCATATTTAAAGCAACATTGACTTCATATTGCAGGCTGTCCTTATCACCATGGTTCGTACAAATAAAAAATCATGGCATTGCCACTCCAGTCTACAAATGTTGTATTTCCCTTGACCCCACTTTGGAGAAATTTGACTTCAGAAGTTTGAGCTCCTTTAAACAATGTACGCGTATTAACGAAATTATAGCAATGCAGAGTATTATCACAAACAGTGTATAAACGTGAATTACTTGGAGGTTTACATGTCAGTTGAAGTCGACTGATGAATATGTGGACTCAACGTTAACTAAAAGTGGTGACTGAACTCTTTGCAAACTGAGGTGACTCCCCCCTCCCTCACCCATCCCCCACCTGGGCCCGGTTTCATGACACACAGTTAGCCAGTGATAGTTAAATTGCTAGCTTATAGTTAGTAAGCGCCAAGGTAGAGCGGGCAGCTAACTCTGTTTCATGAGCAAGATTTAGTACTTAGTTAACTAACTCCAAGCTAAGACCTTAACTTATAGTTAGCTTTAAATAGTTTCGGAGATTCCCATAACCAAACAATAATAAACTCATAATGATGCTTGTTTTGACGGGAATTCCCGCGGTAGAGAACAATCAAGCTCAACTGCCATGTGCATGACCTATTTGTCAACACACCCAACACACTCAACACACTCCATTTACCGGAAATTCACCTTTATTTAATATGTGCGCATTTCTGTGTTGTATCTGTTGGGAGTTAATTAAAATGGCGAAAAGAATAAGGAAGGCAAATTTTTCTTCAGCTGAGAGGGAGGGCAGCTCTCATCCAAGAGTTTTCTTTAAGAAAAGATATTTTGAATCAAAAATTTAAGACAAACTCTGCTAACAAGGACAAGCAAAACATGTGGTTTGAAATCTGTGAGGCCGTTAACAGTGTTTCAAAAATTGGTCACTCGGTGGGGGAGTTTAAAGAAAAATGGTCGAAGTTATCATCAGAGGCCCGAAGTCAACTGTGTGCTCGGAAGTACCCCCCGACTGGGTCAGGCAAAGTAGATGAAATGCCCGACCTGCATTTATTTGAACCATTGTTTGGAGACTCCGATTTGATTGAAGGCCTTTGCGAGGATGTTGGTGGTTTTGACTCTGGCGACCCAGCTCCAATCCAAGGTAAGAATCTTCATCCATTACCGCCACCACCACCACCACCACCACCACCACCACCATCACCACCACCACCACCACCACCACCACCACCACCACAACAATGACAACAACAACAGCAGCAGCAGCATCTTTTTTTCATCATCATCATCATCACCACCATCATCATCATTATCATCTTCAACAGCAACAACAATAACACCACCAACAACGACAGCAGCAGCAACAACAACTATTTTATGTGTTTAAAAAAAATAATTTTGTTTTGATGTTAGGGATCGTTCACAATTCTCCTCAACCAAAAAGAGGGAGGGGGGGGGTGTCACTCAGTTGACAGAAACTGACAGGGTAGGGAGGGGTTGGGGGTTTGAGATCTAAGAAAGTTGATGTCAACCATGATTAAAGCATAAAAGTAGATGAAAAACTGCATAGTAAGCTTCTTTCAAAACAAACAAAAAGGAAAGTTGACAAAACTTAACAGGAGAGGGGTTCAATTTTTGCAAAATTTGGATTGACATCAATTGTGAATGGTCCCTTATTGTTGCTATTGTTTGTGCCACACCAAACCAACAAGCAAATGCAAATGGACTGATTAGCAAAATTTTTATTTCATGACTAATGAAATAAAAACAAATGCATATAATGATGTTGTTATGCTTCTTTTGCAGCCTCCTGTAGAAGTCAGTCCCCATCTCAAGAGAAGCTTAACTTGGGCAGTGACATTGTGTGGCAGATCGTCGTAGACAACACTCCCTCCACGTCTAGCAGGCCTGAATCCATTGTCCCAGAGGATGATGACTCAGCAGTGTCGGCATCTGCAAGCAGGCCTGGCCAGCAACTCAAAAGATCACCAGTAAAGAGGCGAGCACCTGTTCAAGAAAACCAAAGTGAGCTGTATTGTAAATATCTTGCTGTATCAATTGAACTTAAAGAACTTAAGAAGCAACAACTGCAAGATGGCTTACATGACAATGAACTTCAAAAGATGCTGAAAGATAAAACCCTTTTGGACATTCAATGCAGCCAAGCTAATCTTGAGAGGGTACTTTGTAAAAAGAAACAAGATGATGAAATTTATGAGCTTGAAAAGGAAAAGTTGAAACTCGAAATACAGCCACTTAAAGCCAAGTGTATCGATGCCAATAAATAAAATTTACCACTTACAACATAAAACATTTTATATCTCTGAAATATGACTATGAAAGTTAAAAAATGTTGACCTATTTCAATAAAGTATGATTTGTATTGTTTGATGCTATTCTCAAGTTTTGAGAGATGACTGACAACATGTCAGAATTAATAAGATTTAATTTATAGTTTTATTTTTATTTACCTCTATGAATTAGATCTAAGATTTAATTTATAAATGTTGTTTGTTTGTAGTATTTCTTTTTAAACTTGGAGTTTTGTCTTTAATTTTGAAAACAACCCCAAATAAATAATTTTTGCTAACCATACTCTGAAAGGTTGCTTTCACTCATTCTGCACAATATGTGTATATTCATAAGTCAGTGTCTGTGCTTTATTGTCTCAGTGCACATGAGCAATTTGCAAAACCTGACGTAAAAGATGCACTTTATCATTTGCAACATTAAATCATAATAAATTGCATAGTTTTATCTATGATATACACTTCATTTGATTTATAATTGATGTGTGCATACAAACGCAGGTTTTAAAATTGGTCATTCATACAATATTTTTTTTTTGATTGAGATTGTTGATATGTTTTAACTTTACTTACCTTTACTGATTTACAAGGAAACGACTGATGATGTCTTGGCGAACAACCCTGCCGCCTCTGGCTGGTACCATGTCACACACATTGGGTTCACCATCATCAGCGTCATCATCACCGTCATCTTCGTTCAAAGGGGTGCCGAAGTCAATTGCCAAATTATGCAGTACAATGCATGCAGTAATGATTCTGCAAGCTTTGCCAGGTGAATAGCGCAATTCTGCATGGAGGCAATGGAAACGGCACTTCAACACTCCTATGCACCGTTCCACCATGCATCTTGTTGTTTTGAATACCTGGTTGTATCTCCTTTCTTCAACATTAGTTGGATTCAGCCATGGTGTCATCAGCCACTCTCGAAGAGGGTAGGCACTGTCGCCCAAAATTATACCATCTAATATCGGCGGCTGGTTTTCAAACATCCTCCACAATGCACTTTCTCGAAGCATCCTTGCATCATGCACAGATCCAGGGTTTTTTACTACACAATTGATCACTTTAAGGTCAGTGTAGCATCTGCGGGCTACCCTTTGCCCTCCCCCGGTTTTGTTGTTGTGCTGGTGGCTGAGCATGTGTCCACTACTTTTTTGTGACCTTCTTTTCTAGTGAGTAGTTTTTTTTCTCGCTCGCTTGTTGTCAGGTGTTTTGACTCGTTCAGTAAATATTAGTATGTTCCCGAATATTCGATAACGTTGTGGATACGAATGTTTACGCCAGATTTGGCCTTGAGTGATGTAACCTGATGACGTATTGATGCGTGATTGGTTGGTTTGTGCGAGGGCAAAGGTAACGTTTATTTCGGGAACTTACTGTATGAATGTTTATATATATAGACCTGTGTGAGTGGTTGGTCGGTGAGTAAGTGAGTTTCCTTTTGTGTGGCGTAGATATTTAGTTTCGCTGGTGTCTTCCTAGTAATTTATTGTTCACTATACAGTTATTAAACTTTAATATTATTTAATCTATCGTCGGATCTCGTGTTTATTTATTTTACAGCTGTAATAGTTTCGTTTTCTAAAGGGTTGTAGTTAGATCAACTAACTCCCCCCTACTATAACGTGCTAGAACAACCTCAGCTGTTACATATTGGGGGCTCGTCCGGGATCCGACCATATTCGAGCGGACCAGATCAAAATTACTAGATTTATTTACATAGTTTATTGTAGAATATCATCGACAAGCTATCTACAACATGTCGGAGGTTATTGGAAGGCTTAGCCAGGAAGCGGACGCTATGGAGCTCACTGGGCAGGAGAGACGGGACTAACTCCGTGAAGGCCTAGAAAGAGAAAGACAGCTGGAGGCTCAACGACAGGAGAAGGAGGCTGAACGACAGGCTCGGGAGAAGGAGGCTGAACGACAGGAGAAGGAGGCTGAACGACAGCTGGAAAGGCAAAAGATGAACCACGAGTTGGAGATAGAGAGGATGCACCAGCAACGTGGAGGCAACGACTCAGCGCAGAAGACCGACGACCACGCCAGTTCTAAGAGACCCAAGCTACCTGCATTTCAGGACAAGAAGGACGATCTGGATAGCTGGTTGCTGCGGTTTGAGAGGTTTGCCGAGACAGCTGAATGGCCCAGATCCACCTGGACGACATCACTGTCTGCCCTGCTGAACGGGAGAGCTTTGGAGTGCTTCTGCAGACTACCGATCGACGAAGCCAAGGACTACGACAAAGTCAAGGAAGCGTTGCAGAAGAGGTACAACCTGTCAGAGGACGGATACAGACTCATGTTCAGACAAGGTAAGTGTAGCATCTGTAGGCTACTCCTTTGAACTCCCCCGTTTTTCTTGTTATGCTGGAGATTGAGCGTGTGTTCACTTCTGTTTTCATTTTATTGTTGACAACCGCCAGAGTGTACTGTACTCCGTGACCTGACCTGCTTTTCCTAGTGAGTAGTTTTTTCCTCGCTCGCTTGTTGTCAGGTGTTTTGACTCGTTCAGTAAATATTAGTATGTTCCCGAATATTCGATAACGTTATGGACACGAATGTTTACGCCAGATTTGGCCTTGGGTGATGTAACCTGATGACGTATTGATGCGTGATTGGTTAGTTTGTGCGAGGGCAAAGGTAACGTTTATTTCGGGAACTTTCTATAGAAATGTTTATATATAGGGACCTGTGTGAGTGGTTGGTGGGTGAGTAAGTGAGTTTCCTTTTGTGTGGCGTAGATATTTAGTTTCGCTGGTGTCTTCCTAGTAATTTATTGTTCACTATACAGTTATTAAACTTTAGTATTATTTAATCTATCGTCGGATCTCGTGTTTATTTATTTTACAGCTGTAATAGTTTCGTTTTCTATAGGGTTGTAGTTAGATCAACTAACTCCCCCCTACTATAACGTGCTAGAACAACCTCAGCTGTTACATATTGGGGGCTCGTCCGTGATCCGACCATATTCGAGCGGACCAGATCAAAATTACTAGATTTATTTACATAGTTTATTGTAGAATATCATCGACAAGCTATCTACAACATGTCGGAGGTTATTGGAAGGCTTAGCCAGGAAGCGGACGCTATGGAGCTCACTGGGCAGGAGAGACGGGACTAACTCCGTGAAGGCCTAGAAAGAGAAAGACAGCTGGAGGCTCAACGGCAGGAGAAGGAGGCTGAACGACAGGCTCGGGAGAAGGAGGCTGAACGACAGGAGAAGGAGGCTGAACGACAGCTGGAAAGGGAAAAGATGAACCACGAGTTGGAGATAGAGAGGATGCGCCAGCAACGTGGAGGCAACGACTCAGCGCAGAAGACCGACGACCACGCCAGTTCTAAGAGACCCAAGCTACCTGCATTTCAGGACAAGAAGGACGATCTGGATAGCTGGTTGCTGCGGTTTGAGAGGTTTGCCGAGACAGCTGAATTGCCCAGATCCACCTGGACGACATCACTATCTGCCCTGCTGACCGGGAGAGCTTTGGAGTGCTTCTGCAAACTACCGATCGACGAAGCCAAGGACTACGACAAGGTCAAGGAAGCGTTGCAGAAGAGGTACAACCTGTCAGAGGACGGATACAGACTCATGTTCAGACAAGGTAAGCCTGAAGATGGAGAAGATGTTGGAATGTTTTTGACCAGGATCAAGACCTATCTAGAGAAGTGGATAAAGCTGTCGAAGACGGAGGAGACCTACGAAGGAGTGAGAAATCTATTCGTCAGAGAGCAATTCATGGATGCCTGCCCACCAGACCTTGCAACCCATGTGAGGGAGAGGAAACCAAAGACGCTACAGGACATCGCAGATTCAGCGGAGGCATACCTGGTAGCGAGGAACCGGACGCTCAGCGGGAGCGCCAGACTGCAGAGCCGGCCAGTGCGACAGAGGCCCAACGGAGACAGAAGCCCACAGGTCTGCCATAGGTGCCAGAGGCCGGGACACAAGGCGACGGAGTGTCGTGCAAAGTTAAACGACAAAGGTGAGTTGAAATGTTACCTTTGTGGAAAGGAAGGCCACGTTCGGAGGATGTGTCCAGCCCAGACGGATATGGGACGAGGCCAGCCGAACAAGGCGGCGGCGGCCGTAGTGATAGCGGCGGACGAGTCGTCGAGACAGGATGCGACGACGGCTGACATCAGCATCAACGTTCAAGCGGTAATGAAGGACGGGAATCTACAGTTAGCGGTGCCTGTTACTTGCGGAGGATGCAGTGACGGAAGGACCGTGGAGAAACTGAAGTTACCAGTGATGAAGGGCTTGATTGGAAATCGAGCGGTAGATGTCCTAAGAGATACCGGCTGTGAAGGTGTAGTGGTGCGGCGAGCACTGGTGGACGACGGACAGCTCACCGGTGGGAAGAAACTTATCGCGAGGATCGATAACTCCTTGCTAGCGGCGGAGGAAGCCGTTATCGACGTGAAGACGCCTTACCTGACGTGCAAAGTGACGGCGCTGTGTCTCCCGGAGACCATCTGCGACCTAGTAGTCGGGAACGTGGACGGAGCGAAGAATCCGTACGACCCTGATACTGAGGTAATGGTAGGAGCGGTGACCACGAGGGCCCAGGAGAAGAGGAAGGACCGGTCTACGTCGCTGAAGGTGCCGAGGGCAGAACGGTACGCGGGAGTGGATAGAGAGGAACTTATCCGACTCCAAGAAGAAGACGAAGTCATTAGGAAGTTAGAGCAGAAGAAGATCCCAACTAATAGAGGCAATAAATCTGTTCATTTTGAGAAACATGGAGGAGTACTGTACCGGATCTACAAGGACCTGAGACAGGCGACGGTTATAAGGCAAGTGGTACTACCGAGAAACTGAGAGAGTATGTATTGAGTGTTGCCCACGACTCGATCGTCGGAGGACACCTCGGCGTGAAGAAAACCAAAGACAGAGTTATGAGCAATTTTTATTGGCCTGGAATTGAAGGTGACGTCGCGAGATACTGCCGCTCATGCGACATATGCCAGAGGACGGTGAACAAAGGAGCGACCCCAAAGGTGCACCTGCAGAGTATGACAGTAGTGGACGTACCATTTAGGCGAGTGGCCGTGGACTTAGTAGGACCTATCGACCCCCCAAGTGAAGGTGGACATCGGTATATCCTGGTGTACATAGACTACGCTACTCGTTACCCCGAAGCCACACCCTTGAAGAAGATCGACGCAGAAACGGTAGCAGAAGCCTTAGTGAACATCTACAGCCGTTTGGGTGTGCCCGAAGAGATCTTGTCGGACCAAGGGACCCAGTTTATGTCAGATGTCATGAAGGAAACGAATAGACTACTGGGAATTCGACAGTCGACCACTACAGTCTACCACCCTATGTGCAACGGGTTGGTGGAGCGATTTAACGGCACACTGAAGAAGACCTTAAGGCGACTGTACGCAGAGCAACCCAAGCAGTGGCACAGATACATCAACCCGCTGCTCTTCGCATATCGTGAAGTTCCCCAAGAGTCGACCAAGTTTGCCCCATTCGAGTTGCTGTATGGGAGAACTGTGAGAGGACCAATGCACATCTTACGACAACTATGGACCAAGGACGTAGAGGAGCCGGAAACGAAGACCAGTTACCAGTACGTCATGGAACTACGTGAGAGGCTGGAGGACACATGGAAGTTAGCGACGGAAGAACTCTCCAAGGCTCAAGGTAGACAGAAGACCTACTACGACCGGAAGGCGCGAGAGAGGAAGTTCCGCCCCGGAGATGAAGTGTTGGTGCTACTGCCGACGAACAATAACAAGCTCCTAGTCCAATGGAAGGGACCATATAAGGTATTCTCAGTTGTCGGTGTCAACGACTATAGAGTCAAGATGGGTGCAAAAGAAAAGACCTTGCACGCCAACCTCCTCAAGAGATACATTCCAAGGACGTCAAAAGCAGCAGCAGTGGTAATGGAACCGAGACCTGTTGTGACCGAGATGTGTGGGATGGACAACAGTAGGAGAGATACCACGCCTGGACATGTCAACGCCATAAAGGGCGGCGGCGGTGATGGTGCTGAGATTGTACTGGCAGAGGATGACCTGATGGACAAGAGTCAACCCGTGGAGTCAGCTGGCATGACAGCCATCGAGGACTGCGACCTGGAAGGCGACAACGGTGGAACGACGGAGGACCTTGCCGACCTAGGAAGCTGGGACCAGAATGAAGGCTACAGAGATGTCCAGTATGGAACGCAACTGACGTCGGAACAACGTCAAGAACTCTGCGATGTGGTGAAGGATTACCAACAGGTCTTCACCAATCTCCCTGGATGCTGCCAGTTGGGTGAACATCGCATCGACCTGACGACAGAAGTACCAGTTCGTCAACGACCATACCCGGTGCCCTACGCTATGCGCGACTCATTGAAGGAGGAGCTTAGCACCATGGAACGGCTGGGCATCATTCGAAGGAGCTCATCAGCTTATGCTTCACCTATTGTTGTCGTCAAGAAGAAGGACGGATCCAACCGAGTCTGCATCGACTACAGGAGGTTAAACAAGATCACAGTATTCGACCCTCATCCGACAGCAGCGCCATCTGAAGTGTTTCAGAGTCTCTCGAGAGGAAAATTGATCTCTCGGATTGACCTGAGCAAGGGATACTGGCAAGTGAAAGTTCGAGAGCAAGACATTCCCAAGACGGCGTTCGTCACCATGGGCGAACACTATGAATTCATTCGGATGCCTTTGGGATGATGAACTCAGGAGCCACGCTGAACAGGATCGTAAAGCCATTGATCCGTGGAATGAACAATGTGACAGCATATGTGGACGACCTGCTGATTCATACAGAGACATTCGACGAGCATGTGAAGACTCTCAAAGACTTACTGCAGAGGATGGACCAAGCTGGATTGACTGCAAGACCATCCAAGTGTCTTATTGGAACGTCTGAAGTAGACTTTGTTGGACACTCAGTGGGAGAAGGCATGATTGGCCTGTTAGAAGAGAATGTATGTAAGGTACGATACGCACCCAGACCCACCACAAAGAAGGAAGTGAAAGCATTCTTAGGATTAGTGGGATATCACCATGAATTTATTCCTAACTTTTCAGCGATTGCAGCACCACTGTCTGATTTACTTAGAAAGGGTCAGCCCAATATAGTTCAGTGGGATGAAACGCAGGAGAAAGCGTACACCTCTTTGAAGAATGTCATTACCTCCAAACCCGTGTTATGTCTGCCAGATTTTTCCAAAGAGTTTGTCTTAGCAACTGATGCATCAGATCGCGGATTAGGCGCTAGTCTTATGCAGGAACACGAGGGAAAGTTGTACCCTGTGGCATATGCTAGTCGTAAGCTATTACCTCGTGAGACAAAATATTCGGTCTCAGAGCGCGAATGTTTAGCTATTGTTTGGGCTGTAAAAAAGTTTACTTTGTATTTGTATGGAAAGGAGTTTGTGCTCCAAACTGACCATCGGTCATTAGAGTTTTTGAACTCTGCCAAGTTTGACAGTCCAAAGTTATTACGATGGAGTTTATTTTTACAGTCTTATCGATTTAGGATTCACTACGTAAAAGGTAGAGAAAATGTCTGTGCCGATTTCCTGAGCAGGGTATTTTAAAGTAGTACACTATCAGTGAAATGCATTGTAACCCATACTTTTGCCTATTGTACTGTAATTGGGGACATAGTTCATCTGTGACTGAATATTGAATTGATGGCTGATAGAGAGTCATGATGTGTTAGTCACATTTTGATTTTATGCTATGTCATATTTGTTACCAATGGAACTTGGTGTAATTTTTGGAAAATGTAACCCAAATGGGGACTGCAAGCAAGCAGTGTTTGTGTTATATTGCATTGCTGTAACTTGTTTTGACCTAATATGATGAAGATAGACCCTAATCAGTGGTCGGTATGTATTGGTATTTTGCCATTGTACGTATGAGTTATACATTTTGGAGATAACCATGTTATGTACAACAGGTTATATGCTATGGTTCGTGCACGAAGCATTATGTAAACGATGGGCCATCGTTTCACCATATATGATTTGTAATAATATCATTGACCATTGTTTCACCACAGTGGTGGCGTTGTGTTATTTTGACTAGTAGGCCTACTGTTAACTATTGGTTTGTCACAATGGTGGTATTGTATTAGTCATTGTATTAGTAATGCAAAGGACACTGCATTGTATTGTATTTGTGATGACATTCGGGAAGGCACTGAAATTGTTATTAATTGTAATACAATTAGCAACTACCTTTGTGAGATTGGGAGTGCTATAAGATTATTTCACGATAGTGCAGACGCTGTATAATGTTTTGAGAGTTGAAAGATATTCAACTTAAATTGGGGAGTTGTGTAGCATCTGTAGGCTACCCCTTTGCCCTCCCCCGTTTTTCTTGTTATGCTGGAGATTGAGCGTGTGTTCACTTCTGTTTTCATTTTATTGTTGACAACCGCCAGAGTGTACTGTACTCCGTGACCTGACCTGCTTTTCCTAGTGAGTTGTTTTTTCCTCGCTCGCTTGTTGTCAGGTGTTTTGACTCGTTCAGTAAATATTAGTATGTTCCCGAATATTCGATAACGTTATGGACACGAATGTTTACGCCAGATTTGGCCTTGGGTGATGTAACCTGATGACGTATTGATGCGTGATTGGTTAGTTTGTGCGAGGGCAAAGGTAACGTTTATTTCGGGAACTTTCTATAGAAATGTTTATATATAGGGACCTGTGTGAGTGGTTGGTGGGTGAGTAAGTGAGTTTCCTTTTGTGTGGCGTAGATATTTAGTTTCGCTGGTGTCTTCCTAGTAATTTATTGTTCACTATACAGTTATTAAACTTTAGTATTATTTAATCTATCGTCGGATCTCGTGTTTATTTATTTTACAGCTGTAATAGTTTCGTTTTCTAAAGGGTTGTAGTTAGATCAACTAACTCCCCCCTACTATAACGTGCTAGAACAACCTCAGCTGTTACAGTAAGCCTGAAGATGGAGAAGATGTTGGAATGTTTTTGACCAGGATCAAGACTTATCTAGAGAGGTGGATAAAGCTGTCGAAGACGGAGGAGACCTACGAAGGAGTGAGAAATCTATTCGTCAGAGAGCAATTCATGGATGCCTGCCCACCAGACCTTGCGACCCATGTGAGGGAGAGGAAACCAAAGACGCTACAGGACATCGCAGATTCAGCGGAGGCGTACCTGGTAGCGAGGAACCGGACGCTCAGCGGGAGCGCCAGACTGCAGAGCCGGCCAGTGCGACAGAGGCCCAACGGAGACAGAAGCCCACAGGTCTGCCATAGGTGCCAGAGGCCGGGACACAAGGCGACGGAGTGTCGTGCAAAGTTAAACGACAAAGGTGAGTTGAAATGTTACCTTTGTGGAAAGCCAGGCCACGTTCGGAGGATGTGTCCAGCCCAGAAGGATATGGGACGAGGCAAGCCGAACAAGGCGGCGGCGGCCGTAGTGATAGCGGCGGACGAGTCGTCGAGACAGGATGCGACGACGGCTGACACCAGCATCAACGTTCAAGCGGTAATGGAGGACGGGAAGCTACAGTTAGCGGTGCCTGTTACTTGCGGAGGATGCAGTGACGGAAGGACCGTGGAGAAACTGAAGTTACCAGTGATGAAGGGCTTGATTGGAAATCGAGCGGTAGATGTCCTAAGAGATACCGGCTGTGAAGGTGTAGTGGTGCGGCGAGCACTGGTGGACGACGGACAGCTCACCGGTGGGAAGAAATTTATCGCGAGGATCGATAACTCCTTGCTAGCGGCGGAGGAAGCCGTTATCGACGTGAAGACGCCTTACCTGACGGGCAAAGCGACGGCGCTGTGTCTCCCGGAGACCATCTGCGACCTAGTAGTCGGGAACGTGGACGGAGCGAAGGATCCGTACGACCCTGATACTGAGGTGATGGTAGGAGCGGTGACCACGAGGAACCAGGAGAAGAGGAAGGACCGGTCTACGTCGCTGAAGGTGCCGAGGGCAGAACGGTACGCGGGAGTGGATAGAGAGGAACTTATCCGACTCCAAGAAGAAGACGAAGTCATTAGGAAGTTAGAGCAGAAGAAGATCCCAACTAATAGAGGCAATAAATCTGTTCATTTTGAGAAACATGGAGGAGTACTGTACCGGATCTACAAGGACCTGAGACAGGCGACGGTTATAAGGCAAGTGGTACTACCGAGAAACTGAGAGAGTATGTATTGAGTGTTGCCCACGACTCGATCGTCGGAGGACACCTCGGCGTGAAGAAAACCAAAGACAGAGTTATGAGCAATTTTTATTGGCCTGGAATTGAAGGTGACGTCGCGAGATACTGCCGCTCATGCGACATATGCCAGAGGACGGTGAACAAAGGAGCGACCCCAAAGGTGCACCTGCAGAGTATGACAGTAGTGGACGTACCATTTAGGCGAGTGGCCGTGGACTTAGTAGGACCTATCGACCCCCCAAGTGAAGGTGGACATCGGTATATCCTGGTGTACATAGACTACGCTACTCGTTACCCCGAAGCCACACCCTTGAAGAAGATCGACGCAGAAACGGTAGCAGAAGCCTTAGTGAACATCTACAGCCGTTTGGGTGTGCCCGAAGAGATCTTGTCGGACCAAGGGACCCAGTTTATGTCAGATGTCATGAAGGAAACGAATAGACTACTGGGAATTCGACAGTCGACCACTACAGTCTACCACCCTATGTGCAACGGGTTGGTGGAGCGATTTAACGGCACACTGAAGAAGACCTTAAGGCGACTGTACGCAGAGCAACCCAAGCAGTGGCACAGATACATCAACCCGCTGCTCTTCGCATATCGTGAAGTTCCCCAAGAGTCGACCAAGTTTGCCCCATTCGAGTTGCTGTATGGGAGAACTGTGAGAGGACCAATGCACATCTTACGACAACTATGGACCAAGGACGTAGAGGAGCCGGAAACGAAGACCAGTTACCAGTACGTCATGGAACTACGTGAGAGGCTGGAGGACACATGGAAGTTAGCGACGGAAGAACTCTCCAAGGCTCAAGGTAGACAGAAGACCTACTACGACCGGAAAGCGCGAGAGAGGAAGTTCCGCCCCGGAGATGAAGTGTTGGTGCTACTGCCGACGAACAATAACAAGCTCCTAGTCCAATGGAAGGGACCATATAAGGTATTCTCAGTTGTCGGTGTCAACGACTATAGAGTCAAGATGGGTGCAAAAGAAAAGACCTTGCACGCCAACCTCCTCAAGAGATACATTCCAAGGACGTCAAAAGCAGCAGCAGTGGCAATGGAACCGAGACCTATTGTGACCGAGATGTGTGGGATGGACAACAGTAGGAGAGATATCACGCCTGAACATGTCAACGCCACAAAGGACGGCGGCGGTGATAGTGCTGAGACTGTACTGGCAGAGGACGACATGATGGACAAGAGTCAACCCGTGGAGTCAGCTGGCATGACAATCATCGAGGACTGCGACCTGGAAGGCGACAACGGTGGAACGACGGAGGACCTTGCCGACCTAGGAAGCTGGAACCAGAATGAAGGCTACAGAGATGTCCAGTATGGAACGCAACTGACATCGGAACAACGTCAAGAACTCTGCGATGTGGTGAAGAATTACCAGCACGTCTTCACCAATCTCCCTGGATGCTGTCAGTTGGGTGAACATCGCATCGACCTGACGACAGAAGTACCAGTTCGTCAACGACCATACCCGGTGCAATACGCTATGCGCGACTCATTGAAGGAGGAGCTTAGCACCATGGAACGGCTGGGCATCATTCGAAGGAGCTCATCAGCTTATGCTTCACCTATTGTTGTCGTCAAGAAGAAGGACGGATCCAACCGAGTCTGCATCGACTACAGGAGGTTAAACAAGATCACAGTATTCGACCCTCATCCGACAGCAGCGCCATCTGAAGTGTTTCAGAGTCTCTCGAGAGGAAAATTATTCTCTCGGATTGACCTGAGCAAGGGATACTGGCAAGTGAAAGTTCAGGAGCAAGACATTCCCAAGACGGCGTTCGTCACCATGGGCGAACACTATGAATTCATTCGGATGCCTTTGGGATGATGAACTCAGGAGCCACGCTGAACAGGATCGTAAAGCCATTGATCCGTGGAATGAACAATGTGACAGCATATGTGGACGACCTGCTGATTCATACAGAGACATTCGACGAGCATGTGAAGACTCTCAAGGACTTACTGCAGAGGATGGACCAAGCTGGATTAACTGCAAGACCATCGAAGTGTCTGATTGGAACGTCTGAAGTAGACTTTGTTGGACACTTAGTGGGAGAAGGTGTGATTGGCCTGTTAGAAGAGAATGTATGTAAGGTACGATACGCACCCAGACCCACCACTAAGAAGGAAGTGAAAGCATTCTTAGGATTAGTGGGATATTACCATGAATTTATTCCTAACTTTTCAGCGATTGCATCACCATTGTCTGATTTACTTAGAAAGGGTCAGCCCAATATAGTTCAGTGGGATGAAACGCAGGAGAAAGCGTACACCTCTTTGAAGAATGTCATTATCTCCAAACCCGTGTTATGTTTGCCAGATTTTTCCAAAGAGTTTGTCTTAGCAACTGATGCATCAGATCGCGGATTAGGCGCTAGTCTTATGCAGGAACACGAGGGAAAGTTGTACCCTGTGGCATATGCTAGTCGTAAGCTATTGCCTCGTGAGACAAAATATTCGGTCTCAGAGCGCGAATGTTTAGCTATTGTTTGGGCTGTAAAAAAGTTTACTTTGTATTTGTATGGAAAGGAGTTTGTGCTCCAAACTGTCCATCGGTCATTAGAGTTTTTGAACTCTGCCAAGTTTGACAGTCCAAAGTTATTACGATGGAGTTTATTTTTACAGTCTTATCGATTCAGGATTCACTACGTAAAAGGCAGAGAAAATGTCTGTGCCGATTTCCTGAGCAGGGTATTTTAAAGTAGTACACTATCAGTGAAATACATTGTAACCCATACTTTTGCCTACTAGATGAATTTCTAGGACGGCAGTATTGTACTGTAATTGAGGACATAGTTCATCTGTGACTGAATATTGAATTGATGGCTGATAGAGAGTCATGATGTGTTAGTCACATTTTGATTTTATGCTATGTCATATTTGTTACCAATGGAACTTGGTGTAATTTTTGGAAAATGTAACCCAAATGGGGACTGCGAGCAAGCAGTGTTTGTGTTATATTGCATTGTTGTAACTTGTTTTGACCTAATATGATGAAGATAGACCCTGATCAGTGGACGATATGTCTTAGTATTTTGCCATTGTACGTATGAGTTATACATTTTGGAGATAACCATGTTATGTACAACAAGTTATATGCTATGGTTCGTGCACGAAGCATTGTGTAAACGATGGGCCATCGTTTCACCATATATGATTTGTAATAATATCATTGACCATTGTTTCACCACAGTTGTGGCGTTGTGTTATTTTGACTAGTAGGCCTACTGTTTACTATTGGGAAGCAATGACGGTATTGTATTAGTTATGGTATTAGTGATGCAAAGTACACTGCATTGTATTGTATTTGTGATGACATTCGGGAAGACACTGAAATTGTTATTAATTGTAATAGAATTAGCAACTACCTTTGTGAGATTGGGAGTGCTATAAGATTATTTCACGATAGTGCAGACGCTGTATAATGTTTTTGGAGTTGAAAGATATTCAACTTAAATTGGGGAGTTGTGTAGCATCTGCGGGCTACCCTTTGCCCTCCCCCGGTTTTGTTGTTGTGCTGGTGGCTGAGCATGTGTCCACTACTTTTTTGTGACCTTCTTTTCTAGTGAGTAGTTTTTTTCCTCGCTCGCTTGTTGTCAGGTGTTTTGACTCGTTCAGTAAATATTAGTATGTTCCCGAATATTCGATAACGTTGTGGATACGAATGTATACGCCAGATTTGGCCTTGAGTGATGTAACCTGATGACGTATTGATGCGTGATTGGTTGGTTTGTGCGAGGGCAAAGGTAACGTTTATTTCGGGAACTTTCTGTAGGAATGTTTATATATATAGACCTGTGTGAGTGGTTGGTCGGTGAGTAAGTGAGTTTCCTTTTGTGTGGCGTAGATATTTAGTTTCGCTGGTGTCTTCCTAGTAATTTATTGTTCACTATACAGTTATTAAACTTTAGTATTATTTAATCTATCGTCGGATCTCGTGTTTATTTATTTTACAGCTGTAATAGTTTCGTTTTCTAAAGGGTTGTAGTTAGATCAACTAACTCCCCCCTACTATAACGTGCTAGAACAACCTCAGCTGTTACAGTCAGCATCACAAACAATTTGCACATTGATGCTGTGCTTGCCTCGTCTATTCACATATTCATGTTCATTTCGACTTGGTCCTATAATGCGCACTTGAGTGCCATCGACACAGCCCTATACATTAGAAATGCCTGGCCTACGTCCCATTCTCATAAAACGACGTTTCTGGACATTACCTTCTACCTGGTTAGGCAGTCTAATTTGATCACGTGCCCTCTGACAAAGAGCTCTCGTCACACGATGAATAGTACGTGACACTGTGGACTTCGAAACGTTGACGGTGTCCCCTGCGACGATTTGTAACGAACCTGTTGCGTAGAACCGCAAAGTCAAAAGAACTTGTAACTCAGGCGAAAGGGCACCTTTCCACATGTATCCAAACTGCAAGTTCTCTCGCAGCATGTCCACAATTTGAATGATGTCTTGCCGCCTGAATCGAAAACAGCAAAAAGTTCACGATCGCCGTATTCATTCAGAGGATCAAAATGATCTCTGAACTGCCGAGGTCTTTGATTTTGATAGTGCTGGTGAATCAAGCCGGCCATTTTGTGAACAAAAATCTGCACTAACTTATAGTTAGTAGACTTAGCGACACTGTATAGCACCGCTAAATTTTCGCCGCTGAACTAACTATATGTTAAGGATAACTACTAGTTAAAATGCTCATGAAACAACAGTTAAGCTAACTGACAGAATTTAACTTGTAGTTAGTGATTTAACTACTAGTTAGGCCCTAACTGTGTGTCATGAAACCGGGCCCTGGCCTCTCTCGCTCTTTCTGTCTCTCTCTCTCTCTCTCTCTCTCTCTCTGCGCACGCACATGATTGTGTGTGTGTGTGTGCTTGTTTGTCCACCTCTAACTCTTTCTCTCTCTCGTTTTCTATCTGTCTCTCTCTCTCTCTCTGTGTGTGTGTGTGTGTGTGTCTCTCTCTCTCTGCGCACACACATGATTGTGTGTGTGTGTGTGTGCTTGTTTGTCCACCTCTTAACTCTTTCTCTTTCTCTTTTTCTATCTGTCTCTCTCTCTCTCTCTCTCTCTCTTTTTGTCTCTGTATGTCTCTTTCTCTCTCTCTCTGTTTCTCTTTGTGTCTCACTCTCTTTCTCTCCCTATCTCTCTTAATCTCCCCTCCTATGTCTCTCTCCGCGTTCTCTCTCTCTCTCTCTCTCACTCCCCTCCCTCTGCAATCTCTCCTTCTATCTTTCTCTGTAATATCTCTCTCTATCTACCTTTAATCTATTTCTGTCACTCTCCAGAGCCAATGAGATTTAAGCCAAATTCTGGATGAGAAAGGAAAATCTCCCTACATGTCAAGAATCAGTGCCGGACACGTTTGATTGTGGTCATTGACCTCAATCTTTCCTTCTGGCAAATTACTGGCTCTCTTGGCATTCGATTAGAGATTCCTCTGTGGGCACTCTGTGATGTGAACGGAAAAGAGCGTATCTAGTGATCACGTTTAATTAGCTACCAATCAGATGCGCACTTTTGAATACAAGTACAGCTTTTCTTCTGAGCAGGTTATATTGTGACAGAAAAGGATCATATTTGTTGACAAGTTTAGTAAATTTAAATATATATATATATAATAGTAATATGTGCTCTTTTGCTTGGAGTTACAGGTTTCCTTGTGAGCAGTCCTTGCTATGATAGGAAAAGGGCGTATCTGCTATCATGCATATTTAATTTGTTATTAGACACGCTCTTTGGAATACCATATTATACTTTGTTCTGAGCAGTCAATGTTGTGAAAGGAACAAGAACGTATGTGCTCACAGTTTTATACTTTTGTTATTAGATATGTCCTTTTCTTTGTTAGCTTTGTTAGAGTTTTATCCTTAATGTAATATCTATTTTGAGTATTATATCACTTAATAGCTTTATTGCCTTTATTTGGAAAAAGAAACAAGAAACGAGTGTCCTTTAACAAGAAAAAACACAACTCTTTCATGTTTTTAATGCATTTGAATCCAGATTAGCGGGCTGTTGGTTTCTTTCATTAGCACCAAAATTATGTCATATCAGTTAAGGCCAACTCAAACTAATTGCCTCAGTGTCTTGTACACTATTATTTATGCTTTTGATGTATGCTCAAATGCATTTTTTTTTAAATGTAGAAAAACATTGTTCACTAATCCTGTCGATTTGGTTTCACAAATTTTTCAGTTTCATTTTGCTATGTAAAGAACATAATATTATTTCTGTCCCATCAGTTACCAACTAAAGTAAAGGCAATTTGAATGAATTCATCTTAATATTATTATAATCTATTTAAAACACATTTTTTTTTTTTTTTCAGTTCTGTACCATTTGTTTGGTGAACTGATCAATCCATTTTGAAATAAATGGTTGGTTATTTCTTTAGTGGCATTTTTTTTTTTTTTCAGTTCTGTACCATTTGTTTGGTGAACTGATCAATCCATTTTGAAATAAATGGTTGGTTATTTCTTTAGTGGCATTTTTTTTTTTTTTCAGTTCTGTACCATTTGTTTGGTGAACTGATCAATCCATTTTGAAATAAATGGTTGGTTATTTCTTTAGTGGCATTTTTTTTTTTTTTTCAGTTCTGTACCATTTGTTTGGTGAACTGATCAATCCATTTTGAAATAAATGGTTGGTTATTTCTTTAGTGGCATTTTTTTTTTTTTCAGTTCTGTACCATTTGTTTGGTGAACTGATCAATCCATTTTGAAATAAATGGTTGGTTATTTCTTTAGTGGCATTTTTTTTTTTTGTCAGTTCTGTACCATTTGTTTGGTGAACTGATCAATCCATTTTGAAATAAATGGTTGGTTATTTCTTTAGTGGCATTTTTTTTTTTTTTCAGTTCTGTACCATTTGTTTGGTGAACTGATCAATCCATTTTGAAATAAATGGTTGGTTATTTCTTTAGTGGCATTTTTTTTTTTTTTCAGTTCTGTACCATTTGTTTGGTGAACTGATCAATCCATTTTGAAATAAATGGTTGGTTATTTCTTTAGTGGCATTTTTTTTTTTTTTCAGTTCTGTACCATTTGTTTGGTGAACTGATCAATCCATTTTGAAATAAATGGTTGGTTATTTCTTTAGTGGCATTTTTTTTTTTTTTCAGTTCTGTACCATTTGTTTGGTGAACTGATCAATCCATTTTGAAATAAATGGTTGGTTATTTCTTTAGTGGCATTTTTTTTTTTTTTCAGTTCTGTACCATTTGTTTGGTGAACTGATCAATCCATTTTGAAATAAATGGTTGGTTATTTCTTTAGTGGCATTTTTTTTTTTTCAGTTCTGTACCATTTGTTTGGTGAACTGATCAATCCATTTTGAAATAAATGGTTGGTTATTTCTTTAGTGGCATTTTTTTTTTTTTTCAGTTCTGTACCATTTGTTTGGTGAACTGATCAATCCATTTTGAAATAAATGGTTGGTTATTTCTTTAGTGGCATTTTTTTTTTTTTCAGTTCTGTACCATTTGTTTGGTGAACTGATCAATCCATTTTGAAATAAATGGTTGGTTATTTCTTTAGTGGCATTTTTTTTTTTTTTCAGTTCTGTACCATTTGTTTGGTGAACTGATCAATCCATTTTGAAATAAATGGTTGGTTATTTCTTTAGTGGCATTTTTTTTTTTTTCAGTTCTGTACCATTTGTTTGGTGAACTGATCAATCCATTTTGAAATAAATGGTTGGTTATTTCTTTAGTGGCATTTTTTTTTTTTTAAAAGTATTGTCTGAACATCCCGTCAGTTACCGTGGAATGTCCCTAAAGCAAAGTTAAGCAGTTTTTTTAGTGTCAAAACAACAACAACAACAACAAACGTGCGGGGTGGCAACGGGGTTTGTGACAAGGCCAGGAAAAGTTTAAGCCACAAGGCCCGGCCTGGCACAACAATAAAAACAATAAAATACAATATAGAATAAATTCCAAAAGAATTATTCCGTTTTCATTTCTTTTGGAATTTATTGTACAGGTTTTCATTGTTTGTTTCTAATGCTCGGCTTTGTGATCAACATGTTTTTCTCGTTGACCCTTTCTGGTTTGTTTAATTTATTGTTCTGAAGCATTCAAGACTGGATCTATACATGAGTGAATTGAGATAGGTGCCTTGTAAAAATGCAAGATTACCTTATTAGGATGAATGGGGCGAATGACATTTTAAGCAGTGCATTGTTTAATTGTGTTTAAATCTATCTATCTATCTTCTATCTTCTATCTATATAAAAAACAGCAAGGAAAAAAAATTCACTGCTGCGAGGAAGAAATGCCCAGACCTGAAAAAATGACATGTTAAAGATAGTTCTTTTTGCTACGATGTCTATTCCTTTGACATGAAAGCGAAGTACCGTAATTTTGTAATAAATGAAAATAGGCCTAAAAACATCGAATAATGCTTTCTCCTCAACAATGATGGCCTCCCTCTTGCCTTTGTTTTGTTTCGATTTAGTACCGTGCATGACATAAAAAATAACCATATCAAGCTTGGTGCGCAGTGTCCTGGCGCGCATGAGTTCTGAAGCAGGACTGCAGATTACTACTTTTATTGTAAGAGAGAGAGAAAGAGAGTACGTCATTGAATAATGCTTGCCATGCGGGTGTTACTGTGCCAGTTGTGAGTTGTTTTCTTCCTAGATCTGCATAATCCGTGTGCTGATTGTGCGTGTTGTTTGCAACCCGTTCTTTGAACGGGCCCTTACACTAGTGTAATAAAAGACCCTTGCCACTCCTTCCTGTATTTGAACACAGTTACATCAAATAACAATAATTCAAGAGGTTCCGCCCAAGCGTCACCCACTCCTTTTTCCAGACCATTTGAAAAGATTTAGAAATGGAACCATTTTGAAAAAATGACATAATAGATTACAAGCACCCTGACCCAGCCAGCACTTTACAGGTCTTGACTTCAGTCTGTAGATTTGTTAGGCTTCGCTCTGCATCTAGTGGACTTGATTTTCGACAATCTTTCAATCAAAAATAGCAGGATGAATACAGTGCAATGTCATAAAATCATTCCTTAATTAGCATAGAATTTAGTTGCCTACAGTTAGAATTATATAAAGGTTCCTCAAGCACAAGAAGAAAAAATATGATAAAATCACCAACGAACGTGCCAGTGATGAATGGGAATCGATCTTACTGGATGACGTAGCTCTGACGTTAATAAATGTCCGGCCTAATTGTACTTTTGTAGCCTACACTTTCATGGGGGTAAAATTTAATGCTTGGCAACATCTGACCGTGTCTGACCGGCTCAGTGTGATACCTGCCTAGATTTGAGAAAACAATATCAACAAAATCACAATGCGCCATAAATTACAGCAAATAACAGACTGTGAACATTCCGTGATGTATTGGTTAATTCTATGTCTCAAACCTCCGGGCCCAGTGGACAGGTGGAATCAATTGATTTGATTGCTCGTGGGTGGTTGAGCAGTAATCAGATAGCCCTCGGGCTACTTGACCAGACAGATGGAGATGGATTGTTCTAGATGGAACCAGGAAGCGAGGAGAATTGTATAAAACTTCGATCTCTTACAACAGAATTGGAACGAATGTGTGAGATATTTCTGGAACTTAGAAAGTAAATTAAAAAAGAGGAAAAAGCTATTTATAAAATTTTAAAAAAAAAACTTGAAATGAATACGTGAGTCATAGGGGGTAGTTTATAAAATGACATTTAAACGACAGCGGGAAATAATGCTTTGGGGCATAGAAAGTCATTTAAAATGAAAAGGAGAGAAGCTTTGTGAAATCAAAATGGGAAGATAAAATGGATATGGTGGGAGTAAATGTACCATCCAGGTGGGGAAAAAAGAAAGGCTGACTGTGTCATGATTCAGATGTTGTTAAAACTCACGCAGAGAGTGAGTTGTTGTTTACCAGGGCCATGAGAAATTGGCTGGTGGCCTTGAACGGCCCTCGCGAATTATAGTTGGTGAGTAAATAAATGTAAAGTTAAACTGTTAGAGTCACGCTTGTCGGTTTTAATGTTCGTGATTAATAAGTAATGGAGTAGGGGTGAAACAAGGTGGGGCTAGTTGACATTGTTAAGTATGACTAGACAAGTTTTTGCACGTTAACTGGCTGGTAGAATAGTGCAGACGTATTACTACAATTAAAATGGTGGGAGGTTTCGACCTATGAGATAGCTGAACTAATTGGGCCAGCGGACTAGCACGCTGGGTAGCCAGGTAGTATAAAACATCGTGTAACGTTCAGATTTAGTGAATACAGACGAGCAGAAGCATCGTGTCGTGAAGTATCTCCGGTTGGCCAGTACCTGAACTGTGTGGTTTGAAGACTAGAAGTCCTTGCTAACGGACTGACTGAGCTCTAGAAAGAAAGGTCTGAGTGGGCTGACCTTTGAAAGCCCACGCTGCGCTATATTGATGTTCGCGCCTACCAGTAGGCGTGACCAGTGGTACTATATCTTATTTATTCAAGCATAATAGAGATCGGAGATAGAGAGAGAACTACAGCCTCATAGGAAGACTAAGGAAACCCCAGCTGGCACTCGACCACGAGTGTCCTGTATCATAGATCTATTGCCATAGTATGATTGGAATAATATAGCACATTGTTGATGAATTGAATAGTGATTGTGCATAAAATATAGTCTTTTGGCAACTGCTTAAATTACCTACAAGCCGAAGAGTGCTTCTGTAGGCTTTGAACATACTGGGCTCTCCTAACACTCAAGCCCATAATATGATTTAGGGAGAGTTTGCCTGGCGACTGGCCAGTGGCGACTCAACTGTCACTTTAAATTGATATCTAGTTTCGTATAATATACCTATTTGCTATTGATTGCAGTACCTCCATAGTTACATGAATATCATTGGTTAAGTTATTAATTAGAGTTTTTTTGGTTTGAATATATACCCCTATTGTCTTTTGTTTTGTTATTAATATTTATGTAAACTATGGCCTGACCGGCCTGACATATATACGCTCTAGTTATTTAATACTTTTCTTGTGTGGTTGTGTCCGGGTGTGAGTTAGCTGCCTCTCGTGCAGTCGTAACATCCCCAAGACCCTAACTCTGCTCGTGACAGACTGAGTAGTCTTTTACAATGAAAGACAGACGAGAAGGCAGAGATATGCAGAGAGACAGACAGACAAAGAGAATGGCAGACAGACAGAAACAGGGTAGTTATAAAAATTGAAACATGGCTATCAGGAGCAGACCCCCCTCCCCCTTAAAAATAAAAATAAAATAACAGCCCTATTTTTCATTTAGTCTACTTACCTCTCTCTCGACTTTTCCTCTTTGTGTTGTTCCTTTTTTCTGGTTCGATTTTTAACAAATCACCATGATTCCGGTGCGCGTCCTTAACAACTGCTTTTGAAGTTGATCAGTGTAAGACAGATATGTAAGTTCCAATGTTTTCTCTGTCTGGAAATATTGAAAACCATGGAATATTCACGTGTGTTCTTCACTGCAGACTTTCTCTATCTCTCTGAGTCCCAGCTTCTTATCTGTCTACCTGTCTATCTATCTATCTATCTATCTATCTATCTATCTGTCTGACTATCTATCTATCTATCTATCTATCTATCTATCTATCTATCTATCTATCTATCTGTCTGACTATCTATCTATCTATCTATCTATCTATCTATCTATCTATCTATCTATCTATCTATCTATCTATCTATCTATCTATCTATCTATCTATCTATCTATCTATCTATCTATCTATCTATCTATCTATCTATCTATCTATCTATCTATCTATCTATCTATCTATCTATCTATCTATCTATCTATCTATCTATCTATCTATCTGTCTGTCTGTGTGTTTGACTATTTATCTATCCATCTATCTATCTATCTATCTATCTATCTATCTATCTATCTATCTATCTATCTATCTATCTATCTATCTATCTATCTATCTATCTATCTATCTATCTATCTATCTATCTATCTATCTATCTCTCTATCTATCTATCTATCTATCTATCTATCTATCTATCTATCTATCTATCTATCTATCTATCTATCTATCTATCTATCTATCTATCTATCTATCTATCTATCTATCTATCTATCTATCTATCTGTCTGTCTATCTGTCTGTCTGCTTTTAGCAAATCTAGCTGTCTATCTTTCTACCCATGATCATGTTGAATACTGTGATTTGATGGAGAATAGGGGAACTGCTTCAGCTTCGTATAAAATTAAAAGTTCCAACATCACGGCAAAAGGTCGGAACTTAATGTCCCGAGCAGTCTAAATATTCCGTGTTCGAGCATCAAATTTTCCCAGATCACTTGAGTATTTATTGCTCTGAGTATCATAGTGGTAGAGTCACATCAAATTTCGCTTGCACATCAAAAAGGCCTCAACCTTTCTTTTGCGAAATGAACATAATCTGTTAACATTTATTGTTGGCTCAAAACAAAGCAAAATCCTGCAATCGCATAGTTTTTGACTTCACAAATTATCAGAAAATACAAACAATATAACCAGTGTGATATCTTCCATGCTTGACTATCAGGCAATGTTCTGAAATCGACTTGGAAATAGATTATGTTTCTGCCGAAGTAGTAAGTAATAATTAGCTTGTATAGCGACCAAATCCACACGAAATGATGTCCTAAGGCGCTGAGCTAACATTAGAAATTGGATTAATTTAGGATCAATTTATTATGCTCCACAGACGGTAACAAAACTTAGATCTAATCTACTCTCGTCCTTCAACCTGTGAGACCAAAAGGGCCGTCATTCAGTTTCGAAGAAAGCAGTCCTAAACGATTCAGTTTTGAGTCTATTTTTGAATGTGATGATGTTCTCACTTTTTCTGGAATCAACGCTAATGATGTTCAGGCCAACCGATAGGAAAAAAAAACAAAAAAAGCCTTTTCACCAAGTTAATGGGAATCAAATCAGTTTTTATTTGCAGTACGTATTCCAAGGGAAACCTTTTAATTCCGTATAGTCGACCACTTCTATTTAACGTAAATTGATGAAACGTTTACAGTGTTTCAATGTACTTTATAGAACGTGCGCGCGAGAGAAAGTAATTTCAAAAAACAAAAAAAAATTCCCTTCAGGTAGGAAATAGGATGACGAGCTACAATTTTGGTGGCACGGTCGGTTGTAGTTGTTATTGTTTGTTGTTGTTGTTGTTGTTGTTGTTGTTGTTTGCAGATGCAGATCTTGTTTTGGACGTCCGTTTCCTACTAAAATACAAAATCCGTACGAAAAGGCACCGAATGACAGATTGTGAGCCCAGAGAACGTGAAAGATTTCCAGTAACAGAACAAAGAAGAAAACGTTGCAGGGAGGTAACTAATGTGTGCTACCAGTTACAATGATGAGTTACTGCTCTTGTCCACAGCATCCGCTCCGCTCTGTTTTTTTAAAGGACAATGACGTAAAAAATTCTTTGACTCTGTATACTTGTCCACAGCATACATTCTGCTCTGCTCCTCGCCGCTATTGAGGCAAAGAGAATTTTTCAACGTCATTTTCTTTAAAAATAGCGGAACGATGCTGTGGACAAGACCCGTTAAAGTGCGTACGCACCGAACGCACTCCGTCCTGTGAGTTATGGTCAGACCACAGAGTTCTATAAAGATCTGTGGGTGAGACTTGAAAGGGGTCTCCCATCATTAGTATCGGCTTCCCTGTGAAATGATGATGGCTGGATACTCAAATAAACTCTGAACTTGGACAGTTTCAAAGGCTTCTCACTCCTTTTGAGCCCCTGGAAACAAGTTGAACTCCCATTAATGAGTACTACTAAGCTTTTCCTTCGGGGAAAAATGCACCAAACTGAACACTCGTGAAATGCTGTCAAATAAAAGTCAAAAAAGCTGAAAGGGGACACCAAGTGAGGACGAAATGAGTCGAAAAAATATACTTAAAAGAATAAAAAAAACACAGCCGCCTTCCCATTGGTAATTACCATTGGTCGTGTTATGATTTCAATATCAGTTATAATTATTGTAACCCTTAGAAATTTTTGAAGCATAATAAATATACCTTTTCACGATTTGGTCAGTAGGCTAACTGGTGCCAAACAATGAGCAAGCCCTGGGGTATATCGAGGGACGGGTGATGAACATTGTAATTCGGTTTTTATAATTATAATTATACATATTATTTTTTTTTTCTAGAAGAAACAAACAAGAACAAAAAAACAGAATGACTTTACTTATCAGAATCAAAACTATAAAATACAATGATCTTTGTTTTTGTTCCTTGTAGTAAACTCGCCACACTTGCAACGATATTAATACGCGTTCAATTCCATTCCGGCAGTTTCTCTACTAGAAATAGTGCATACTGTTATGGTGCGAATGAAATCTGTAGTGAGACTGTTGAGATGGGAAGCTTTCTAGACAAAAAGAGAGAGAGAGACAGATCGGTGGATTCACAGGTTTATCCCGTATAATGCCGTTAACTTCATCAAGTTTTACAAAAAAAAATTCTGATTACGCACCTCGATATATAGTTTTGATATTGATTATTGTGATATATTAGATAAAAGTTTATTCTGTCTTCCATGGTAAAACCATTTATGCGTAGGCGAGCACGAGCCCATTTTGTTCAGCTGACTACTTGGAAAGTGACGTCACTACATTGAGTTTCAATGAGACCTTGCCTAGCTGGATCTTAATGAATACCACAGAAAAGAGATACCACCAGAAGTGACTCAAGGCAGCAATACGTCATCAATTTTGACTTCCCTGCGCCATTTTGGATAAGATCAATGGCCCTTAACTAGACACGCGCGCAACGATTGTAATCTCAGAGAGTATGTCTTTAGAGAGAGAGAGAGATCTCATTGTGACAGAATGGTATTTTCTAAGCATTTCTGTTTCTTTTGGAACGTCATGTCATATCTTAATTCAAATGTATGAATTATGAAGCGAAAGATGGTGAGAATCGACTTTTTCAGAAGATTGATCTTGAAGTTCAGCAATCAGCCTCAACAATATGATTATGTTTTGTACGTTTCATTATTCACTATTAATGACATAATGGGTAGTAAGAAACTACCATTTACAAACAATTTCATTTTTATTGGAATAAATTTGGACATCTCTGAGCTGAGTTATGGGATAGAAATCTTATCCTTCTTTTAGGGGTTTTCTAAAAAATTCAGTCTTTCACCTAAAGCTCAATTTCGGCAGATCTTGATACACGTAAGGAAGATATTGGCAGATCTGCCTTTAAAGAATCCGTACATCTGAGGGGAGAAAGGGGTAGGGGGGGGAGGGGGGTAGGAGGGAGATCAAAGCAGGTTTACCCCAGACAACATCGGGTACCTCATCTAGTAAGAAAATGTAATAAAAGCACTAAAGACACTCTCGAGCGGAGAAATGAATAGAGTAAATTGTCGTATGAGAACAACTCAATTGTCCACTCTGACGACCTTAGGCCATCGACCTCATCAGAAGGCCCATCAAAGTCATGACATTACACAGGCTCAACTACTCCGACACAAATAACGCTATCATCAGTTTCTTGGATCGGTGAGTGAATAACAGAACCTGTGGTCATTGTGTTCCAGCCTCTCATGTGACTAATGACTGGATCTCTCAAAGTACCTAAACTGATTAAGGGATAAAGGAACTGGAGTAATCAGGACACCCATTTTGCCCGTGTGGACGTGGGTTTGTGTGTAGTTTTTGCGCCAGCAGGCAGTATATTTTCTGCTCGCACTATTTTGTTTAATTTTCATGTGCCTATACATTTCCTGGACTTAAAATTAACATCATTGGAAAGTGCTAATCATGGAGATTCCAACTATGTATAATTCTTCCACACTGATTTGGAAATTTTGTGAAACTTTGTGAAACTTGAAAATTCTAGATTCATTCTTCTTGTTTTGAAGTTGGTGGAAGGTTGTGAGTTGTGTTCCATCTTAGACTGTGTCAGGGAAATTAGGTCACTACAACAAAAACAACAATAACAGAGACTGTCAAGAAACAAAGTATTTGAGCACACCTGGACAAATAAGTGTAAATAGCCATGGAGAGTATGAGAAATGTAAACAATGCTACACAAAGCGAAGACGTTTTTGTAACGGGAGCGGCTGCCAATGATACAGGTAGCAGGAATAATAAAAGGTTGAGGGAGAGTAGTGAGCCAGATGTAGGAGAAGAGCACAGTATCACGCAGCTAGCTAAAGACGTCAAGGACATGAAGCTGCAGTTGTCTGGCGCAATGGAAGCTATAGCAAAAATTACAACAGAAATCAGTAAGGTGGGTGATTCTTTGGGCCAGCTTTTGGATAGACTGTGTGTACAAGATGAACGATTGTCAGAAATAAATAGAAAATTCGGCACTCAGGCACAAGAAATAGTCAAGACTAATCAACATGTACAAAAGATGACAGGAAAAGTCGTAGAAATGGAAAAGAAGATGCTTGAGTTAGAGCGGAAGTCCGTTGACCAGGAGGCCAGAAGCCGGCGAAACAATTTGCTATTCTATGGTATTCCAGAGGCGGAGGGGGAGGATTGCTTGTCTACAGTCAAGAATTTTATGGAGAAAGAAATGCACCTGACTGGTGGCAGGGAGTTCCCCATCCAGAGAGCTCATAGAATCGGCGTCAGGCGGCAAAATAACGTCGCCGTGACACACAGTCGGGTTCGCCCTCGTCCAATTATTGTTGCCTTCCTGGATCACAGAGATCGGGAAACAGTTCGCGCCGCTCGCAATGTTCTACGCACCCCGCATGGCATCGCTGAGGATTTCCCAGTTGAGATACGGAAAGCAAGGGAGATCCTGCTATCTGAGCTGAAGGATGCCAAAAGAGCAGGAAAACGAGCCACCATAGCGTATCCTGCCAAGCTCATCATTGAGGGAACGTTGGTCCGCGAGGTGCCAGTGATCTCCACGCAAGACAGGCATCACTAGGGACACGCGCCGGGAGAGGTCAACGAAAATTTAACGTTCGTATGTTTAAATGTCAATGGAAATTTAGAGAGTAAGCTTGAGATGGATGAGTTTGTTAGAAGTGTGAGTGGTTTTGATGCTATTATGTTGAGCGAAACCTGGACAAACGAGATGTCTGAATTGAAGTTAGAAGGATATGAACGTGTCTGTAAGCATCGTGTAAGGAAAAGAAGGGCAAAAAGAGATTCAGGGGGTCTAGTTTGCTTTTTTAAAAAGGAGATCTGGGAGGGAGTGACTGAATATAAATGGGATTTTGAGGGCGGCTTGGTTTTTGAGTTTTCGAAACAATTTTTTGGATTTCATGAAGATTTGTACGTCATTTTTCCGTATATTAAACCGTCTATATCGACACGTAGTGACCGGGACACGGGAGTTGATGGGTACGAGATGCTGGAACAGAAAGTAGCTGAGTTGTGTGACTGTGGTAGTATTGTTGTAGTTGGAGATCTGAACGCAAGAACAGGATTGTTAGATGATTTAAGTTTATGTGACAGTATTGATGAAACTGATATTTTAAACAATTGGGGTGGAATTGATGAAGTTGATATCATTAATTGTAACCTGTTGGTGCATAGAGTTAGTGAAGACAAAGGAGTGAATGAATATGGTCATAGATTAATCAGATTATGTAAAATGAGTGATCTACTGATTTTGAATGGAAGAGCGGGAAAGGACAAAGCAATGGGAAAATTGACGTTTTGTAACAAAAACGGGCAAAATGTTATAGATTATGTTTTATGCTCAAAATCTGCATTGTATATGTTATCTGATTTTGAGGTGGGCGCTATGAATGAATTTTCTGATCATGTCCCTGTTAGCTTCAGATTTGTAAGCAACATTGTAAATGTGGTGGAAGAATTTGAAGACATTGTTCAGCAGATGAGAACGAAAGTGAAATGGAAAGAAAGTAAACGTGGTGAATTTGTTGACAACATTTCCAACGCCGAGTACGTAGACAGGCTGCATGTTGACATGTTGAACAGTGATTGTCCGAACGAGATTTTGATAGAGCAGTCTGTACATAAACTAGGGGATATATTATTATGTGCGGGGAAATCCCATCGAGTGAAAGTAGGTCAGTCAGGGTCGGGCCAGAGTGTAAGAAGTTGTGAGCGATGGTATGATAATGAATGCAAGGAAAAACGTGAAGTATTTAAGTGTGCTGAGAGAAAATTTCGCATGACCGTCAGTGTGGAAGACCGGGAGAGTATGTGCACTGCAAGAAAAGAGTTTAGAAAGTGTTGTCGTAAGAAAAGGAGGAAAGAGAAAATATTATCGGCAGATAAATTATTCGAGCTTAGCCGTTCTGACCCAAGGAGTTTTTGGAGACAACTAAAAACCAACAAAACTCAGGTAATAGGAGAGTGCGATTTTGTAGACTATTTCCAAACCCTAAATAACAGGTTATCAATGTTGGGGGAAGGGGAAGAAGAAGAAATTAGTCGGTGGGAGGGGAATGAGGATCAACATTATGACCAACTACTTGATGAAGAAATATCAGTGGATAAATTAGAGTGGGCTATTAACAGTTTGAAAAGTAATAAAGCCGCAGGTTACGACAAAATCGTTAATGAATTCATTAAATATAGTGGTTACCTTGTTAAAGTCGTTTTAGTAAAATTATTTAATGCTATTTTAAAATTAGGTTGTTTTCCGAAATCGTGGGCAGTCGGGGAAATCGTTCCAATTTATAAAGGTGGTCACAAAGATGACCCCAAGAATTATCGAGGAATAACTCTTTTGAGCTGCCTGGGTAAACTTTTTACTAATATTCTAAATAATCGTCTCACACACTGGGCAGAATCAATCAAGCACAGAGAGCTTTATTTGGTTTGAAGGCTTATTTGCATAAAAATCCAGAGCTGAGTCCTTCGTTACAGCTACGACTATTCAATAATGTTTTCTGTGATAACCAGTTTGGCTTCCGTAATAACAAGGGCACAACAGACTGTATGTTTATATTGCATAGTTTGATAGAATTATTTCAAGAGAAGTCAAAAAGTTTGTATTGTGCTTTTGTTGACTTTGAATGGGCGTTCGACAGCATAAATAGAAGAGCACTATGGTTTAAACTGGAGCAAAGGGGAGTAACTAAACAAATAACTAATTTATTGAAAAACATGTATAGTAAAATCAGGTTATGTGTGAGGGATGCCAGCAGTGTGAGTGAAGCAACTGATACTTGTTTCTTTTCGTCAAATGTAGGACTATTTCAGGGTGAATCTTTGACGCCATTTTTATTCTCGATGTTTATTAATGACTTGCATGATTGGTTGTCTGCAAAAGATGTCAAGGGTGTACATATAGAAGAATGTTTGATAATGATACTGATGTTCGCAGATGACATGGTCTTATTTAGCGATAGTAGGCAAGGACTACGACAAGGTTTGAATGCTCTGAATGGATATTGTAATGGGTGGGGTTTGACTGTGAATACTGGTAAGACAAAGTGTGTGGTTTTCAGCAAGGGAGGGAAGTCTGGCGTGCGGGATAGATGGATGTACAATGATATAACTCTGGAAACCGTTAGTTCCTTCAGGTATCTTGGGTTTATATTTAGTAGTACAGGTAAATTTTCTAAAGGTATTCAGGCGCTAGTGGATCAAGCACAGAGAGCTTTATTTGGTTTGAAGGCTTATTTGCATAAAAATCCAGAGCTGAGTCCTTCGTTACAGCTACGACTATTCAATACATCAATAAAGCCTATACTTTTATATGCTTGTGAAATCTGGGGATTTGCTGAAGCTTGGCCCATTGAGCGAGTCCACCTCACATTTCTGAAGTCTATTCTAGGTGTAAGAAAAACAACCCCAAATGCTTTTATATATTTTGAATTGGGAGTTTACCCTCTAAAAATTGACCGTCAGGTTAGACTATTGAAATTCTGGGTTAAAATATTAGGCTTAGACGACATTAGTACCGTTAAAAAAGTTTATAGCAGATTATTATCAGCCACAGAAAACTACACAAGTACAATTAACTGGGCTTCACTGACAAAGAAAATACTGGAGAAATCTGGATTTGGATACATCTGGGAAAGTCAAAAGGTTGATCAAACTTCGTTGTTTTTATCTGAATTTGAACAACGTCTACGTGACAATTTTCAACAAACATGTCGAAGTGACATAGAACATTTAAGTGAGAATCGGCTATATAGACATTTAGCTGTTGAATTTTACTCAGAAAATTACTTACATGAAGTAAAGCAGAAGCATTTAAGGATAGCCATAGTAAAGATAAGATTGGGCTCTCACAACTTTATGATGGAGAGGGGAAGGTGGCAGAGGCCTAAACTGGAGTATGTTATGAGATTATGTGAGACCTGTAATGAATTGGAGGACGAATTTCACGTGTTATTAACTTGCAAAAAATTCAAAGATATAAGGAAACAGTTTTTACCGTCTTGGCTACTTGTTAGACCAAGCATGTTTAAGCTTATACATTTTCTGTCTTCGATGCACGATAGAGAACTACATTCGTTTGCACTGTTTTGCCATAATGTTCTAAACGAATACAATAATGTCGCTTTGTGACTTCTCCTGGCGAAGTCTGAAAACTAAATTCACCTTCGAGTGAAAGAATAAATTATAGTGATATTTTCAATTGTAGTAAATTTACAACAGATAAAGGTGAGGAGAGATCGGTTATGTAGGGAGGGGGGGGGGGGATTGAAAATGATGACTGTTGCTGGCAATTACAAGCTGTATTTGACTGTATACTACAATAAGTAAGTGTATAAATGCTGCAGGGAGCGGAGAGAGTGAACGATCATGCATTTTGTCTGTTTGTTTGTTTGTTTAATGTTTTCTAAGATTGTTCACATGATTCTTGTGTGTTTTTGAATTGGCCGCCAGGCCTATAATAAACTAAACTTGAAACTTGAAACTTGAAACTCGTATTCGTCGAAGGAAACCCAAATCTTTTAAATAGAAGATATAGAAATGAACTCAAATTGTGCGTTGAGTGATCGCACCCAAATAGGTTTGAAGTAATGAAATTGGGGCGTTGTTTTGTTTACGGCAGGTGGCGGTTTGCTCTCTCTCTTTCTCTCTTTTTTTTTTCTTTCTATAACCTTTTCCGCTCTCTCTCTCTCTTTCTTTTTTTCTGTCTCTCTCTTTCTTTCTTATTTCTTTCTCTGCCTTCATTTTTTCTCTTTCCCTTTTTTCTCTTCCGCTTTCTCTCTCTCTCACCCTGTTTCTGCCTTTCTTCCTCATTCTCTCTCTCTCTGAACTTTCTGAACTCAGAACAAACAGCATCGATAGGAAAATTTATTCGATAAAACCGTAACAGGAAAACCATAAATAGCGGATTCTGGATCACTGATTAGAGAGATCAAACGGTTCTTTACGTTAGATGTACATTAGCAATGTTCAAACGTGTGTCAAAGAGCTGTAAATGTCTGAGGAAGATTCCCACATCCTGTCACGTGTGCAATATTCATTAGCGAACGAGCGAAAACATCGTTTGTGTTTATTTGATTTTATTTCCTGTTATTTTACTATTATTGTAATTTCAGTTTCTTCTCCGTTTTTGTCTCCTTCTTCTTCGTCACCATCATCATCGTCATCATCGCCGTCATCATGATCAACATCATCATTATCATCATCATCAACACCACCATCATCATATTGATCATCACCATCATCAACAACACTATCATCATCATCATCATCATCATATTGATCATCATCATCATCATCAACACATCATCATCATCATCATCAACAACACTATCATCATCATGATCAACATGATCATCAACAACACCATCATCGTCTTCATCTTCATCATCAACACCACTGCCACCACCATCACAATCATCATCATCATCATCATCATTATCCTCATCATCATCATCAACACCAGTACCACCATCATAATAATCATCATCAACACCACTATCATCATCATCACAATCATCATCATCATCAACACCACTACTACTACCACTATCATCATCATCATCATTATCAACACCACCTTCATCATCATTTTAATGGTGATGAAACAACAGCCGTTGTAAAAATCTCGCGAACACTTGGTGAAGTTTAAAGATGGTAAAGAGAGAAAAAGACTTAACTTTATGAATATAGATATAAGGTAGATATTACCCGGTTATGCCGGGTCTTGTCTTTAATTTTACTTCGATCTTTGAGTCTCTGTTCAGCACAATGGGGCTATATTTATTATTACAGGCCTAACTTTGGCTCCCATCACACTGCACTGGAGTATGTGGCCGCCAGACACTGCAAGAAATGAGTTAAAATTGTGTCATATTTAATCATTTCGGGCGAGATTCAAACCTGAGACTTTTCCCCAAAACGTCACGCACTCTAACCAGATGGCTGGCCTTTAGTGAAAGTGTAGGCTGAGAAATGCAATCCAACATCCAACACTCTGGCATCATTTGGATTCTTTCGTCTTCTGCTTGTCTGTCTGTCCGTCTCTCTCTCTCTCTCTCTCTCTCTCTCTCTCTCTCTCTCTCTCTCTCTCTCTCTCGCTCTCTCTCTCTCTCTCTCTCCCCTAGCCCTCCACCCTTTCTCTCCTTCTCTCCCTCTCGGGATCCCTCCCACTCTCTGCCACTTCCCCCAAACTCCTTCTACCAAGCTCACAGACGAAGGTGGGTTTTTTTGTAGATACATTAAAAACACGATACGCTCACACATCTAAATGTACACAAATCGTCCTAAAAGCTCATTTTCTGTTCTTTGTTTTTATTTGCCCCGGTGAAATTTGTTACATCTATCGCTGAAATTGCACGTTCATTTGAGAAGGTTTCTGTGTAAATTGTGCTCTAAAACATTCCTTAAAAGCTGTAAATTGGCGAGAGTGGACCAAACTAGGATAGATAGAAAAAAAAATAGAATGGGAATGAGAGACGGGGGAAGGTCGAGAAAGCGCGTGTCAGAGAGAAAGACTGGGAGAGAGACAGAGAGAGGTTTACGGAGTGTATTTCAGGCAAAGGGAGAGAGAGAGAGAGAGAGAGCAAGAGAGTGAGAGAGAGATCGAGAGAGAGAGAGAGAAAGAGTGAGGTGTAAAAGTATGTATGTGAACGCGAGAGAGGGGAGGGAAAGAGAAAGGGGGGGGGGGGGGGGGACAGAGTGAGACAAAGAAAGAGAGAGAGAGAGGAGGAAGAGAATGTGTGAGACAGAGAAAGAAAGAGGGGGAGAGAATAACAGAGAGAAAGAGAGGAAGGGACAGATAGAGAAAAAGAGTGTGTTTAAGAGAAAGAGAGAGAGACAGAGAAAGAGAGTGAGAGAGGGTGAGTGTGTGTGTGTGTCAGAGAGAGAGAGAAGCGGATAGTAAGAGAGAGACCGAGAGAGAGAGACAGGTAGTAAGAGAGAGAGAAATAGAGAGAGAGAGAGAGAGGGTAGAGAAAGAGATGATCTGTAGGGCGTGAGAGCAGGAGTGAAGGGAACAAAGAAAACCATCTTCCAAGACAAACAAACAAGACCTACAGTGAACACATAGATAATCTGTTTTTTTTTCTCCTGAGACAAGAATTTCCCCAAATCTTCAGGCACAAAAATTCCGATAATGACGAGAAAATTTGGTGTCATTATCTCCAACCCAACTAAAGCGATACGAATGATAGATAAGGACATGCGCGGGGGGGGGAAGAGATTCCAAGGTCAACAAAATGTGTTAAAGGATTAAAAGGGAAAAAAAATCAAGTATAGGTTATTGTATTGTGTCTACTTCTTTAATCCCATTTGGAAAATTTGCCTTAGCGTCATTGCAGCCCAGTTACAACTGGAGTAGGCACGTGGTCGCCACAGTAGAGCGCCGGTCGGCGGTTGTTGTTGTTTTTTTTCGGGGGGGGGGGGAGTGGTAGGGATAAATTTTATTTAATTTTGCTCGGGCAGCGGCCTGTTCGGCCGGCTGTTCCAACTGCCAAGGTATATTTAACGTGCGCAACGTGCACACGGGCCCTCCCAGTTTTTCGTCCTCATCCGAGAAGACTAGGTGCTCAGTCCTACCTACCATAGGATCAAGAACAGGAAATTGTGAGAAAAATCCCAAAAATTCCAACATGCCTGCACCGACTTGGAACTGAACCCGGTACCTTCGGCATGAGTGGTGGGTGCCTTGCCTCTAGACCACCGTGTCCCCTGCCGAATGATAGATAATGGTACGACAGACCAGAATTTTCTTCTGTTTGGCTTTGTAATCAGACGACCGTCCACTAGAGCTAATATCAGCCCGAATGAATCTTACCTTGTGTAACGTGTACATCGGGGGTTGGAGGATTAAAAAAATGACTAAAATCTAGCGTACCTGCGCTGTGGGCGGCTCCGGTGAGGACCGTTGTGTGAAGTCCAGACCAGTGGTTCTCAACGTGGGCAATATCCTCCCCCCACCGCCTGGTAATTTTTTATCGTGGCGTTGGGGGGGGGGGGGGGCAGCGAAAACGAAGAGAATAATGACAACAGGGAAGGGCAACATGAATGGAAGACGATTCGGGGGGGGGGGGGGGGCAAATACAGAGCAGCCACAGACTTATTGAACAGCACGCGCCGATGGTTTTTTTTTTATGAACAGAAAATGTCTTTTTTTTTTTTTTAGTGAACGTGATAAAATCAGCTTTCTGTTTCATAGTGAATAATCAACACGCCTAAAAAGGACTGAGAACCAATGGACTAGCCTAGCATTCCTTCCCAGGGCTGACAACTATTCAGAGTTCACTTTTTGTCTCCCCTAGATACAGTTTCTGCAAGAAAGAGAAAGGATCGCGACCTGTGACTAAAGAAAACGTAGTGATTAGCCTACTTTCAAAAGTTCGTAAAAAAATGGTTTTAATCGAACCTAGGTCTCATTTAGTAAAACAAGATCGATGCAAATGAGACTGATTAAATTCCAGAACACTTTTTCAACTTTTTGTTGTTTAATCTTCACCGTAGGTGATGGTTCTACTGGACCCAGAAGCAAAAAAAAAAAAAAACACACAAAAAAACTAGTTTAATCATCTTATGTCTGGGATTTTTGTCTCCAAATTCTAGGTATTCCTCGATGACGCCATTGCCCTTCGTCTCATAGTTTTAACATTTGTAACATTCACATGCGTGCTCACCAACACACGCATTATTTTTCCATTCCTGTCAGTCTCCCAGACACAATGATATTAAAGAGGATTTTGTTGTAGGATTTTATTGCCCTCCTTAATGATGAAACTTCCATTATCCTTGGATAAAAATCATCACGATAAGCTCTGGTCTAAAAATACAAGCTTCAGAACATGTTTATAACGGTAAAAATGCATTTCGAGTTTAGTCAAAAGGAATATTCAGAAGAGCAAAAAAAATGAAATGATCATTTTCTACAGGTTATTTGCTTATTATTTCATTAAATAGCAGTGTTTCCTGATGTAGTATGCTGTTGTTAGTATTTCCTAATGGGTTGTTCTTACAGTGTGTGTGTTTGCGTGTGTGTGTGTGTGGGTGAGCAATGTTCTTACTTGTTGGTAATGTTGTGTGAACAATGTGCGTGTGTGTGGTGTGCGTGAAAGACTTGTGGGTCTTAGATATTGTATTTGCTGTTGTTGTCACGAGCAGAGTTAGGGTCTTGGGGAGCATTCGACTGCACGAGAGGCAGCTAACTCACACTCGGACACAACCACACAAGAAAAGTATTAAACAACTAGAGTATATATATATGTCAGGCCGGTCAGGCCATGTTTTACATAAATATTAATAAACAAAACAAAAGACAATAGAGGTATATTCAAAGCAATAAATTCTAATTACTAACTTAATCCCACTCAGACCTTTCTTTCTAGAGCTCAGTCAGTCCGTTAGCAAGGACTTCTAGTCTTCAAACCACACAGTTCAGGTACTGGCCAACCGGAGATACTTCACGACACGATGCTTCTGCTCGTCTGTATTCCCCAAATCTGAACGTTACACGATGTTATATACTATCTGGCTACCCAGCAGTGCTAGTCCGCTGGCCCAATTAGTTCAGCTATCTCATAGGTCGAAACCTCCCACCATTTTAATTGTAGTAATACGTCTGCACTATTCTACCAGCCAGTTAACGTGCAAAAACTTGTCTAGTCATACTTAACAATGTCAACTATCCCCACCTTGTTTCACCCCTACTCCATTACTTATTAATCACGAACATTAAAACCGACAAGCGTGACTGTAAGTTTAACTTTACATTTATTTACTCACCAACTATAATTCGCGAGGGCCGTTCAAGGCCACCAGCCAATTTCTCATGGCCCTGGTAAAACAACAACAACTCACTCTCTGCGTGAGTTTTAACAACATCTGAATCATGACAGTTGTACTGTTACTGATGCTGTGACAACAAATTTCCTGGAAACAGGATAATAAAGTCATATCTTATCTTAAATTTCCTTGTTATTTGTTTTGTCTCTAGACTTAAAATAATACGTTAAAAAATAAGAAGAAAAACAGTAATATAAATCAGTATTTATTTGCTTTTAATTTTTGTTTTTGATTTTTTTTTTTTTTTTTTCTCAAGATTCAGAGACGCTTTTAATTTGGCGTCTCAGGTCCAATTGTTTTTTGGTCTAATTTTCCCTTAGCGTGAGACATCTTCAGGTGAAATCCTGCAAAAAAAATGGAATCAAAATAATTAACCTTTTCTTGGTGTTTGTCAGCAAATCGATACATACAGACAGCTATCCTGCAACGAAAGATAACTGTCTTAGTTTTTATACTGAGAGAAATCTTAAAGTGAAAGCTACAAACTATGTTTTTGTTGTTGTTTTTTTTTTGCTAAATTTTAATTGACTTTTGCAAAATCTATTTGTCTGCAAAATGATATGGCTAACCAGTAGTTTCACAGCATTGTGTGACTGTCTTGTTTTTCATTGGCACGAAACATAATCATTAAAATAAGATTACACCAAACAAAAATTGATATCTCTGATTAAAAAAACCAACAATAACTCACGGCTTTGTAACAAGACCTACCGCCTTCCATACGGCTTGAACTTGTGAGAAATTAATGTTAAAGGTGCATTCCTTTCCACCCACGGAAGATTTATTTTTAGATTTGAAGGCTTGAAATTTTAATGGTAGGGAAGATTTTTTTGTTTTGTTTTCTTTTCTTTTCACCTCCGATCATTTCTTTTCCTTGAACACGTGACCCCATGACGTCATCACTTACTACCAGTTGATTTGAATTGTAGCGTTTTTCTTCGTTTTTGAAGTGTTTTAGTACGGACAGCTATCACCGCCCACGATTTTTCTCTATTCCGCTTTTACTTAGAAATGTCCTTACTTCAATGCTTCCTTTTTTTTTTCGTACATGATCTCTGGACTAATAGTACAACAAAAACCAGCCCTTATTAGCGAGATATTAGCAAAGCCAGTAGGACTCCAGTAAATAAGGCGCTAACGACCAAAATTAGAACATTGTTATTCATTTCCATGGCCCTTGTCCCTTGCCGTTGGCAGAAAGAGACAATTAGCGCGCAGAACTCTGTAACGTTAACATTGGGCCAACGATTTGCACTGGGCCTACTTTCTCTCACCGGCTGCACAATTACAGAAATGAACCCAGGAAACTGAAAGTAGGATAAGAAAACACCATATAATTTATAGACCACAAAACGGCTATCAGACCTGTTTGGGCTGGTTGTCATGGCAACGGCACGATGAGTAATATCCTTTGTTTATTATGCATGTTTTGTATTCCGTTGCGATCTATTACTTTATTCCTTAGATTATTTTTTATTATGCGCTAATAAAATTTACAAGAAGTTTCAATTATCGATGGGCCTACCATAGAACTACACAAGTGGCAAGCAACTAATTATACAAGAAGGAAAATAACAGTTTTACTTGAAATGTATTCCTTGCCTTAAATACATATTTAGCATACAAATAAACATTGTAGCTGTGGAATACTGGACTTCCCAGCAATCAATAGTGGAAAGGGGTTGATAGAATAATACCAATTTGTCAAAAAACAGGCGTCATCTCTCACTATGCCAATACCTTTTGTTGTACATTTCATGTTCTTCATAGCACTAATTAGCCATAGACTTGCTCCTCTGTAATTCAAAAGAAAGCCTCTGATCTGTTATCATTTCACTCTATGGGCAAGAAGCATTATCCCAGCCCAGCAATCCTTCGGAAATTTCACGAGTAGGATTGACATCATTGCACAAAGGAATGACAATCGTTCCTAAATTGATTCACTGGTAACAGCGCTGCGCTGACAGCGATTTGATGTAGGGAACCTGACCCTGCGGTAGTCATATCAACCCTACTGAAAGCCTACACAAATCTGCGTCGGACTGACATAAGGAAGCTGGTGTGGCATTTTGAGGACTACCATAACGCATGAGAGGTCAAGGAAGTCAACTGATATCGGAAAGAAACTAACAATAGATGACTACGTGATACGCTGCGTGGTCTTGAAATATGAGACTGCTAAAATGTTTGCACAGGATCATCAAACACAAATTTGTTTTCTTAAAACATTTTCTGATAATTTACAAAAAACATAATCAAGCTTATTGACCCTTGGTCGCCAAACAGTTGCACGTGGCGTTGCAGATGTCGTGACTTTACTGTCTTTGTTAGATCCTCTTTGTATAGCTAGATCACAGCAGGTCAGGAGGTCAATGACTCTCTCCTCTATGAGTTAGGCTGGTTGCGCACTGGGTTGTCTGTTTTGTCTTGGTTTTGGCGTGGGATGTGGACTACACCGACCTTAATTCTTGTTTGTTCCAGCTCCACTTTTTTTCACAATTGAGAAATTCCACGTTCAACATTTGCGGCTTTAGTATCATGATAATCTGATAAGGATAAGGAGTTGGAGTAAATCGGAAACAGCTTGATAAGTGGCCACAACGCGTTTTAAACAATTTCAACGTGTCTATTTGTTTACCCCTCCCCCTTCCATTATAGTGGGGAACTCTCTCTCTCTCTCTGTCTCTGTCTCTCTGTCTCTCTCTCTCTCTCTCTCTCTCTGTATTTCTCTCTCTCTCTCTCTGTATCTCTCTCTCTCTCTCTCTCTCTCTCTCTCTCTCTTTCTTTCTCTCTTTCTCTCTCTCTCCAAGACTTGTCAGGAAAAGAGCCAGCAGAAAAAGGAAAACCAAGCTGAGGGAGCCATTTTGAAGGCGAGGAAAAGAAAGAAAGAAACACTGAGAACCACAACAACAGACCAAAAATAAAAATTAAAAAAAACAAGAGGAGCCAGTAGTAAATGCCAAGGGCAGCGACCCTCCCTAAATAAAGCTTTACAACGATGCATTTGTTATACCGTTTCTATTTATACTACTGAAAGAGATAATTCATTTTTTTTCTACAGAAAATTAGTTAGAACAAACAAGACCTAACGTCGAACTATGGATTTTAAACGAGACATCGAGCGCTGCAGAGTCTGCAACATGGCTGTTTCACCAGTGTGAGCGCGTCAAACTTGTCTCGGAACAGGAAGTGAAACCTCCCGTGCTTTGTCAAGACAGATGCAAAAACCAGACTTCATTCGGTGATTCATTTCGCCCGGAGATCCGCTCCAGCTGGCCAGGACTTCGACAGGAAAGGCAATAACGCAAATTTAACGCAGGGGCTCTGGCTGTCATTAAATTTGAAGCCGATAACGCAAATACGTAAAACTAATGTACTGATTATGAATACCATTTTTTGAATTTTTTGCGCTAGACCGGTCAACGTATTTACTTCATAATGTTAATGTATGGATTATGAATAAGACCACTGTAGATCAGTGCCGCTCGTTGGCCTCCAGCAATGGTGATACCCTGGAGAGGAGGACGAGCCTCATGCCAATTGCGACTAGTCGGCGCTGTTACCCGACCGAGACTTTTATAACCAACGTTTTTCTTCATTTGGCAGACATGCAATAGCCTACGATTGAGATCGTTTATAGATCATGATCTTACACACTTGACTCTATGTACCACCAAACTTACATAATTATCGATGGGTATTTGCCATAATTATTGTTATGAGTAACATTTTGCCGACTATGGGGTTTTGCCATAAACGTGGTTCTCCTAATTCCATTTTGTACAAATGTTATTCCATTCGAAAAACGTTTCAAGGTAAGGTGTTTGTGACGTCATGTTTCATGCGTTTTAACCCTTTTGCCGACCAAACTTCGATCTTCATTTCCTCGAAAAGGTAAGAATGCACATTCAGCAATAATGGCAAATACACCAACGATATCAGTTCTCTTCACCAGAGAAACTGAAAGTGCCATCCGGGATTGGACTAACCTTTAGCGCAGACTCTGACAACATCATTTGTACTCGGAAATAATGATTTTTCAGAGGCAATAGAATCTATGATATCGATATTCCTTGTGTCTCTCAGGTGGCATCGTGTCCATTTCTGCACATGTATCCGTCTTCAATCTCTCGAGATCTGTCGGAGATGAAGTAGAAAAATTGCGCTTCGGGAATTGACGTTGGCCAGAATCGATTCCCAAGTTCAAGAATCGCGGCCTTACAGATTGGGGGGGGAGGGGGGGGGGGGGGAAGAGAGAAGGAGGAGGGGGATGGTTTTTGAAACGAATTTGAACAGGGAGTGGATGAGACTGTTGATATTCTGCCACGACGTTCCTTGAATTACAGTTTCTTAGAACAAAACAAACCTAACAAAAAAAAATGGTAATGTTTTAAGTGCATTGCATAATGATTATGCATGTTTACAGGCCAATAGATAGATAGATAGATAGATAGGTAGATAGATAGATAGATAGGTAGATAGATAGATAGATAGATAGATAGATAAATAGATAGATAGATAGATAGATAGATAGATAGATAGATAGATAGATAGATAGATAGATAGATAGATAGGTAGATAGATAGATAGGTAGATAGATAGATAGATAGATAGATAGATAGATAGATAGATAGATAGATAGATAGATAGATAGGTAGATAGACAGACAGATAGATAGATAGATAGATAGATAGATAGATAGATAGATAGATAGATAGATAGATAGATAGATAGATAGATAGATAGATAGATAGATAGATAGATAGATAGATAGATAGACGGACTGGCGGGCGCTCTAAAGGGCGGACAGATAAATAGACAGACAGACAGATGGATGGATTTATGAATGAATGGGTGGATCAGAAAAAGAGAGAGAGAGAGAGAGAGAGAGAGAGAGAGAGAGAGAGAGACGGAAAGAGAATCAGAGAATGTGATTGGCAGAGAGAGAGAGAATAAGAGAGAGGCAGAGAGATAGAGAATAAGAGAGAGGCAGAGAGATAGAGAATAAGAGAGAGAGGCAGAGAGATAGAGAATAAGAGAGAGAGGCAGAGAGATAGAGAATAAGAGAGAGAGGCAGAGAGAGAGAGAATAAGAGAGAGAGGCAGAGAGATAGAGAATAAGAGAGAGAGGCAGAGAGATAGAGAATAAGAGAGAGAGGCAGAGAGAGAGAGAATAAGAGAGAGGCAGAGAGATAGAGAATAAGAGAGAGAGGCAGAGAGATAGAGAATAAGAGAGAGGCAGAGAGAGAGAGAATAAGAGAGAGGCAGAGAGATAGAGAATAAGAGAGAGAGGCAGAGAGATAGAGAATAAGAGAGAGAGGCAGAGAGATAGAGAATAAGAGAGAGAGGCAGAGAGATAGAGAATAAGAGAGAGAGAGGCAGAGAGATAGAGAAGAAAAAAAGAAAGAGCCACACACGGAGTAAGACACCACCAAGCAAGAAACCTGCCGAAAAGATGATGCCAGGCCAGAGGGAAGTAGGACTACAACAACAACAACAACCAGGGGCGAGGCTTCCTCATAATCAAATAATCAGTGATTACCCTTCGAATATTAATTCTAGAATTACTACGCTTTTCAGATCGAGCCCAACTCCAAGTCCATTTAGTCAGTTCAGCATTCTATTCTACCTCGTTATTTTGGGTTTGTTGTTATAGTCGAACACCCCTCAACGAAAAGCATCTTTGTAGGGACCTACACCATATGAACTGGTCCAAAATCAGTGATTAACAAAGACCAAGAAGATTTGACTACACCCAGAAGCTAGCTTGAGCATAGCCTGTATTCGCCGAAGTGGCGCCGCAGACAGCAAAATATTTGGGGGGAAAAATATGATCATAATCAAAGTTTGACCCGATTTTACGTACTTATGCAGGTTTTTCACTATGCGGTCGTTTTCATTCCAATCGAAAGGTAAAGAGTAGAGTGAAAGAGTTTGTGTGGATTTTTGTTTCTTTGTTTGAGGTAATCTAAGAATAATTTACTCTATGCACAGCACGAGCTATCAAAGCATAATAATGTATAGTCTAGATCTAGATATAACTGTGATCAAAATCAGTCGAACGTATTAAGAACATCAATTCACTTGATAGGTCGCTTGAACCTATACCGCAACGGCAGATTGCCACTTCTCCGAGATCGCTGCACATTGTTGTGTCATAGAGATGCCAGTTAAGCACTTTGTGCCATTTAATATTAATGGGTCCTTTTCGAGAAACTTTAATAAATATGAGATGGTAGAATAACAAAATCTCTGGCTATGAATATGACAATGAAAACTTGCCGTTCAAATTATATTTTTAAAAATGGATGAAAAATATGAGTCTATAAGTCTGTTAGTATCAATGAATGGTATTTTCAGATTAGTTTGGCTTGTAAATTGCTGCATTCCTGTCCTGTTGACAAGAATAGTCCGCTCTTTAGATTTTGCAGTGCCTAGCACCCGTTTCATTGTTTTTGTCCCTGCATTTATGATTATGTAAATAATTATGATGAAGCGATACGTCCTATTATAAAGATCTTACTAGCTTAAATTCTGATTACCCTCTGCAGAGGGCCACACTTCTCCCCTGACAACAACAACAACATTTTGAAACGAACAGGCGGAAAACATGGCTTGATAACAAATCGGTGACTCGGAAAAAATGGGTGCAGAGAATCACTACAAAGAAATTAATTTGGTGATTCAGATTGAAGCATGACGAACATAGTAGCGTGAACAACAGCAAGAAAAATGCATTGATGGAGAGAATGTGATCGCACAAGAACGAATTATCAATGTGACTAGTTCCCAGCGTCACATTCCCCTTGGATCAAAAGTGCCATTTCCCTGTGACACTGTATGGCCTCAATTGATCTTCTGTGGGGAAATTTTACATCCCTGGACTCATGGCACCTGTCCTTATGCCACGGTCGTAACTAATTATCTACAGACACCGCCCTGAGAGATAATCACTCATTATCTGCTGTTAAAAGCTCGGGAGAAGGTTAGCTGTCATCTTTCCTGTAAATGAATACTAGTTTTCAAGAACGAACATAACGCAAAGATTAGTTGTTTGTTACTGTATGTTGCTGATTATGTCCTGAAATCGCACATGTGAAAAAGGACCGAGAGAGAGAGAGAGAGAGAGAGAGAGACAGAGAGAGACACACACACAGAGACAGAGAGAAAGACAGAGAGAGACAAATAGAGAGAGAGAGATAGAGTGAGACAGAGAGAAAGACAGAGAGAGAGAGACAGAGAGAAAGAAAGAGAGAGAAGCAGAGAGAGAGAGAGAAATAAGAAAGAAAAACAGTAAGAGAGACAGAGACAGAGAGAATGTGAGAGGCAGAGAGAAAGAGACAGTAAGAGAGAGTCAGGGAGAATCAGACACAGAGAAAAAGATAACAAATCGGTGAATTACAGGAGGAAAATAGAACACCAGCAAAAAACGTTTTACTTAAAATGTATTCTATATCTTAAATACGTGTTCAGTTATGTAAATACTAGATGACCTACCGGGCATTGCCCGGAATAAACAATCATGTGCCCCCCCCCCCTCCCCTCCCCTCTCTCTCTCTCTCTCATCTATATATATATTTGGACAACTTGGAGCGGTCCTTCCCTATGCATAGAAAAACGGCTAAACGTAGAAAGTTTAAACTTTCTGTGCTCATTAGTTAAAAAATCTACTAGGTTTTTACACATTCATTTTGAAGATATAATGTGTGGAAATGTACAAACTGAATTTATGAAGTCATTTGTTTTGTTACCAGTTCCAATCATCTTTTTAAAACACCATTTTCAACATTACTATATATATTTGTGGACTTGAGATTTTTCGTTGCAAAAGGCTTCTGAACCACTCAACACTCAGACTTCAAATTTTATATGGTACATCAGAATGGATGTAAGGGTGCACAGTTTTTAATAGAAGTCTCAAATCAGTCTTGTTGTTTTTATTGGAAATTTACTGTTTCGCCATGATTTAGATCTATTTCGAGTCATGGTTCGCCATTTTAAGGTTTCGTTATCACTTCCTGCGATGTGTTCACTATCAAACACTCTAACCCGTGCACAAATCATGCTGTTGTACGGGATGCGCAGTGTGTCAACTCACAAAGGCAGAGCAGTAAGACTTATTTAAAAACAAACGAACAAAAATAAAAATAATAAACAAATAGGAACAGGCCAGATGAAGCAGGTCCATAATAATCACCCAGAACTGAAACCAATATTCAAACCGATTTATCCCGGGCAGGGCCGGGGACCTCAGCTAGTATATAATAAAAGTAATAAACTACAGTCTTGCTTCAGAACTCATGCGCACCAGAACATTACGCACCAAACTGAACGCTTGATACGGTTACTTTTAGGACATGCATGTACTATATGTATTACGAAACAAACATGCAAAAATACAGATGTTACATAGCAATAAACATTGTTATTTTTTTAAAATACATGCTTGAAGTAAACAATTTTTAATTATAGCCATCATCTTCCTTATCTCAATTGCCCCTTTCCTGCCAAATTTAAGGCCCGAAGAGTGTATAGTCTGGTCAGTTAGTCATGCCAAAGGTTGCAAGTTACTGAAATATATAATAGATAAGCCTTTCCTATGTTGTGCTTCCCTTACAATCAAGGCAAAAAGAAAATAGAAATCATTGAAAGAGTTCATGGAATATTTGGCAAAATACAAAATAAAGTCTGACATCTTCAGTTGTTTAAATACACTTGTGCACTAACCACGTCATAGTAGAGCCAGCAATATTGCACATCAACCTTGATAATCTTAATACACTGTATTGTGTGCATGAAGATTTAATAATATATCTGTTGGCAGACCAAGACTATTTAGTCTGGTGACTGGTAACCCACTGACTGAGTCAACTTTGTTTTGGTGCTGTTTTGTCTCAGTGGGCGAGGTCTCTCTTTCACTTTCAGTCAGCTGACTGTTGATGATTGTGAGCGTCCCTGGTGACTGGATGGTTTCGGTTCGTGTGTTGTCATAGTTTTCCTTTATTGTTTGTTTGAGGTCAAATGGGAGAGATTCGCGGACTCAGGGGGAGTCGAAGTTGGAGGCTCTGTCTTTGTGGACACAGATTTGTTCTGGACTTCTTCATTGGATCTCAGCTCTCTAGTCAACTTGTCTTGTACAATAAATGTATTGCCTGGATCCGGAGACTGTTTAGTGTAATTTCTGCCTCGCCCTTTACCTCGTAAAGTGTTGTCAAGCTGACTAAAGACAGTTTGTCGCTCCCGAACCAGAGACACATTAGTTTCCGGTCTCGGCAGTACGCCAGAGTCCTTATCTCACACTCTACTCGGGGCAAAACAGACGCGTCATCAGCACGTCATCAGTCTTACCTTCATTTGTCAATTTCCAAATAACTACCTCATTAAGGTCTCTCTACGCTGGTAGGTTTTAGGAATAGAAAAAAAGGAATGGGGTCTGTATGGGAAGAGCTCTCCTGGCTTTCCAACTTTTGTTTTCCGACTCCCCCCTTTCGAAGGTAGCATGACGTTTGGAGCATCAAAATTTTTAAAACATGACATTTGGAGCACTGCCTAAATCTAGGTCAAATTGCAGTATGACATTTGGAGCACTACCAAAAATTAATGAAATTTCAGTATGACATTAATTGGCGCACCTATACCGCTGCTGGTATTCGATTACATTATCACAGACTCATATCAACATCAAGTCGCAAATCTATGGAAAAAAATTTCTCTCTTTTACACTCAAAAAATTTAGTTCTGTTCATCATCATCATCATCATCATCATCATCATGAATTAGGTGAAAAAAGACTGGTCTATAAAATTAATAATGACGATGATGATGTTTTTATTATTTTTTTTTAATTATCATTACAGGTATTATTATTTATCATCATTATTATTATTGTTGTTGTTGTTGTCCTTGTCCATGGCCACTATTTGTGGCGTTTCTGGCGATTCTGATCTCTGTGTCCAATTCCCTCCACAAAACTGTCCTATTGTTTTTGTTGGGTCCCACTAAGCTTATTCTTCCCTTAGGCCTTCGACAACAGTGTGAAGTCTCGTGTAGATTATCTATTTTGTTCAACCAGTTTTTAAAAAAATAATAAACCAAAAAAAGAAAAAAAAACCCAATGAAATAAACATTTTCACTGCGCGCCTCTTCACGAGACAGCCCAAGCCTGTATAAACGCAAAGGGAAAATGTTTATTAAAAAAAAAAATAATTTTCAAAACGCGCACGGCTCTAAGATTTTAACGCAAAAAATGTGAAATATAAAACCGATCGTTGAATAAATATGGACTATTTAACATGTTTCTTTGTTCAGTTATGCTTACAATAATCCATATTTGGATTCTAATATATCCTGATATCCAAATAATATCAAAATAATTTTGTAAGTTTTAAAACGCTCCAACACAACACTTTGCCAACGTTAACTAGTCTCTATACATCTGGAATTGACTGACGGAGAGTGTATTAGGCCTATGAAGAAACTTTCTATCCCTGTGGTACCCACCGCAAGTTATTGCAAAATATTCGTAGAGTAATCGGTAGTCAACAGATTGATTAAGGATTACTCGATAAAATCACAGCCCAAATGCTAGTGCTCCAAATGTCACATGCCGGCTTTCTTTGAACTAACTTAGTGCTCCAAATATCACATGACGGCTTTCTTTGATCTGCAGTAGTGCTCCAAATGTCATACAACCCTTTCGAAACATGACCAAAACTAACGATGCACATCGCTTCTCATGCAGAAAGTGTACACAAACAGCGTTTCGAAGGGGGAAATCGGAAAAACATAAGACGGAAAGCCAGGAGAGTTCTTCCCCCACAGTCCCCTATTCCCTTTTTTCTATTCCTAAAACCTACCAGTGTCAACAGGCCTTTAGTCAGGGTCATGCACCAACGTTGTTTTGTTTTGTTTTTGCACTGGCGTGCTGGGAGGGGGAGGGGGAGGGGGAGGGATTTAGTTCTCTTTTTTAGGGCTGTTCAGCTCATGGCTGTGTAGGCAAAAGTTCTGTGTCTATCTAGTTACACTTTTTTTTACACCGATATGTTCAGGTGGTTACTCCAATGTACCCTGAACATAACCACTATCGAAAAAAGTAGAAATTACCAATAGTCTGATTCTTCGGTAATCTCCCTACCAGACGCCATTGTGGGAACGCTGGATGCTCAAGAAATACAAGACTGACGTGCCTGTTAAGTCATTTTCTGCCAAAGAGGAAATTACATGGGCCGTGGCTGTGGAGGGTTTGTATCCCGATTTAGCATAAGACTGCTATATTAGTGAGTGAGTGAGTTAGAAATTGCGTGCGAAGTTACCCAGACAGCAACCGTACACCAATTCGACAATGTGGAGTCGACCTCAAGTACCCATGCGTTCCCTTAAAATGACAAAGATCTAACTCCGTCAACTCGAATATTGAAGTTTCATGTGATCATAGCTGTTAGAGGAAACTTCTTTTTTTTCCTTTTTAGTAAGACTTACAAATTGCACACCAAATCTGGCGAATTGATACTTTGACACACAATGGAGAAGGCCAGTAGAAGTAGTGTGTAGTGTATAATTCCATTCAGCCAAAAAAGTGGAGATAGAACCTTGTCATTCTAAGCCCCTTGACAGACGAGCTGTAAAAAACGCAGCAGTAATTACTGCGCAGTCTGGAGATACACTGTGCCAAATGAGTGCGGTCACACGAGCGACACGCAGTAATTTCAGTCCTGGCGTAGCAGATGTGTGTCGCTCACATTCTTCTACGCCGCGACACATCAACCCATTGGTGAAGCACAGACTTCAATGGACGCGGACACATGAGCTGCATTTACTGCCGGCGCATTTCTACAACAACTGTGTTTTTTCTCTCTCGTCTCACTCCCCACGACAATATTATTCCCAGGGTGACCATGTCGTCTTATCACAAAACAGAGAATTTGACTCTGGAAATAAAGAAAAGAAACATCTGTTGGGATAGCACAGGTGAAGAATATAAAAATAAAATGTTTAAAAAATGATGCTTGGATGGATGTCTGCAGTAATCTGTGAGAAACTATGGGATGAAGCAAAAATCTTCTTTGTCCCTTTCTTTTTTTTTTAAAGATTCTTCTCATGGATCGGATTACGACCAGTCCTGGTGGTTACTGGGCAATAAATCTGTCAACCTGCACCGCCCACTAGACCAAACTTAGTTGCTGAATCGGTAGAGGAATGGAGCCCATGTGTACAACAAAAACAACAATAACAGAGACTGTCAAGAAACAAAGTATTTGATCACATGTATGGCTCAGAGCCCTCAGTGTGTCAGTGTGTAGACAAAACAAACAATGACTTGAGGTATTCAAGATCTGAATTGCTATGCCTGAAAAAGGACTGTGTTAAGACTGTTTTACCAGCAAATGTTTATTTACAATTAAGGCGATTGGGTATAACAAAAACAAAACCTACAAAGAGGGGAACCAGAGGAGGCAGGAATAGAAAGATCAGAGTGTTAAAATGTGAACAGATCTAGAGAAAATGACACGCCTGAACTTGGTACAGAGCTCAAATGTAAACAAAGTGGTGCAAACGTGAATAATCTGATAGTAGTTACATCCAGGGCTCATGATAAAAACACTTTAGTTTGTCTGATCAATGCACGATCTGTCTGTAATAAGGCCACTCTCATGAATGACTATATTCTGGAACTAGATATCGATATTTGCATCATAACTGAAACTTGGCTCACTGGAAATGATGAGGCCGTACTGAGTGAGCTGGTGCCTGTTGGCTACTCAATATTAAATCAAGATCGACAGGGAAGAAGAGGAGGTGGTATTTTGGTCTTGTTCAAAAGTGGTTTACGCATTACGAAGATGGATACACAAACTTTTAGCTCTTTTGAAATTCTCATGATTGATCTCTATTTGAAAACACACACATCCCAGAATTGCATGTATCTATCGACCACCGCCCTCCCCCAAACATCGAGTAACAGCCAACCAGTTTATTATTGAATTCCAAGAGTTTGTCTTTGACCAGTCCGTACTGTCTGGGAATTTAATTCTTGTAGGCGATTTCAATCTTCACATGGACTGTCCCAATGACCCAGATGTATCCAAATTTCAAGATTTGCTAGAGTCGACAAACTTGAGACAACTTATCTCCGAGCCAACTCACATCAAAGGGCACATAATTGACTTTGTGATTAATAATATCAACGATAACTCTATCTCAGCCGTTGAAGTAGACAAAAACAGTCCATCAGATCATTTTTATGTATTATTTTCGTTATCATCATCCAAGCCTAGACCAGTTAGTCGCACAGTTTTATCGCGTAACACCAAGAACTTAAACCTTGAGACAGTTAAGAGTGACATCTCAGCCATAGGCCTCCTGGAGAAACTTGATATGGCAATATGTGTACAAGAAAAGGTAGAACTTTTCAATAGAGCCCTCAGTGAGACCCTAGAGAAACATGCACCTCTGAAACAACGTAAGATCATTCTGCGACCCAACACCAGATGGTACAATGATGAAATTCGACTCGCCAAACATGAAAGGCGTCGTTCCGAAAGAAGATGGAGAAGAACTCATATGGAAATTGATAGACAGAACTATCACGCTGCAAAAACCAGAACCAATAAATTAATATTACAATCCAAAAGAAAACACATTCTCCAAAACATCAATGAGGCAAAACGCGAACCCAAACAACTTTTCAAAATAGTCAAAGGCCTATTGGGACATGATGCAGATCAGAATAGTCTACCATTGCACACTGACCCCCAAGAACTGGGTCGGGATTTTTCAGACTTTTTCGTTAACAAAATTCAAACAATCAGAGACCAATTTGACCAACAAAAGGGAGACGATCATTATACGCCTGGAAAAAGTGATTTAGATGTATTACTTAATGAATTCCAGCCTGTCAATTTGGATGAAACCATGAAATTATTACTATCGTCATCAAACAAAACATGTATGTTAGATGCCATTCCGACTTGGATTCTCAAATCATGTGCTAGAGAACTCGCCCCATCAATAACATCTATTGTGAACAGCAGTTTTCATGAATCCACAGTACCGGTCGCACTAAAACAAGCACTCGTGACCCCTCTTCTCAAAAAGCCCAGCCTCGATCGCAACAACATGAGCAACTACCGACCCGTTTCCAACATTGCTTTCCTTTCTAAAGTCATCGAAAGATTGGTTGCAATGCAATTTGTCACGATCACGTGCGTGAAGATGGTCACGACCACGTGTGTGATGAGTACCTAACTTATTTACCTTTCAAACCCAGCTAACAAGCCAAGCAAGCAGACCAGCGATCAACGGACACATGGAGTGAGATTTAAATTAAACGACATTTAATTATAAATGCATGACAAAACTTATGTCAAAACATTAAACTCATGGTAATTGTCGCGGATCGGGATTTTGGGGAATATAGAGCAAGAGGTCCGCTTCCCAATCACACGAGCACAAAAAAAAAAAACAACAATTAAACAACTTTCACTCTAAAAACTAAATAAATCAATTTGAGTAACAGACTGCAAAGTTTATATATCTAACAAATTCAAAGATAAAATATACAATAGATAACGAATACAATAGCAACTGAAAATGCTCAGCTAAGCTGAGGAGCAACTATGAAGTACTTAAGGCAATGTAATATGAAGTTATCTAAGTCACAATAAATTTACATTCAAAAGAATCCGCGCCCGAGGGCGACGGATCCTGTAAGGTTTAAAGTTCTATCTCTCTTCATACTAAAACATATTTATATAGCGTCTCTGCCAGGCGCGCTCTGGTGTAGTTCACACGTGGTCGCGGGAAATGCATGTGGTCTGGCAGTACTGGTCAACAGTCTACATGTGTAGGTGGCTGTAAATTCAGCATGGAATTAAAATCTTTAGCTCACCATTCGGCCCTCACAATGTGAGGGCTGTTGATATTAGCGCTGTGGGTTTAATGCTCAAACAAGTAGGCTTGGGCTCAGGAGCGTAGATTTCTGACAATGCTCCATCACTGTACATATCAGCTCAATCGCTGTGTCTCTATGACTTCTCATCTGGCTGAGAGCTCGCCGTCCACCTCGTAAATGGATTGTCTACATGTGGCCCAGAACTAAGTTCTGTATGGCCTTAAGTACTTCATACTTGCTCCTCAGCTTAGCTGAGCATTTTCAGTTGCTATTGTATTCGTTATCTATTGTATATTTTATCTTTGAATTTGTTAGATATATAAACTTTGCAGTCTGTTACTCAAATTGATTTATTTAGTTTTTAGAGTGAAAGTTGTTTAATTGTTGTTTTTTTTTTTTGTGCTCGTGTGATTGGGAAGCGGACCTCTTGCTCTATATTCCCAAAAATCCCGATCCGCGACACTGGAGGGGACACCCGGGTTTAAATACTAAAGCTATGTCTCGACCTTCCGTCCAGATTCATACATTTGATTGGTGCAACCACCTCTAGCTCAGCTGCCGAACCGAGTTATTTTAAGTAACAGCCCTGCGCAACGACCTTGGGTCGACATCAAAGGTCGAATCACTCAAGACAATAAAATGTAATTTTATAGCAATAAATTCTTGACATGTTCAAAACCCCGAGCTTTTACTCTGGATCACGGATTTTCTGTACGTCAACAGGCGTCTCAATAACATTTAATTCCTACTCACCCCTTCCCTCTCTACTAAACCTAGTTCAAAACACGAGATATAAAAAGTGCTCAGTCATGCACACCTACGCTGTCCGTCTATCCTTCCCCACACCTTCTGTCTATCTTTTAGGAAAAAAACTGTTCAAAACAAATTGTTTACGAGACCACGTTATGCTGGCTCGCACAATAATTACGTTTGTAAAAATTACTCACTGCTCTCTCACAAAAATTTAGTCAGTGGAAACATTTATGAATTAAATCTGTTCTTGACAGTAATCACATACATAATCACAAAACAGAGATATTTCAAATTTACTCTTGGGGATCATGGCTATTCTCTATTCCCCGTTTCACATCTAGATCTAATCCCTCTGTCTATAAACTTAACTACGTATACTTAATAGTCTCTGTCAACAGCTGCCCTCCTCGTTGATGCAGTTTCACGTCTCCAGAGTTCACACGATCCTTTCTAGATCTCTAACTTCGACGATAAAAGGGGAAACAGACGTCCCTGGCTTCACACAAATAAGAACACACAGTTCACACCCGTCCTTGAGGGGTTCTCGACATCCCGTCCTCAAATACTCTTCTTCTGCAAACACACTGCACACCGACGGTTCACACCCGCCATCGTAGATTCACGAGCTTCTGATGGGTTCCCATCCTATCATCAGAACTCCTCAACTTCTGGTCCCCATGGCACGACCTTCCACTTGTCGCCCGGACCGATTAAATTCTTCTTATTGGAAAATACATGCGAACATCATGGATCCCTCACACACCTAACACTTCTGGTCCCCACTGGCACGACCTTCCACTTGTCGCCCGGACCGATAAATTCTGCGTCTTCCTTTTAGGAATGAATAACTTGGGAACCTTCATAGATTCCTCACATACATGACACCCCTGGTCCCCATGGCACGACCTTCCACCTGTCGCCCGGACCACTTCTCGCTGCGTCTTCCTTTAGGAACGAATAATTTGGGAACCACGTGTGTCGAGCTTCTCCTCTACTTATACTCCCGAGGTTTTTGCACACGAGACTAGTTTAAAGCGAGTCGTGTGTATCTATCCACGCTCGTCAACAATGTTAAAAACCGTGTTTTCCCCTGCTAAACTCACCCCCCTAGACTCGTGGCGCACAAGGCCACCGACCTTCCTCGTGATAGTAATCTTTCATGCTAGTCAACAACTTAAAAACTCCCCTTCTCCCCTACTAAGTTTACCCCCTCTATACTCGTGGCGTACAAGGTCATCAACCTTAATCGTGACAAATTGAAGGCGCATCTTACCAACAATGACCTCTCTGTGAAATTTCAATCTGCCTACAAAGAGTTTCACTCTACGGAAACCGCCCTCTTGCGAGTCCACAATGATATCATCAGATATGCAGACCAGAAACAATGTGTGGCGCTCATTCTTCTTGACCTCAGCGCTGCATTTGATACGATTGACCAGGCTCTACTCTTAGCGCGACTGAGATCATATTTCAAGATTGGAGGGAAGGCATTAGGATGGATTAAATCTTACCTAACTGACCGATCACAATCAGTTCTCATTCATTCCTCAACATCTGGAAGGGGTGCAATAACATCACCATCAGCACCACTTATCTATGGGGTGCCTCAAGGCTCTGTCTTAGGGCCCATTTTGTTCATCATGTACACATCACCCCTATCAGACATCATCAGCAGTCATGGATTGGATTATCACCTGTACGCTGATGACACCCAAGTGTACATTCCCATCTGCCAAGGTGATGAGCAACAACGGATCCAGGCCATCGAGAACTGCTTACAGGATGTCAAGCAATGGATGTTTGACAATAAACTCAAACTCAATGACAGCAAAACTGAGATAATTTTACTTGGAGCAAAAAATTCTAGATCTAATGTGAAAATTGATAACTTAAATCTTGACGGTACTACCATCAACGTAACATCTGGAACCTTGGCGTCTATTTCGACTCAGACCTGTCCATGAAAACCTATGTTACAAAACTTTGCCAAACAATGCACTTTCACTTGCGGAATATCAGTAAGATCAGAAAATGTATTGATGAAGAGACCGCAAAGATTCTGGTCCAGGCATTTATTGTCAGTCATCTAGATTATTGCAACTCTTTGCTCATTGGTATCCCTGAGGCAACTATTTATAGATTACAAAAGATCCAGAACAAGGCTGCTAGACTTGTTACTTTATCAAAAACATCAGAACATATTCAACCAGTTCTTCAAAACCTTCATTGGTTGCCTGTTAGAGAGCGTATTCGATTTAAGATTTTATGCATTGTGTTTAAATGCCTCAATCAAAGCTCACCAGAATATCTTGCAGAGCTCATTGAAAAATACACCCCACCCAAGAAATTGAGATCAGCAGAAGCAAATTTATTAGTAGTGCCCAGATCAAGAACAATCATGGGAGAAAGAGCTTTTTCAGTGTGTGCACCTAAAATGTGGAATGACTTGACTGATCATGTGAAACATTCAAACAGCTTGATCCAATTCAAAAGAAAACTTAAAACAGCGTTGTTTACAAAAGCGTATACGCAGGATATGTAACATTCTTGAGACAGTGATTAGGTATAGGTTGATGAAAATGTGTGTTGTGTGACACAGAGAACTGTTAAGCGCTTTAGAGCACTCTTCTGTGGAATCAGGCGCTATAGAAATGACTTATTATTATTATTATTATTATGACTATAACAAAAGCCACACTGACACTCCGATCGTCCATCTTGAAATGAGCTGCGTAGCGTTAAATATCGCCCGTGTGGACGGCACACAAAGTAAGCGGCACTCACTGCGCAGTAATTACTGCTGAGTTCTTTACAGCTCGTCTGTCCAGGGCCTTCTGACTTCTAGCAAGTGATAAAAGTCTAAAAAGATCAGATTAACTTCAGATACATAAATTGTAAAGCTGAAACTAACAATTCCTTCGCTCGACGAGTGAGAGGCCAGCCGCGGCCGCGCGAGCGTCGATCTCAATCACATGACCAAAAACAAACGATGCGCATCACTTCTCATTCAGAAAACAGACCATGCAGTATAAACAAACAGCGTGTCGAGGGGAAATAGGAACGCAAAAATCAGAAAGCCAGAAGAGTTCGTCCTTCACTGTCGCTCATTCCTTTTTTCTATTCCAAAAATCTACCAGAAGTAAATTCGCCTGCCGAGTTGGAGGGTGAAGGGCAGGGCCTGGGGTTCGAGGCTTCGCAAGATGTGAGGGTTGTTTTGTTGTTGTTGTTTTTTTGTCACTTTTTTCTACGTTTTCCCCATTGATCATCGTTGCTTTGCTCAGGAGTATAAAAATTGTGACTAGGATTTTAAAAATATTTTTTACAATTTTTTTTAGATGAATTATTATTATTTGCCAATTTTGTCGGGGTTTGAAATCACAGAGAAAGTCAGAAGGAGCAAATAGAAATGAATTAAACTTCCATGGAAACAAAAATGTAATAAAACAAAACATGACAAATAGATCCAGGTTACCGTGGAGAGAGATGAGCTGTTCAGTGCTCACACTTGTGACTTAGGGAGTAGCAGCTAATGTGGCTAGTGAAATGCACCGTGGATTCCATTTCGGACCTTTCTTTTTTTCTTCTTTATGTAGGGATCACTTTAATCAATTGCTGCTTCCTTCATCGTATTGTGTGAAAACTCAACATAGATGCTCACATTTTACACTAGCACACTTGCATGAACAACGAGTCTCTGTGGCTGGTGATATACATTGTATACCGGGTACTATTGATACTCTTAATATAATGCCGTACCGGGTGGACGACAAGAATATTTTCCACCTGCTCATGACCCAGGAGGAAGACCAGGACACCAGCAGAGAAGAAGAATTTATGCCAAAGTTTCATGAGACTGACTCAGTGCAGTCAGATGAAGGAGAACAGGAACTGCGCACATTTGTGGAACTTCGGACTCACAGAGGAGACGAAGATTCCCAGGGAGCAGCAGCGAAGACAATCCCAAAACATCATGTATGGAAATGACAGAACTGAGTGGAGCACCAGTGCGCCACAACGAACAAAAAACTTCCACAATGCAATGTTATCAGGGCACCGGAAAATAAAAATAGGAACTGCCTTGTTTTGTCTTTCCATCACTGGTGCGATGCTATTTAATGTTTCCAATTTCACGAACCTTGAAAGGGAGAAGGCAGAGAGATGAGGAGTAGATCGACACCGGCGAACTTGAAGTAAAAAGGCTCGCAGGATGCAACTTGGGTGCAATAAACCAAAGTCTAATGGCAACAACGCAAATGTGGGATAATTAATATCTTTGGCAGTTCTTCCTTGAGAGCAGCCTTGAGCAGAAATTGATTCCTGAAACTGTGCCAAACTTTATGGGTTTGATTAACAAAAGAATCCCAAACAGTTCGAAGAGCCGAAGATATTTCTGCACCCTTCAGAGTTATGTGGAATTTCTTTTCCCAGAACTTAAAACTGCATTATATACCATGGCCTCTCATTAGGGTTGATCAACAACTTGTAACATGGAGGGGTCGAGGCAAGTTTCTGCAGTATCTACCCTCTTTCCTTACTCTAAACCTGGTACATATGGGCTAAAAATCATCAGAGACACGGATGCGGTGATATTTTACCCCTTGGAAGGAATCACTTACCTGGCGAAGGAATGGAGGGAGCCACAACACTCCGCAGGAAGAAACATTGCTATTACAGTATTACACTGCACTGTGCTCTCCGTATTTCAACACAGGCAGAAATTTTGACATGTGATAATTTCTTTAGACCTGAACTTAGCCAAAGGACTTAGTACGGTCGGGATGGCATGACAGTGGTTGGAACTGTGAGGACTAATGTCATGTACTATACAAGATTTCTTCCACCACAGTAATGATCGACAAAATCGACAACTATCAATCGGTATTTGGCTTCCCGAAGAAAGCAACACTAGTGAGTTACAAGTCTGGGAGTTTGAAGAATGTCATTTCATTAAGTACATTGTGCAATACAACAACAATCAATCCAGGCCGCAAAGGGTATCAGAAATTAAGAACTGTGATTAAACGTAACGAATGATGGCGTCGATGTCATAGACAAGATAGCAAAGGCAGTAGGGCACAAGGAGAGCTACAAACGTTGGCCAATGAGTCTATTCATAAACATTCTAGATGGGCGGCATGCTGCTTTGGTGATGTTTAGCCACAAAATGCCAAGTGTGGCTGAGGCGCATAAAGATAACAAGAGAGTGTTTCACTTTGCCATCGCCCCAGGAACTGGTGAAGGAGCGGGTCAAACGCAGGAGCTCCTCCGCTAACCTGCCCAGAGAGCCCACGGGCACAGTATCAGAGCTGTTGTCAAAATGTGCAGAAGAAGAAAGTATTTCTGGCAAATAAAGAGTAGGGGTCATACATACCCCACGACGCACGAGTATGGGGTGAAGTATTTTGCTACATAAAATGTAGGGGTTATATAATTACCCCATGACGTACGGGACAGGTGGTATTTAGCGACATACGGCGAAGGCTAAGTAAATCACGTCTCAATCTTCCTTTGGTTCGAAGAGAGAAGAGGGTTATATCGTCCAAGTTCGCTGACATCAAAGAGAGTGTTTTAGGTTAATATTCTACTCTGTCTGATTTTTTTTTCGGGAGTTCCTTTTTGGGGCACAGGCAACTTTCCGAGGGCACGTATGCGGGGGGGGGGGGGGGGGGAGGTGGAGACGATGGCAAAAAGAGGAAGGGCCTGGTGAAGTTTTTTTGCTGTTGTTAAGGCGGAGAGAGAGAGAGAGAGAGGGTGAACTGCTTCATTAGGGAATGAGTCTCTGATCTAGATTTCTAAAGAGCAAGTCGAAAGCGGATCACCCGCTCGTACAGAGCCGTTTTAATTGGTACACTGTGCAGTTGCCCATAGGTGTAGGGGCCCCCATGAATACAAATTTATGGTTATTTGCTTAAATGTGGGGCCGCAGCCTATATAATTGCTTTGCCCAAGGGCCCACACTGAGGTTAAGACCGCTTTGCGCTTGTGTCCGGATTATGGATTGATATGTTTAACTGGATATAACATCCGGATCTAAATTCAGACTCTCATCCGTGGCAGCCAAGCTGATGTTGATGACGTAAAAGCAGTGGCATGTCCTGTGTCCGGAAATAATTACGTAATGCTCTGTTTCCGCTCCCCATCGGCCCAGTGAAATGCTCACCCACAGAATGACATAACACAAGTGGGCTGGTTGGCATGTGCAAAGAATCCCTAGTGCAATAGGACAGTCGGGAATTTCGATTGTCACAGCGTTATTTATAAACACTGCCGCTTCCACCGTAGCATGATACAACATCTTACAGCACGGGTTCCAGGTTGGAGAAAGCATGCCCACGCGGTAACGGTCACATTGTGTGAGGAAAAAGCGAGACAATAAACAGAGAATGACAGACCAGAAGGAGACCCTAGTGGGGTCGTTCACCAACCACAGGCCTTACGAGCAGGAGCGAAGCGTGGCTCTCTGCAGATGGTAATCAGAATTTAAGCTAGTAAGATCCTCATGCATAATAGGACGTATCGCTACATCATATGTACACAATTATAAATGCAGCGACTAAAACAATGAAACGGTTGCCAGGCACTGCAAAAATCTGAAGAGCGGACTATTCTTGTCAACAGGAATGCAGAAATTTACAAGCCAAACTAATCTGAAAAACTATTCATTCATACTAACAGACTTACAAACGCATATTTTTCACCCATTTTTTAAAATATAATTTGAACAGCACGTTTTCATTGTCATATTCTTAGCCAGAGATTTTGTTATTCTACCATCTCATAAAGTTTCTCGGAAAGGACCCATTAACATTAAATGGTAGAAAGTGCTTAAATGGCATCTCTGTGATACAACAATGTGTAGCGATTTCGGAGAAGTGGCTATCTGCCGTTGTGGTTTAGGTTCGAGCGACCTATCAAGTGAATTGCTGTTCTTAACCCAAACGCTACCCGCAAAGCCCGCTGCCTCGTCAGTGACCTTACTCACGAAGAATCTTATCTGGGGTCACTGGCCCGTGCCGCTAGGCTGTAACAGTTGATGCAAATTTCAGCACGTTATGATGGGGTGAGTCAGATGAACTGATCGTCTACCCCTTAAAAACGAAACTGTCTCGAACTGTTGTAGAAATAAATAACAGGATCCGATGAACACTTAATACTAACGTTTAATAACTGTAAACACGAGCTGATATCCACAAGTTACTTACACCTATCAGGGAAGGCACTACACTTCTACTACAACTGGATGTACACACCTACGATTTGCACCTTACGATTTTCACCCACGATTTGCACACCTACTGCTTGCCTGGCCCTCCTTATATATATTCTGTCCAGGAACGTTCAGGAAGCGGCTTTACCGCCCCATAAGCACGAGACAGACCTAGATCGTTCGGGACACATACAGGCCACCCAATCGTACACAGACACGTCACAGCATTACATCACTCAAGGTCGACCTAGCGTAATCTCGGACACTGCAGAATCTTCCAGACGCTCTAGATTTTCTACAGTGAGACAAACAAGCCACACAGCGACATCAAAGGGAAATACCGGCCTTGCTGGCGAGAGGGGGGGGGGAAGTCGCCGAGTGAGACGCGTCATGCAGGGGGAAGAAAAATATCGATCGTTCAACTAGTGGGACGCTACATAGACGATGACCACATACGCTGTCCACGTGGTTCGGTTTTTATTGATCGGTATGAAAACATTCGCTGCTATGCCTTATCACGCTTGATAATGAATTAACCAGCAAAACTTTAGTCTGTCAGTCTCTAACCAATGATCTGACTTATGATTCCAAACTGACAGCTGTAGTTTTCGTGAGAACGAAGCATGATAACTAGTCACGCCCTCCCAAGCCCTAAACAAATGGTTTCATCCTGATTGACACATACTAATAAACCAATGTGGGCATTTGGGGAAAAGATTATTTCAGAGCTTGTTTCTGATTGGTTCTTAGATACAGACAACTCCAGATGGTGGTCAGCTTGTGAGAAAATGAGATAATATTGCAAATTTGTTGAGCAACAGTTCGCATGTCGATGTTACATCTTTTGAAAGTGTGGGGAGAGCCTTTGAAAGCTTAGTCTTTGTGATTCCGGCCAGTGGTTCACTGGTTAACATGTCCATGTCACAATGCGTTTGATTTAGAATAGATACAGTGAACAATAACACGGTGGTTATGTCTCAAAAAGGTCAGTGACCCGACGCCTGAAAATAGGGCTTGCGCGTGGCGCGGTCAGCTTGACCGGGGCGACTTTTGCCGCCCATGCGGCGTGAGCGCTTGCAATTAATACGTTCGACTGATTTTGATCACAGTTATATCTAGATCTAGACTGTAATAATTATTATGCTTTGATAGCTCTTGCTGTGCGTAGAGTAAATTATTCTTAGATTACCTCAAAAAAAAAAAAAAAAGATCCACACAAACTCTTTCACTCTACTCTTTGCCTTTCGATTGGGATGAAAACGACTGCATAGTGAAAAACCTGCATAAGTACGTAAAATCAGGTCAAACCTTGATTATAAACCTATCCCCCCCCCCCCCCCACTATTTTGCTGTCTGCGGCTCCGCTTTGAAGAAAACAGGCTATGCTCAAGCTCGCTTCTGGGTGTAGTCAAGTCTTCTTCGTCTTTGTTAATCACTGATTTTGGACCAGTTCATATGGTGTAAGTCCCTACAAAGATGCTTTTCGGTGAGGGGTGTTAGACTATAACAACAAACCCAAAATAGCGAGGTAGAACAGAATGCTGAACTGACTAAATGGACGGAGTTGGGCTCGATCTGAAAAGCGCGGTAATTTTAGAATTAATATTCGAAGGGTAATCACTAATTATTTGATTATGAGGAAGCCTCGCCCCTGCTTACGAGCAAGAAAAGACAAGTTGTTGAATTTAATTTAAAAGCCAAATTAGAGCTGGGCTATCATGAATTACATTAATGCTTTCTTTTTGTGATATTATTTTCTCTCTACAAATGAGTTAACTCATACAAACGCTAATTCATGTGCCTTACGGTTTAATAACTGTTGATATGGTGAGCCAACGGACAAAACTGGCTATGTCTATTTGTTTTTGAGTTGTCATTATTTTATTTTATTTTTTGACATGAAATGCAAGACCACAGACTCGTCCATGTGTTGTTACAAATTGCAGACATGAAATAAAAGAGAAAAAAAAAAAAAACAATTCCCGACGAAAATTAACAACAATTAACAATGTAAGTAGGGTGTTAAGACGACGCCCTACAGAAACCCGCTCGATTGGTCCGGTATGACATCCTGGGATATCCCCAATCCTAATTCCCCCCCCCCCTCCCCCAGGATATCCGAGAACAGCCCTCTCTATAATAAAGTATTTCGCTGCAGGAGTTAGAACAATGCAACATCCGCAGGCCCATCGCGAACTAGGCCATTTTGATTGGTCCACCTGTTGGATGGTGACGTCACGATATTCAGTTTCAATGAGATCCAGTAGATGGCTGGTGAGGGAGGTCTCATTTGAAGTCCAGTGCCGTGACGTATCCCCTCTAACTCGTCAGCCAATCAACAAAATGGGTTCGCGCGCGCCGCGACTTACCTGAGTCAAGGTATAAAGTTTAATCACTGTATTTCGCTATGGAGAAACGTGGCCCGCCTTTTGATCCTATCACAAATAGGCGTGGTGGGGGAGTCACGGCCCTTTGGAAAGCCGAACGAAACTCTTTGCTGTAGCCTCGTTATAATAATATCCAACTGATGAGTCCATCGAAGTCGGCTTGATCTGTTTTCAGATTTGTAGACTTGAAGTGATGGGTTGTTGTTTTTTCTTGAGTTTGTTTGTGTCGTTAATTTCTCCTACCCACACACCTCTTCCCCGACCCTTTTATTTTCCCCAAGGATCATCATGGGCTCATCTGAGTTCTCTAGTGAACACACTGCCCAGTCCGCAGATTATTACCATTTCATGACAGCCTCCATCTCGAATGCTGACAGGGCGCACGGGGAGGGGGGCGGGAATTAACGTGGGGAGGAGAGCTTAAAAATCTACCTAAAAACAAACAAACAAACAAACAAAAATGACAACAAAATAAAAACTAAAGGAACGCAAAATGTGAAACAGATCCATTTTCGTCTCTCAGAACTGAAACTAATGAACAGTCATATACCCTGGGCAACGCAGGGTGCCTCAGCTAGTAAATATATAAATAATTACATGTATATTAAATGGGAAAAAATATAACAACCGAGAAAAGCCACCAAGCTTAGGAAAGAAGCTGGCAACTCTGCAATTAACCATTTAATAATCTTCCCCCACAATGGTTTCATGTCAGTTACAGTAAACTTACAGTAAACATTATAAACAGGAAGGGCTGTGCTACATAATTGTATGATTGTCTGTACATCAGATATCTCACTCTCACTCCCAGATGACCTCTAAAAATAAACTTTTGAGGTCGGACCAAATCTAGGCCATTCAGCACCTGACAAGCCCGACCATTTCCAGTCATGCACAAACCGCAAGAGACCACCGATGCACAAAACGCCGTTGACCAACGGCCAGCTGATGCGCCCTGGATGCACTCTTGTCCCGCGACCTGTCATGCGCAGAACGAGCCACATGGAGCCAAGACTGACCGCTGCCAAACCGTGGTTAATTGTGGCCTTCTATTAGTTGGTTAATCGACACTTAGCCCGACGTTAAAACCCTCACCTTGCGATGGGCGTACCAATACGGCATCAACTTTCCATGCATTCGCTCTGCACGGGCGTACCAATACGGCATGGACAAGCTGCCCGCGCCGCTCGCAAGCCGTCTTTTGACGCGTCGGGTCACTGACCTCTTTGAGACGTAACTGCCGTCTTGTTGTTCACTGTATCTCTTCTAAATCAAAGGCATTGTGACAAGGACATATTAACCAGTGAACCGCTGGTCGGCATCACAAAGACTGGGCTTTCAAAGGCTCTCCCAACACAATCAAAAGAAATGTAACATCGACATGCGAACTGTTGCTCAACAAATTTGCAATATTATCTCATATTCTCGCAAGCTGACCACCACCTGGAGTCGTCTGTATCTGATTCTAAGAAACAAACTCTGAAAGGATCTTTGCCCCAAATGAACACATTGGTTTATTAGTACATGTATGTGTCAATCAGGATGAAACCATTAAATTTTGTTTAAGACTGGGGGGGGGGGGGCTAGTTATCATGCTTCGTTGTCACGAAATCTGCAGCTGTCAGTTTGGTATCATATTTAAGTCAGATCATTGGTTAGAGACTGACAGACAAAGGTTTTACTATCAAGTGTGATAAGGCGTAGCAGCGAATGTTTTCATACTGATCAAATACAAACTGAACCACGTGGACAGCGGCAGTGTGGTCATCGCTCATCGGCAAGGGTCAGTGCGACTCAGATAAGATTCTCCGTGAGTAAGGTCACTGACCGGACAGTGGGCTTTGAGGCATCGCGCGCAAGGTGAGCGTAAGTGCTGTAAGTGCTTTAGACGTGCGACAGATAATGGAAATTGAAAAAAAAAACAAAAGGCATTTACAACACGCCGGCGGGATCGGAACCTGAGTGGTAGCAATGCTTTTCTCTGCGCCTGCGATACACAGTACTCGCTCGCCGACTCGACGCCCCATAGTGTGACGTCACGCCAGGAGTGTATCGGGACATGTTATCACAAGGGCAATGCCTTGCACAAGGGCCAAGGGTTAACTGTTGGGTTAACTGTCGCTCTGCCGACAAGGAACTGGGAACTGTGCACATTGTTCCGTAACTGTTACGTGTCCTACACACCAGCCATCTAGAAGTACAATAACAAATGTGAATGGATCTGACAAAATCGGGCTGAAGATAAAAGACAAATTTCTGAGAAAACCTCTCGGGTGGGGTGGGGGGGGGGGGGGACACTTTCCCATGGAAACTGAGATTTGCTTATAATATGAAAGATTTGCCATTTTTTCTGCCTTTAGTTAAAATTTTTTTACCTGAAATCGTCTCAGATATATTTTATTTGGACATTTTAAAGCGGTATGAACATTACCCCTTTAGCCCGGTTTTGTCAGATAAACCCGCAAACTGTTTAATCCTATCTAGAAGCTTGGGGGGAAGTTTGGGGGGGGGGGTGGAGGGGAGGGGAGGGGAGGGGTATAGAAGAGAGACAGGGCACTAAGAAAATAATTCAGAGAAAGTGCCAGGTGATAGGAAGTGTATGTAGTTTACATGTACACATGTCTAGTAAGTGCTCAGAAAAGCGAAGCGGGAGTGAAAGGAGGAGAAAAACCAAGTGATCTTGGTGGGGTATCGAACCCGCGAGCTCTGCTGCAACACTAAACGCCTTACCAGGAAGAAGAAAACAACTCATTTCAGAGATCACAGGCTGTGTTGTTTTTTGTTGTTCTTCTTGTTTTTTTAAGACTATTTTGTCGCTTTTCTGAGCACTGAGTGAGCGCATACACTTATAAACGCTTCAATTTCACCAAAATAAGAAATAGTTTTCCTACCATTCAAAGGTTTTTATCAGCTCTCTGCTCTGCTGTAGTTCAATGAGCTCGTTCTCATTGAACAGTTTATCCCCCCTCTCCTGTCAAATTTTGTTTCAGTGAGAGAGGCATTTGGCCAAAGCATTTTGATTAAGGGGGGGGGGGGGGTCTATAATTTACAACGTGAGACCTAAAGTTATCAGCAGAACAATGTCAAAACCATTTTCTGATTTGGGCAAATTACAACATGCGAGCTTTCTTCTTGTTTGTTCTTTCTCCATTTTCTGAAAAATAAAAATGTTAAAAATTAAAATTAGAGATCTTTAAGTATGCAGAAGAGGTATAACAAATGCACACTCTGGCACTTGTTCAAAATGGTTTTGTGGCACTTATCAAGCTGTTTCACAGGTTCCGATGTATTTTAAGTCTTTAACTTAAGCGGCGAGCGTTTAAAGTCGAATTTCTCAGTTGCGCAAAAAATGGAGTTTGTACAAACAAGAACTGGGGTCGCAAACTACAACAACAAAAACAACAACAATAACAACAACAACAAAAACTGTGACTCAGTAATATGATTTAAATAAAGGCGGTACCATTGACTGATGACTGATGAATGAATTAATAATAATAAAGCTTTAGCGTTTGATTGTGTGGCCGGTACGGATGTATTAATTCTCTGACGCTGATGACAAATTTACCACGGAATGGTTATGAGATACAAATTCACGCTGAGGTCATCAACGTTTTCGTTAATTTATTAATCAATCATTTGGGAGAGAATGGAGATAGGGATGATTGCTAACGTTAACGTCATTATAATTTTACAAATTAAAAATGAAAAAAAAATCTATGTATAAAATAGTATTTCTGTACATTCTTTATAGAACATGTTTACAAACGTTGGCATCTTGATAGAATAAAAAAAAAAAAAAACATTGCTTGGATGGGAAGGAGTTCAAAGGTCACAATGAACTTTGTGGGCATTTAACACCCTTAGTTCTTACTTGTTCCATCTCCATTTCCTGAAAAACTAGAGATCTTTTAGTGTGTAGAAGAGGTATGACAAATGCACACTTTGACACCTGTTTAAATTGCGTTGTGGCACTTATCAAGCTGTTTCACAGTTCCGATTCATTTCAACTCTTTATCATAATACTACTGTCGCAAACGTTGAACGTTGAATTTCTTAGTTGTGTAAGAGGTGGAGTTGAAACAATCAAGAACTAAGATTGAGATAATTTGCCAACACTGCCACATATAGAGCGTTTGAAAGTTCAAGACGCAACTAGAATGACAGTATTTTTTAAACAAATGAATGAAAATCGCTGAAACTTTACGAGCAGTTAAGTATTCTTTTTCGATTTGGCTTATCGGGAAAATATTTTGTTAACAGTGATTTATGTGGATAATTCATGTCGTTCTTTAATAAAAGTATACATGTATAATTTAAGTTATCAAGGCAAACCCTCTTTTCAATTTTTAAAATCAACTGACTACAAGTACCTTCACTACAAAATTTTATAATTACTTTGATCGTATTTTACATCACACGGGTCAGCAACCAGCGGCTGGCGAGCTGCATGCGCGTCTTTTAACTTTCATTAAATCTGTGGTTCTTTTGCTTTCTCTAATTGCCGGTAAAAAAAATAAAAAATCTTTAACTCGTGAAAAACTACCCAGGCAGTAAAACCCCAGTTTTAGGCCTTCATAATTATTTCATATCAAATTGTCAAGATAAAAGTAATGCATGGGTGGCCGTTGTCTCGTCACTCAGGCCCCCTCCCCCCCCCCCTCCCAGCCCCACCCCCGGTCGCCGCTTCCTGCCCCCTCTCCAATTCCTACAGGAGAAAGTCGTTAACATAATAATGATATAATCTGTACGTTAATTTCGCAGCTTGTCCAAACAACCGCTAACCTCCATCCCCATTTGTCGACGTAGGCCTTGGAGTGCTGGTTACATGAAAAAGAAAACCAAAACCTAAAAAAAAAAAAAAAAGATTACTTTAGTTAAAGTTTGAGATCACCAAAGTACGTCGACTCTACGCAAGACGATAGCCAGAATAAAATTGTAACAGAACGATGGGACAGAAAAGACTGGCTCAAAATTTATGGTACACTAATTGTAGGCTTCGTTTGATAAAGTTAACGGTGAAAGTTGATCCACGCTTGCTTTGGTGGGTCGAGCACAGTCTCACCCCGTCACTATGGCAACACGCGAAGGTTAGTCAGTGCAAAGCGTGTATCGGATTCCCCGCACACTCGCTGACTTGGGCAATTAGTCCCCGCCCCTTGCTATTGTGTGCCAACACGGCCGCTGTGATAAGGGATGGGCCTATCACAAACTGCGGTGGGTGAGACAGTTTTATGGCAGCGTTTGACCCCGAGGTTGTTTTGATTCGCAGAGTGATGGATAGGCACATGAATTCCCCTGTACCGTTCTCAAAACACAATCGGATTTAGACCTAAGCTTATCACTTCTCACTGGGCAAAGTTTGTACAACTTTGCATCGGACTTGGTACTGGTAGCCTACTTGGACGGAACCGAGATGGACTTGGAATGGGAACAACGATCGTTGATTAACCCGTTATGCACGACCGGAATCGTCATTGAGGTTAGTATTTGGCCATCCTGCACGTTTTCATGATGCATTTGCACTGGATCGACGTGTTGTGAATCGCAGACGTGGACCTGTTTCATTGAGACATGGTAAACATACTTAGACCTAGATTAAGATCTAGATTGAAAGACGAGTGTGCGTAGGACGGTAGTAGATCTAGTTCGTTTATTATTGTATGTAATCAGATTTACTTCAGAGTAGGTATTGAAAAGTATTACTTTTGGATTCTGCGTATTTTAATGCCAAGAAATCGACAGAATGACTTAGAGCACTTCAGATTAATTGGTTATAGAGAAGCATGATTGGTTCCAGTTGAAACTGTCCGGTTTTGTTTTGTTTTTTGGATAGATCTAAGGCCTAGAATCTAGATCTAGATCTAGATCTATAGATCTAGTCAAAACATTATGAGGAAATAAAACACTTCAGAATCAGATAGTCTTAGTACTAGATCTAGTAGTAGATCTAGATAATTTCTTTCAACAGCTTTCTTGTAAGATGTTCAATTATGGTGATTCTTACAGAAAATCTCTCATAATGTATGTAGCCTATGTAAGGTCACCCTTATTTTATAGTATCTTCCGACACCAGTTGCTAAGGGAGAAAATGGGAAATAACTCTAATGGCGTCGCCATGAATCATATTTTTCCGTCCCTCATTTCAAGGCCAGTAACTGCTGGTTACCTTATATCACACGGCCGTTAAATCTTCAATAAAACAGTTCTTCAATACAATCTTTAGTAATTATATAATTTTCAAAAAATTTATCATAAAACGGATGAAATAATTATAAGATTCTTATAGGTAACACAATTTTGTTAAAATGTTCTGTAGGCAGGTAAAATTTTATTTTATAAGTTTGTCAACGTCTTACAGTATTCTACACGTTGAACCAGTATGTCCAATATGGTTGGTTATTGTGCTGTATATTACTGATTGTTTACCAGCACATACTGTACTGTTCACGCAGTACATATACTAAAATTGGAACGATACAGAGAAGATTAGCATGGCCCCTGCGCAAGGATGACACGCAAATTCGTGAAGCGTTCCATATTTTTTTTTTTTTATCCAAATTGTATTGACATCTGATTTCATTTTATCAACGAACTGAATTTTTTTTCTCTTTTGTAACAGGTAATAATAATTGAAGTACATGTATTGTAAAAATTTGTTCTCCCGTGTTGAAACGTGTTGGCTGTAGGGTACCTAAAAATGATGTTAATTATTATTAATATCTAATTATTTATAATACATTTATTATATATTATTGCAGCCAGCTTATCATCCCAGCCATCCACCAGCCTGAACGTGCAATATGTAGCTAGACAGTTGCTTGCCCAGGTTGGACTAAACAGCAACCTCAGAAGACACTCCGCCAACCAGTGGAAGATGAAGTCGCAGTCATCCTCGAAAATGATAGATGAACAACATCATCATCATCAAATTTTGTTAGCAAACTGTGACCAAAGTTTACACTGTGTATTACATTGAAAATCTTGGAATATTCTCAAATAGGCCTACACATTGTTAAAGTAAAATTAAGATGAACAAAATCCAGGCTAAGAGTGTAAGAGTAAATAATGTCTTCCTTCTTGCTTGAACATTATGTCTCTCCGGCCTTCTGTTCATCTCTGCTGCATCAGCAATGTAAATGAGACTTGTAAATTTTATATATAATCTGGTATCATTGGTTTCTTATGATACAGAAATCTTAAGTGTTCATGAACTTGTCCATCATCACCCTCACATCCGTATGTTTTAGTTCATTTCATAATATTATTTAAATCTACCTGTCATTGCATGGGATGGTAAGCTGCTGAATGATTCAGTTGAAATAATCATTGAATAAGCCTCAATGAAAGTGATTGTAACAAAGATTTAAAACATAATGAGTCTATTATATTAAGACAGAAGGAAGGTGCAGAGGTGCAATTTGTTAATTATATATTTCAGTAATCAGTCAGTAATCGCCCATTTCCCACCAACCGGGTAATGATTATTTTTATTAAGTAATCACAGTTATCAAAATGTCCAACACTATGTTTTATGCATCACTATTTTATTGTACTTTCTGTTACTGTTATAATTTTACATGTTATAGCATCTAGTGCCATTTGAATATCACTATCAGTCCATCTACAGAGTGTAAATTACACTTTAATAATACCAGAATCTTTACTTCTCAGTCACTGACTTGCATTGTATGTCAAATAATATATTATATTTACCACTGTCTGTTGGTGTGTTCCTCTCTGTATTCTATCAAAGTTTTCACTCCAGGGAGGGTAATTTGACACCATGTTGGCTGTTAAAGGGTCAATTTAGTCTTTAGTATGCATTGTAATGTACATGGCATGTATTGTATCATCTGTTTCTGGGCAATTTTGCCATTTTATTGGGCGTAAATTTTGTCATGGAAATTTTGAAATTTTACCACGGAACTGCTGAAAAATTTTTAATTTGTGCCATAAGATTTGCAACATTGCACGCATGAATAAAAACGTACTAGATCTAATTATTTTTCAGCAACAACAACTTGAACGTTTGTTTTTTCACAAACTTTGAGCACACCAAGAATTATGGCCGAAAGTACTTATAAATATTTTATTTTTTATAAAACAATGTAAGTGCAGTTTATAATTTGTTTTGAACAGACTTCTGCGAGTGTCACCATGAACCATGCAGTTAACATGAGTTTCAATTTTTGAATATATATGCTGTATAGAAATGTAATTTTGGTTAAAAAAATAACGATTGCAGAAATAAAAGCTGATATATTATATATATATAGTAGTACAAAATTGTATGCAATGTTAAATTATATTTTATTCCAAGGAGATTGTCACAGATCATTCAGTTTCAGTTGCACATAAATGAAGCAAGGGAAAATTGGATTTAAACGAACAATGCCAAGAAATAGAGCAAAACCAAGATTAAAAACAGCAAAAATACATAAATATATGCACTCCAAAATTAAAGAAATCAGCGGAAACAAAGGCAGATGCAATAGTACAAGTTGTATCAAATCGAAAAGAGGAACAACGCTTATGGTCAAAGATGATGTTTTAAATAATTTAAATAGATGGTCAAAAATATGTTGATCTTTTTAAGGACAACAGAGGAGAAAAACCTGAAATCAAGAAAAACATGCAAGGTCCACCGATCCTAGGGGAAGAAGTAGAAACAGCAGTAAATAAAACGAAACAAGGAAAAGCAACAGGACCAGATAACATACCAATACATACGTAGAAGTAATCGTGGTTCTAGAGGATCTAAGAACAGATATATAATACATGTATTATATATGACAACAACTGAACAAAACTTCTAAATAAAGTGTAGCGGCAAAATCCTAGATGGCCTATGTAACTCAGTTTTTATAGCCTTACCCCAAACACCAAGGGCCACAGAATGCGAGTTACACAGAATAATCAGTTTGATGAGTCATTTTACTAAAATATGGCTCAGATTAGTCAGAATGCTTCGGGTACGGAAGAGCTTGAGACCAGAACTATCCAAAACGCTGTTTGGTTTTGTCCCCGATAATAAAATTACCAGAAATGCCTTCCTTACATTACCAATGGTCATGGAATGATGCATAGAATAGAACTTTAGAAGTGCAAAAAGACCTGCATCTCTGCTTCACTGGCTACCCTAAGGCTTTCGACAAAGAAAAACATGAAGAACTATTTAACATTTTGGGAAACTAGACATCGACGGCAAAGACCTGAGGGTTATCCGAAATCTTTACTGGGATCAAAGCGCAGCCGTAAGAATAGGAGAACATAGTGAATTCAAAAAAATTAAAAGAGGAGTGAGACACAGTTTTAGTGGCAGATTCGGAAAAACAGCTTCAGAGACTTCTGGACACAGTTGTTATAGAAAGTAGAAAGCGAAAAAAATGGGACTGTCTCTCAACGTGAAAAAGACAATGTCTGGTAGTCTCCAAAAAAAACAACAATCAACCCGAAATGTAATCTGCTCAGCAAAGGAGAGCAAATCAAACAAGTTACAAAATTCAAATCTCTAGGCTATTTGGTAACATCAGATGGTAGGAGCATGAGTGAAATAAGGAAAAGAATAATAATGACCAAAGATTCATTCCAAAATATGAGACCAATATTCATGAACAGAAATAATGTATTATATCAAGGACCACCAAAATCAAGTCTTGAAAACATTTATTATATTATGTTTACACATTATATCATTATATTATATGAGGTCAGTGCTTTTATGAACATTGGACAATGAACAAAGAAATAAAGAGGACACTAGAAGCAGCAAAGATGTGGTTTATTAGAAGAATATTGAGAATATCATGGATGGAGAAAAAATCATTTAAACTTAAAACAATATGACAGAGGGAACTGAAATTTTTAGGACTAGGAGACGTCTGTCGCCTCAGGAGAATCGAACATCTGACTATCAGTATGAGTCACAGGGAAGATCGAAGGCAGGAAAAGCAGGGGCAGACAAAGAAACACTTTCACTGTAACTACTGTAAGTCTTAATTCACGGACAACACACAGACGTCACAACAGCAACTCCTTCTTGAAGTTGGCTAATGACACATCCCGAGTGGAGAGCCATGATCGCCAATGTCTGTTCCAGACAGGGCATCTGATGATGATACATAAATCAGGATTTAATAACTTATGTTATATTCAATGATAATACATTATTATGTCATCATGAAGATCATTTAAGTAGTCCCCAATCCCAAAAATTGCCCCAGGACGGCAGGAGCTTTGCTTGTTCTCACCATCTGCAACCCATCCTCTCTCAATCTCATTTTCTTTCATGTATTTCTCTCTCTCTCTCTCTCTCTCTCTCTCTCTCTCTCTCTCTTTTCTTACTAAAGTACAACCTGTTGGTTGCATACGCTCCTACGTTAATACACACACATAACATAGAGATCTATATAAATTTATTTTTATTATAAATTTAATAAGGCAGATTTATACAACAATAAAACTGTCACGATCACATTAGGATCATAAATGCCGTGCTAGGTCACGACGTCAGTGAGTTAATTTTTACGATCTTGTTGATTATAACCAGCGTAATTTGTCCTTGAGCTGTTCTCGTGAACGGTTTGTTTTGAAACACCTTTTTTCTGATAGATGGAGAGAGGGAGGGGCGAGATAGAATAAATGAATAGCTAGGAATGACAGAGCAGTTCTCGACCCCGTGATTTTGATTAACATAGATAAGGGGCGAGTAAAGGTAGTTTATTTAGACGCTTGGTTGGCGTTCGGAAATTCGTGCATAAGAGTAGAAAGCACGGGGTTTGAAGATTTTAGTAGTTAATGTTTCGCATTTTAAATTTTGTCTAGACCGTAAAATTGACCTTGATTTTGGCGCAAGGCCATGACAAGCATAAATTAGTATTGCAGGCTGAGCTCCCAGCGGCTGCACCAATCAAATGTATGAATCTGGACGGAAGGTCGAGACATAGCTTTAGTATTTAAACCCGTGCAGAGCTTAGATAGATGCCACATGTAGACAATCCATTTACGAGGTGGACGGCGATAGTCCTCAGCCAGATGAGAGACATAAGAGACGCAGTTGAGCAGTCCATATTGTGAGGAGCGAGATGTTTTAAAGCTCCAGAGCCTAAGCTACTTGGTTTGATATGAACCCACAGCGTTTACATCCAGCGCTCTCACTCCTAGTGAGGGCCTAATGGTGAGAGTTCATACTAATTTGTAATGATGAAAGTGAACCGTTCTACTTACTTTTGAAGACAGTTTCAGAGCTACCGCCAGACAACGCATGGTTGTACAAGCATTCTCCATGGCGTGTCTAGAGGAAATGTCCATATCATAACATGTCTCATTGAATTAATAGAATTTAAACTGTTATATCCGTCGCCACGTGCGCGGATTCTATTTGGCATATATAACTCATATGACCTGCAAGTAGTTAGAGTGAATAAGTTAGTCTTTATAGAAAGCTGTGGTTTCATTAGTTAGATTCAGTTGCCTTTGAATTGATATTTATATTTATAATTATATTTGTTACATTAATTCCTGTAATTAAACTGCCCTACAGTTCTGCTAAAAATCAAAGCAATTGATTTATTTAGTTTTTAGAGTGCAAGTATTTTTTGGGTGTGTTCGTCGATTGTGGGAGCGGACCTCGAAAGAGTGTCAGTCGAATTATCCCCATCTAACCCACATCGCGACACTGGAGGGGACTTACCAAATTTCTTAATCCTTAATTTCTTAAATTCGTTAGATTATAATCACCTTTTCTCTTTGTTTGCATTACATTTTTGTTCTTTTCATGATCCGTCGCTCACGGGGTGTCGCACGTTGAGCTAGTTTAAAATTATTTATTATTTAGTTTTGTATACTGCTTTGTTATTTTTACTTCCACATATGTCGCTGCTCTCCCATTGACCCGATGACCGAGGCCAGGGAGACTACAGAACAGAACTTAGAACGGTGAAAGACAAAAAAGACTGACTGTGGTGTACGCAAGGGCTAAAGGAATTACCACCCAGTTCCTTGAAAGTTAAGTGATTCCATCCTAAAATTTTGTCTGCGTCTGGGGAGTTGAGTGTTCCTCCTCGTGTTTTACAGGCTTTTTATACTTTTCTTCTTTGTTAAAACTGCGGGAGGTCGGCGAGGGTTCTTACGTGTGCGTGTCCTCTGTGCCAAAGTGGTGGCATGGTCGCCGATTTTGCCGTTTCGACGACAACGTCTGCGGTCTCGCAACAACCAGTGGTGATTAAAACAGTGAGGATTCGCATTCGTGAGAATAGTCTTTGTTAGGGACCTGTATATTTGTTTAGATTGTGGCGTTCACATCTTCCTCGTCTCTTTGGGAAGACGTCTCTCTTGTTCTCTTCTCACCTATCTGTAATTATATTCAGAACTTGTAGGGTCTGTTATCGTTCGTCTTTTCTTGTTTGTCTAGCGTCGTGTTTGGTGTATTTTTTTTCATTAGACCTTTATCATTATGTTGTTGGTACATTCCTTTGTTTAATATAATGCCTGTGTGAGTCATGTGTCTACATTGACGCATTGATTGAGTTTATCTGGTTATTGTGACGTATAAGGCTGATACGCCAGAGTATATATTTATATATTGGGAATATTGATTCCCCATTCAAGTGCAGTTGTGCACCTGCCTTGAATATCCAGTATATAATTACTGAAGTTATTGTTCTTTAAAGAGAACTACCGGTAATAAAATTACTTTGCAATTGCAATTATACTAGAGCTATAGAAAAATAGCTAAAAATATTAATCAACGATCTAATATTCGTTGATTCACATGTAATTATATATTACATCGGCAGTGATAACAGTAAGGACACTGCGATTTCATTGAAGAAGGAACATTGTTTGTATTTTGTCGTCTACTAGTGACGTCGACCCGACGAGTGCAAATTGCCTCAGGGATTAATAATCGCGGAGTTAAATAAGTAAATATTTTTTATCGCGTATCGGATTAACGTAAATACTACAGTGATAACATAGTACACTGTCAGACGGGTTATTGCGTGAATATATCCGGATACCTGTCCATTAACATTAATAGATCTCCTGTAGAGACCTATTGTGAGTGTAACTAATCATAATGGCCGATTACACTTCCTATATAAATTCAGCGAAGCTGTTAGGCATACCCGAGGACCAGCTGGCTTCTTGGTGCGAGAGTAGACTAAAAGAAAACCTAGCTAGAGAAGAGCGTGCCGCAGAAAGAGCCGAGAAGGCCGCGCAACGCAAACGAGAACAAGAAAAAGAAGAAAGAGCCGAGAAGGCCGCGGAACGCGAACGAGAACAAGAAAAAGAAGAAAGAGCCGAGAAGGCCGCGGAACGCAAACGAGAACAAGAAAAAGAAGAAAGAGCCGAGAAGGCCGCGGAACGCAAACGAGAACAAGAAAAAGAAGAAAGAGCCGAGAAGGCCGCGGAACGCGAACGAGAAAAAGAAAAAGAAGAAAGAGCCGAGAAGGCCGCGGAACGCGAACGAGAACAAGAAAAAGAAGAAAGAGCCGAGAAGGCCGCGGAACGCAAACGAGAACAAGAAAAAGAAGAAAGAGCCGAGAAGGCCGCGCAACGCAAACGAGAACAAGAAAAAGAAGAAAGAGCCGAGAAGGCCGCGGAACGCGAACGAGAAAAAGAAAAAGAAGAAAGAGAACGACAAAGAGAAATAGAAGAAAGAGCCGAGAAGGCCGCGGAACGCGAACGAGAAAAAGAAAAAGAAGAAAGAGAACGACAAAGAGAAAAAGAAGAAAGAGCCGAGAAGGCCGCGGAACGCGAACGAGAAAAAGAAAAAGAAGAAAGAGAACGACAAAAAGAAATAGAAGAAAGAGCCGAGAAGGCCGCGGAACGCGAACGAGAAAAAGAAAAAGAAGAAAGAGAACGACAAAGAGAAAAAGAAGAAAGAGCCGAGAAGGCCGCGGAACGCGAACGAGAAAAAGAAAAAGAAGAAAGAGAACGACAAAGAGAAAAAGAAGAAAGAGCCGAGAAGGCCGCGGAACGCGAACGAGAAAAAGAAAAAGGAGAAAGAGAACGACAAAGAGAAAAAGAAGAAAGAGCCGAGAAGGCCGCGGAACGCGAACGAGAAAAAGAAAAAGAAGAAAGAGAACGACAAAGAGAAATAGAAGAAAGAGCCGAGAAGGCCGCGGAACGCGAACGAGAAAAAGAAAAAGAAGAAAGAGAACGACAAAGAGAAAAAGAAGAAAGAGCCGAGAAGGCCGCGGAACGCGAACGAGAAAAAGAAAAAGAAGAAAGAGAACGACAAAGAGAAATAGAAGAAAGAGCCGACAAAGTGGCTCATCGAGAGCACGAAATTGCCCTAAAGAAATTAGAGCTACAAGGAAACCAACCGACCGCGGCTCCAAGTGTTCCAACGAATAATGTTAAAGCAAAACCAAAGCTTCCAACCTATAATGATAAGGTCGACCAGATCGATTCTTATATTCATCGTTTTGAGCTCCACGCGGTAGCCGCCGGATGGGAAAGAACTGAATGGACTTCGTGCCTTGCAAATTTATTAACGGGACGTGCACTTGAGGTATTCCATGGCCTCAACATCGACGATTCTAAAAATTATGACATCCTTAAAAACGCTCTTTTAAAGCGTTTTCAACACACCGAGGACGGTTTTCACCAAAGATTCCGGAGTTGTAAGCCAGACCCGTCCGAAAATTTTTCAACGTACGTCGACCGCCTAAAGCACTACTTAGACCGCTGAATTCAGCTGGCCGGTGTCGCTGACGGTAATTTTAAAGGGCTTTATGAGCTCGTTCTGAAGGACCAAATATTTAACGCGTGCCATGCAGAACTAGTCTCCCACATTAAGGAGTGGGCACCTAAGACGTTAGCGGAAATCACGTCCTTAGTAGAACAGTACGCGTCCGCACACCCTAATCGTTCGCTGGCTAAAGCCAAAACTAGCGAACCGTTTTATGCCGGAGTCGGTGGAACTGCGCCAATGGGTACAAGAAATTCTCGACCAGTTCATCGCCAGACGCCGCCTCCGCGTGCATATTCCGAACCGCCGCCCAATAAAGCTCGCGGTTTTCCAAGCCGTGCTGGACCTCCCACTCGGGGACATTTTATTCGCTATTCAGGTCCACCCCGTCGTGACGTTAACGAGGGCTACCATTATCAGCGCCCACCATGTCCACCTCCTTGGGCATATTAAAATAATCCATATAATGTACCTCCAATGCAACCCAGTCGTAATATATATGACAGCACTAGGTGTTATCGGTGCAATAAACCAGGTCATACGTCAAAATATTGTAGGGTTAAGTTTGAAGCTGCAAATGCTTGCACCGTCATTGTTCCGGCTGCACAGAGTAGCCGTAGCGTTGAACTCACGTCGCCCATGACGGGCACCGTTCCGGTTATGTCGGCCCTCCATCAACACGGGTCATTGACCTTATATGAGGGTCGTGTTAACGCCATACCCGCGTCTGTGTTACGCGATTCAGGTTGCACCACTATCGGTGTTAGGGAATCACTGGTCAGACCGACCCAGCTGATTGACCAACAGGCAACTTGCATTACTTTCCGGGGCTCCGTCGAGCGATTCCGTCTCGCGGAGATATACATCGACACGCCATTCATTACAGGTGTCGTAACGGCATGCGTATTACCAAATCCGGTTGCCGATCTAATTATTGGTAATTTACCACAGGTCAATGATACACCTGACGGCCATTTAAAAGTTTGGAACGAAAACGTTGCGTGTGTCACCACACGACAACAGTCAAAACGTCCACCGGATGGTAATTTACAAACCCCTGCGTTTGATTTTAATGTCACGCCTACAGTTTTCTATAAGGAACAACAAAGCGATCCATCACTACAACCGCTGTTTGCGAAAGTTCAGCCTCAGAACGGAAATGCCTCTCCGTTTATCATTAAAAATGAATTATTATACAGAAATTTCCGAAGTAAACGTGAGACCATTGAACAGCTCGTGGTGCCTAAGTCGTTCCGTCGCGACATTCTGCGTCTCACGCATGATACATCATTTTCAGGCCATCAAGGTTCAGCCAGAACCAAATCACGGATATTGGCTCACTTTTTCTGGCCTGGTGTATACGCGGACGTGAACCGTTTTGTGGCGCGCTGCGATGTATGTCAAAAACGTACACCTAAAGGTAAAGCATCACGCGCACCCCTTCAGGAGATGCCTCCAGTCTCAACACCATTCGAGCGTGTCGCAGTTGACATAGTAGGTCCTCTTAGTAAATCAGACAGAGGCCATCGATTCATCCTTTCGGTAATCGACTACGCGACGCGCTGGCCTGAGGCTATTCCTTTAAGAGACATTACGGCTGACCATGTCGCTGAGGCACTTGTTACTATTTTGTCGCGAGTCGGATTTCCGACCGAGATTCTTTCAGACAGAGGACCACAATTCACCTCTGATCTATACAAAAAGGTACTAGAATTAGCGGGAATTAAACAGAAATTAACGTCCCCCTATCATCCGCAGTCAAATGGTTGTTGCGAGCGGTGGAATGCGAGCATGAAGTCTATGCTAGCACGCGTATCCGCCGACAAACCTGGAGACTGGGACCGTCAGCTCCCCGCTGTTCTCTTCGCCTATAGGGAACTCCCGAACGCGTCCACGGGTTTCTCCCCATTTGAGTTATTATACGGACGTAAACCACGTGGCCCGATGGCCATACTTAGTCAATTGTTCGCCGGTTCTGAAACCGACGATTGTGATCGTTGTCGATCTCCGACAACGAATTATTAATGCATGCAAAACCGCTCTGCAATTTGCATGCGCTAGAGCGAGTTCTTCAAAATTTTATCGCGATCAGGGCGCCCAAATGCGCGCCTTGTCAGTCGGAGATCTGACACTTGTTCTTTTGCCGCAAACGCAAAACAAACTCCTTCTAACTTGGAAGGGACCATACAGAGTCCTTAAGAGACTCTCCAGAGTGAATTATTTGATAGATATTCGCGGGCAGAGGAAAATATTTCATATTAATATGCTGAAAAAGTACCTGCTTAGCGATGATCGTCGTAACAACTCCGTTCATGTCGTCCCAATGGCCAACGCGGCTTTAGTTACTGTCGACGACGAGGACCCTTTGAGTATCGACAAATCGTTGCCCATATTACAGGCCACCGAGAGTATAAACGATGTTAATATTAATGATGAGCTTGCGCCGTCGCGGAAACAGAATCTTACACACCTGCTCCAAGAATTTGCCACGGTGTTCACTGATTTGCCGGGTTTTACGTCTTTAGTCCAACATGTAATACGACTCCAGACAGACGTACCGGTGTTTGTTAAACCGTACCCGCGCCCGCTGCACGCTCACGAAACGATAATTACAGAAGTACGTGCCATGCTACGGCTAGGCGTGATAGAGCGATCAACAAGTCCGTATTGCTCGCCGATTGTCTTGGTCAAGAAGAAAGACGATACCGTGCGTTTTTGTATTGACTATAGAAAGCTCAATGCTATAACCATCTATGATGCGGAACCCATTCCCAATCAGGAGGACTTATTCGCGCGGTTATCCAATGCAAGTATCTCCTCTAAAATAGACTTATCCAAAGGATATTGGCAGATTCCTCCCGAAGAAGGAAGTAAACAATATACAGCTTTTCAAACCCCTTTGGGTTTAATGCAATGGAAATATATGCCTTTTGGACTGGTTACTGCACCAGCCACTTTCGCGCGCATGATGAACATCTTGCTAAATGAATTGCGCTGCGTTCTATCATATTTCGATGATATATGTATTTTTCAGGCCGATTGGGCTGGCCACTTAATGGCCCTTCGTGAAGTTTTTCCCGCTCTTCGCCGAGCTGGCCTTACCGCGAGACCCAGTAAAGTGTTCCTAGGATATCACCATATAAACTTTTTGGGTCATACCATAACCCACGGGGTTCAGACTCCAGACGATCACAAGATATCCAGTATTTTGAAACTGCAACCCCCTAAAACTAAAAAGCAAGTCCGTAGCTTGTTGGGACTTTTGAATTATTACAGGAAATTTATACCAAACTTTTCCTCTCTCTCAGCCCCGTTATCTGATCTAACGAGGAAAAATGTTCCAAATAGAGTCGTCTGGACGCCTCAGTGCGCTGATGCCCTTCAGACTATTCAGAATTTATTTTCTACTTTCCCCCTGCTTGTTTTACCCGATATACGCCAGACATTCGTCGTCCGAACGGATGCGTCAGATAAAGGAATAGGCGCCGTGTTACTCCAACAGCGTGACGGTTTCTTGCGACCGTGCTTATATGCAAGCCGGAAATTACTTGATCGAGAGACGCGCTATGCGATTGTCGAACGAGAGTGCCTCGCAATTGTTTACGCGGTAGATGCATTTTCTCGATACTTATTAATGTCCGAATTTATAATTGAAACGGATCATCGACCATTACTGTTTCTTAAGTCGAACAGAGCCAAGAATGCTCGACTAACCAGATGGAGCCTTGCGCTCCAAGAATACAAATTTACTATTCGGGCTATACCTGGGGAGGATAATTTACAAGCTGATGTATTGTCCCGTTTGATTTAGTGTTCTAAAATAGTCTGTTGAACATTGAGGTTGAGCATTTTTCACCTTTTTCGGAGACCGTGGATGGTTTCACATTATATTGTCCTACCAATTATGGACATTCTTTCTCAAAATTTCCATGTGATTCCTTTTTCCACCAGCGTCCATCCTGACCATGACCTGAGTTTCAGACAACATTGACGCCTTTGTCTGCGGGTCAATGAGATGAGAAAATGGCAAACCGAGCGACCAGACCTACTGCTGCCAGGATACCATTACTTTAATTAACTATTGTTCGTTCATGTTCTATGAATGTATTAATTACGCTCAGTGAAGCGATGAGCTAGTTGCTCAATATTTCAGTCTTTACGGTATGTCTGTGTGAGAGAAGTTTATCACTTTAATTCTTAAGTGCTACAATAATTATATATTATCACAGAACGTCGCATATAAATATACATATGCTATTGTCCATCGATAATGCACGTTCTTAGAATTTTTTTTTTGTTGACTTTCAGTAACGCTATATTTTTTACTATATAGCCCTTTCCAAAGTACTATTACATAGCAACGTTAGTAGACAGTTATGTCGTTCAAACCCTAAGTTTTCACTGGGGTGGGGGATGTGTCACGATCACATTAGGATCATAAATGCCGTGCTAGGTCACGACGTCAGTGAGTTAATTTTTACGATCTTGTTGATTATAACCAGCGTAATTTGTCCTTGAGCTGTTCTAGTGAACAATTTGTTTTGAAACACCTTTTTTCTGATGGATGGAGAGAGGGAGGGGCGAGATAGAATAAATGTATAGCTAGGAATGACAGAGCAGTTCTCGACCCCGTGATTTTGATTAACATAGATAAGGGGCGAGTAAAGGTAGTTTATTTAGACGCTTAGTTGGCGTTCGGAAATTCGTGCATAAGAGTAGAAAGCACGGGGTTTGAAGATTTTAGTAGTTAATGTTTCGCATTTTAAATTTTGTCTAGACCGTAAAATTGACCTTGATTTTGGCGCAAGGCCATGACAAGCATAAATTAGTATTGCAGGCTCAGCTCCCAGCAGCTGCACCAATCAAATGTATGAATCTGGACGGAAGGTCGAGACATAGCTTCAGTATTTAAACCCGTGCAGAGCTTAGATAGATGCCACATGTAGACAATCCATTTACGAGGTGGACGGCGATAGTCCTCAGCCAGATGAGAGACATAAGAGACGCAGTTGAGCAGTCCATATTGTGAGGAGCATGATTTTAAAGCTCCAGAGCCTAAGCTACTTGGTTTGATATGAACCCACAGCGTTTACATCCAGCGCTCTCACTCCTAGTGAGGGCCTAATGGTGAGAGTTCATACTAATTTGTAATGATGAAAGTGAACCGTTCTACTTACTTTTGAAGACAGTTTCAGAGCTACCGCCAGACAACGCATGGTTGTACAAGCATTCTCCATGGCGTGTCTAGAGGAAATGTCCATATCATAACATGTCTCATTGAATTAATAGAATTTAAACTGTTATATCCGTCGCCACGTGCGCGGATTCTATTTGGCATATATAACTCATATGACCTGCAAGTAGTTAGAGTGAATAAGTTAGTCTTTATAGAAAGCTGTAGTTTCATTAGTTAGATTCAGTTGCCTTTGAATTGATATTTATATTTATAATTATATTTGTTACATTAATTCCTGTAATTAAACTGCCCTACAGTTCTGCTAAAAATCAAAGCAATTGATTTATTTAGTTTTTAGAGTGCAAGTATTTTTTGGGTGTGTTCGTCGATTGTGGGAGCGGACCTCGAAAGAGTGTCAGTCGAATTATCCCCATCTAACCCACATCGCGACAAAAACAGCAAAAATAAAATAAACTGAGAAATAAATGGATCAGGAATGAAACTTCAGAACTGAATAGTGAAACTGAAAGTATTTTTGGAGGTGGGTCTTTGGACCAGTTTTAAAATTTGGCTCAGTAAGTAACATATTACCAGAATAAATGTGAAATTGCAGTTGTTGTTGTTGTTGTTTTTTCTAAGTTGGTAGTTGTATGAAAGTTGACATGCATGGGTGTATATTATAAAAAGCTAATGTGTGTTTGTGTGTTCGTAAAAAAAAACTACTGCCTTGTACAGCACGCATAAATTATACATGTAATTTGGGAGATGTCTTCCTTTCACTCTGCAGAGGCTTCTTTTTTACATTTGCAGACTCTTGTCTTACACCACTGAATATCTGTGTTCCTTCTGTTTCACAGCGCTTATGTCTTATGATGTAGTACTGGTGAAGATTCTTTGGACATGTACCCACTGCGGTGATAAAGATCTGTCTGTCTGTTTGGCCCTCTCTCTTTCTCTCTCCTTTCCTCTTTGTGCGTGCCTCCCTTCCCCACTCTCTTTCTCTGTGCGTACGTGTGTCTATCCCCTCTCTCTCCCTCCTCGACTATGTGTGTGCCTTCCTTCCTCCTCTCTTTTATCAGTTTGTGTGTTCCTACCTCTCTCTCTCACTCTCTCTCTCTCCCTCTCCCCCTCTCTCTCTCACAGTCTGTCTTTCATGTGTACGTGTGACAAACTGCCTTTATTGTGACCATTAAACATATAACACAAACAGGATGCATATAATATCGAGTTCTTTATTGTGGTAACAATGTTTACAAGGCTTTACAGCACTATAAATTACTATAAATACAATGGGCATGACAATAATATTGTGAAATCTAGGTGGTAGAAGACATTGTGCAGTGGCTGACAATTTATATATAATATAATGACAAAGCACTAGAGAAGCTACAAAACACGGTCTCCCGCATGCAAAACCGGGGTGTTATAAAAGTTGTTACTGAAATCTCTGCATGAAGGCTTTAGCCTGGATACTCGGCTACGACACAAATCCAAGTCTTTTTTAAAGAAAAAAAAACACAAAAAACATCGGCTGAAGCCTCCTGACCAAATGCAATAATCTCTGAAAACACAAGAAGAGAGTACATGTGTATCAACATTCTAGTAAAAAATATCTAGGCTTATTACGAAATATCGTGACCGTGCATTTTCATAAGAGACAAATCACATTACAGTGTAGAATGCAAGATAATATGGAGTTGCCACTAAACATTGGGAAACTAAAAAATATGATGTGAGTGTGAATATCTCAGTCAAAATGCTTATTACTATTACTATAGTATTTACATATGTAGATCTAAGCCAAACCAGATAATAGTGGTGCAAATGAAGCGCTTATACGCCAGCATTTTACAAGTACTCGAGAATACACTACACCACAGTATTTGCCTCAGTCATTTTTACAATAATTATTTTCAGAGAGGGTGAAAAGGTGTCAGTTATCATTGCTTTGCAAATCTTGTGACTTGCTCGAAAGTGGTTTCGTGTTAAAGCAATTTCAGACTTTGAAAGCTTGGTGTAAAACTTCATGCTTGAGCCGTTTGGCCATACCTTAAAAATACGGTATTTTTAAAATGACCTAGGGAATTGTGTTATGTCTGTGACAAGTATTTCTTTTCGTGACAGTGGTTTTTGTTACTCAGCCTTCAATTTGCGATGGAGTGACAGTACCAAGACAAACAGTCCTTAGAGCCTAGCGAACCAACTGCCAGTAAAGCAATCTTAAACACATTATCAAAACCCATGATCAAATACATAATGAAGTACGAACGCATAGCAATATTTATAAGTTAGCTTCCCTTATAGTGACAGTCACCCAGGCACTAAAGGAGCCCAGCATTATCTATATTTTGGTGACTCGAAATATCGCATTCAGGCTTCAAACTTTGCACAACAGCATATTATCAGTGCGAAATTAACATGGGCTAGATAGATCTATATTAGAAATAATGAAATGTTCAGGCTTCCAGGTTTCATTTTTCATTGTTTCAGCATCATTTAGATCTATTTCGCATTGAGGAAATTGCGCTCTACGTCACCATAAAAATTTACTCATTGCCGGCCGAAAGTCAACTTATCGCATCAGTGTATTCTGCAGGAATTATGGTGTAACAAAACGATCTATGAGACTGCATCAAATCTAGGTGCCGTTATGAATGCGACCTAGCTCTAGATCGCTGGATGTGATACAAGGAAATTTTGCAAGATTTATCTTGACGAGTTTGGCTAGTTTGCTGATAAAGTTAATAACTATTTCTTACCAAGTGACAAAACCATTTAAATTTCAGGAGCGGTCTGCGTTTGACCCAATGGATAGAAAACTTATGGAGTCCAGGCACCAAAAATGAATTTCATATAAAATCATAGCAAGTATAGTTTACTAAACGTACAAATGTCAATAAAAAAAAATTAAAAAAGTAAAATAAACATTAAAAGCTTAACATGGTAATTACAAAAAGGAAAGTACAAAAAAGGTTAAGAAGAACATTGTAGAATAGTAACAAGTATTACAACAAAATGGTGTCCTATCCCATTTCTGACTTCACTGAACATTAATAATGTAATGCTTTTTTTCATATTGGCTGTTTCGTTTCATTTTCATCTGTTTTGTCCCCTTGACCGTCTTTCCATTAGTTATTATTGTTCATATTTTGTATAGCTCTTTTTTTTTTTATTCAAGGATTGTGTGTGTGTGTGTGTGTGCGTGCGTGCGTGCGTGGGTGCGGGGGTGCGGGTGTGTGGGTGTGTGTGTGCGTGCGTGCGTGGGTGCGGGGGTGTGGGTGTGTGCGTGCGTGCGTGCGTGCGTGGGTGCGGGGGTGCGGGGGTGTGGGTGTGTGTGTGTGTGTGTGTGTGTGCGTGCGTGCGTGCGTGCGATGGTGTTTTTCTCCATGACCTCTCTGCCTTTTGTTCGCTCCGTTCTGGGTTCCGTTTTATTCTCTTCTTTCTCCCAATCAGCTCGAGCTTTGCGCAGCCCAACCACGAAATCACGGAAACAGACACAATAGGAAGTAAAACGAAAATAGAAAAAAAAAAAACCGAAAACAAAACAAACAAACAAACAAACAAAAAAAAAACGGTGGGATTTCCGCTGACAACTCCCGAGTTAACTTTACACAAAAGGTGAAAGGATATGGGTCACGCACTACAGATTCACTTGTGATATTTTTCGGCAAGACTTCCCACGCAAATCCCTCTTCAGCCTTAGCCAAATATTATCCGGTTTCAACTCCATTTTATTGTTATGTAAATGGGTACCGGTAACTCCAGAATGGCTTGTGCATAGCAGGTTTCTAAAATCCTCCTTAAAAAACGAACACCTTCGCCGTTCGGTACCGCCAATCCTTGAAGGAAACGTTGCACACCGCTGAGGGAAGATTTCGAGAAAATAATATGTAGGGGAAATTTCCTTCCTGGGAGGAGAAAAAAAGAATACATTACGTAACCACATCTTTTTGTAAGGCTACCATTAATCCTTTACGGCCTAGGCGAAAAAGAGGACAACTTTAGTTAAATGTTGAACTACAATTCTAGTGCCATTTCGTGCATTTGCATCGTGATGCGAGCTTAGAAAATAGTGAGCTTAGAAAATATGCTACTAAATTGCATGATCCTGCAAAATAATGTTGGGTACTGAGGGCAAGGATATTAGAATTGACAAGATGAGACAGCTAGTGCTTTTAGCGTGCACAGATTTGGCACCGCCACGTAGCAGCAAACTCGCGGAAGTCATGAAAAGTGCCGTATTTTACAAATCCAAATAGGGAAAATAATGAATTTTGTTCACTGTTCAGCTATCGCTAAAGACCTTGATTGGCGTCACTTATTGTGGATAACCTCAATCGCTGTGGGAAAACTCTGGCTATTTTTTGTTCTTTTTGTCGCAGTAGCACGGTCACAATTTTGCATCATAAATTTATCATTTTATAATATCAAGCATTATTTTTATACTATGCGCCATGCCCCCCCCCCCCAACCGGCGCGCAAATTGTGTGCACGGTGTTTTTAGTGGTGCGAAGAAGACAGTGTCTCATCTTATCGTTTATAGTATCTTTGTTGAAGGCAGGCAGATTTCCGTGCTTGATATCTGTTTCTTATTTGGTACTTTGGACTCTGGAGGGTGAAGCCAGGCTGTAAATTATTACGGATGTTCGATAATGTCCTTTAATGCAATTATGTAGCCACAGTCGCTCAGGGGTTAGACATCTTGAAGCAGGTCTGAGAGGCCACAGATTCAAACCCCATCAGGTTGCAAAATTCTACCACAAATTAGTTCTTTGTGTGTTTTTAAGGCACTCGCTCGACGGAAATCTGCCCGGGGTCAAAGTTCCGTTTCTGGTTTGTCCTTGAATGTGATGATAACGGACGTAATAGTTTAACCCCCCCCCCCCCCACCCCCCCCCCAAAACAAACTTGGCCAAATATAAAATACTTTGCGGATACTCCAAACTCTTTGTTTTGTTTGTTTGTATGTGTAGGTGTGACTTTGTTGCTGGAACTGTTGTTTTAGAGCAAAGAATAAATGTCGGTGGCAATGAACGATGAAAGGGTTGGGGTACTATGGCAAGATATTGCCTGCGTGCTCGATACGGTTATCACATTCTGCGGGTATTTCTTCAGCAGCTTCGTGACCGATGACCCGGGACAACTGATCCCAGAAATTCTGTCTGACCTCATCAGACACTTGGTCTTCGGGCGGGAACTCTGTATAATCGTTTCGTTTCATCACCATCAACAGGTCATGACATTTGGACATTTTATCATCTGGCATCGGTTGATAAACACACAAGTGAAGAACAGACCGTTTCTCGAAAAGTTCCTCCATAATGGCCATCTTGACAGCATACTCGGAATATTCTTCTTCATAGAAGTCTGGGGTGACAACAGGTATAGTCTTCGAACTGTTTTGTACGGCACTCACAATAGCTTGCGCTTCAAAGGTGCCTGGCATGAAATCTCGATCAGCTAAACATAGTCTGTGACCTCTCTTTACTTCCAGTTCTTGACGACACTGTCTCATGACAAATCTCCGAGATTCATCTGAATATAGGAAATAAGCGTCAAATTTGGCTGCTCTGGCTCTAGTTCCTTTGGGTTTAAATCCGACAACTTTGGCCATAGCAATATTTCGGAAATATCTCAGTTTCCACCTAAATCGGTACATTGTTGCAAAAATGACTAGAAAAATGAAAACAGACATAGCTGCTATACAGCTGATGATGATGACCGATTTAGTTGCGCAGTGTCGTTGAAGAGATCGCAACCTGTGCTCCAGATTACCGATGTAAGTGATTTCGCCATTTTCTAGGCGACACACTAAAAAATCTCCGTTAAGGAAATGAATGTTAGACGTCGCCATCCAGTAGATAATGTCGAGACCAGCGCATGTGCATGGTAACGGGTTTCTTGTGAGATCAAGTTTAATCCGGCCAGATGGTGACGCGAGGAAATCAAGGTCGTCTCGCGTGTCTGGCGTAATCCATGTGATCGAGTTTTTGCTGAAGTCAATGTAGTTTAAAGATTTCATATGACGGAAGCTTGTATTTAAAACTTGAAGCCGATTTTCACTCACACTGAGCGTCCTCAGACTTATCAGGCCAATGAAAAAATCACGGGGGAGTTTGAAGATCAAATTCATTGATATGTCGAGTTGAATGGTTTTCCATAGATTCCCAAATATTGTGCCATTTTGGTCATCTGCAAAAGCCTGGCCAAGAATATTATTCTGCAGTGACAGAGCCATCAAAGAATTGTTGGTGGGAAAGAAAGAGTGGCCTATTCTCTTGAAGTAGTTGCCTGCCAAGTTTGCTCTTTCTATTCCACGAGGCATGACGTCAGAGTCACGCAAACCAGACAGAAGGCTGTGTGAAAAATCGATGTGTGCCAGGGAAATAGGCGCGTGAAAGTGGGGTCTGAACACCACCATTCCAAACATATAGAACTGTGGAGCTATCAGATAACGCAAATTAGGAGGAATTCCCAATTTTATTGGTTTTCCAGGCACCCATTCCGTTGAGCGCAAGTTTTGGATGAGATCTATATCCGTGTCAATAGTCTGACCAAAGACATCAACAGCAGTGATGTCTTCATCAAAAGTGATGTTATCCCTGGTAAAAGGCGATTCGGACTCTATCCCAATTGCATTTGATGTAGCTAATGTTGAGAGAGTTGTTTTGCGCGTCGGATTATGAGGACACGACGTTGCCTCTTCCTCGGAATAAGGCAAACGATTATCTGAGAAACTATTTTGACCGGTTAGGTCGAGAGTTCGTAATTTTGTCAAAAAATGAATTTTCGTCAAAATCATAGCTACCAAAGAGAGCCTATTTTTCCTTAATATCAATTGTTTTAATGTTCTTGGTAGCCCTTTGTTAAAATCATCGCCCAGTAAAGCCAGCCGATTATCGGACAAATCCAGCACCTCAAGTTCAATATTCTTCAAATATTTGGATTGCTCTGCAAAAAGAAACTGACATGGTAAAGCTGTGTGGTATAAATGAATGAAAGCTAAGGACTTAAGAGACGAATTCTGCAGACTTATAAGATCATCAAAAGCTGTGTTCAGGTGATAATTTTTCGTGTGGCTGATTGATAATTTCTTTAAGTTGGTGGCATTGGAATATGCATCGGACTCCACCTGATGTAATTTATAACAATGGTCTAATGAAAGACTCTCAATATAAGGTATGTTGACAAAGAAAGATGCCTTGAGTTCTTTCAACATGCAATAATATGGTTCAAATCCCAACTGCAAGGTTTTGAATTGTGTCAACTGCATCATCACAGGTCTAAAATTTTCATTTTTTCCGTCGATGTGCAGTGTTGTTAAACTGAAGAGGTGCCCCAAGACTTCGTGTGGATAATGTGGGTCGTTCATCGAATTACCTTGGATATAAAGATTCTGAAGTCTCTGGAGCGGTTTAAACAGTTCGGGATGGAAATGCTTAGGAGAGTAGCCCAACTTCTCGTTTCTGCTCAAGTCAAGAGTGCGCAGAGGTTTCATATGAATGAAGGCCCCGGGTTCTATTTTGCTTATATTATTTGCTGACAAGTTTAAAGTTCGTAACATGCCGAGACCTTCAAATGTCAAGTTGGTGATTGTGTGTAACTGGTTATGATTTAGTGTCAAGATGAGCAGTTTGGGCATGAAAATAAATGCACTATCTTTGATAGTTTGAATATTATTTGAATTAAAATCCATTTCTGTGATGTTGTTGGTGCTATTGACTACTGTGCTGAACAGGATTGTCCTGAGTTCTGTGTTGTGATTTACAAACAGCTGAAATAATTGCGTGTACTGCAACAGCTTAGCAACATCAAATGTTTTCGTGGTGGTATTCCTAAGGTAAACCCGATAGGTATCAGCTGGGAGAGCGTCTGGTAAGTCCGACAAACGGGGGTTCGTACAGTTTGCGATGACATAGCCTATATTTGTGTGGGAACAATTACAGGGTGGGCACATGAACAGATCACCATGTTTTGAGCGTTCTAATATTTCGATATTTTTCAGACTCTCTTCTGACTCCAGCTGGGCAACAATATCATCGGAGGATGGTTGATAATCTGCGGAGAACTTCATGACAACATCGTGATCTTCAGAATCATCAGAAATGCCAAAGTTATCCACTGTCTTTTCTGCCTTTATTGATGTGTTCGGAACATCATCCGAAGCTGGCGATTGCCTTGTTGTTACTATATGGGACGATTCCTCGTTGTTAAGCACAGCATCTTCTGGTCTTGAGACAACACTTACAACATTGTCTGGTTGCTGGTAGCTCTGGTCCAGGGAGTGAGTAATCGTTCTCTTCTCATGTTCTTGAACAGCTGCAGCGTGTGCAGTGACCACCAAGCTGACCACCAGGATCAGCAACAGAACCAACCCCTGGGTTTTGAACGCCATCTGTGTGGATTAAAAACGAATCCTGTTGACTGACAATCAAAGGTTTTAAATAACACATACTATGCTGAGCCGCATAAAACTTGCAACAAATTCTAAACGGCTGTAACTTTTGAACGAATTAGGTTAATTCAAAAATGTTGAAAAAATAAACAAAGATTGTTCCCATGAAATAAAAATCTTTCATTTGTAAATAACTTGATGTCCTGTCTTGGACAACCAAGCAACAAAGTTCAGAGTTAAAAAAGGTTTCTGCCTGTCAGGCCAAGTGTTTTGACCGTTCCTTTAGGTTTAGTTCGTCTATGGCATCAATAGAACTTGAACTGAAGATGACAAAGCTTTTTATTTCATCTCCAGCGGTTCAAACGTTACAGCCGTTTAAAAGTTATTTTGCAAGACTTATGCTGCCTAGTATAATTCAGCAACACAATCATTAGTTTACAAAAGTGACCACAGCCAGATTAATCTATTTCAAGGGTATTTTGTCACAAGAGGCCCTCACACGTGGTGTCTGCTCCAAGACAATCCTCGAAACCCAACACATTCAGAGTTGTACAACACCCGCAGAATTCATGGTCAATTGCCAGCTTACCAAATGAAAAGTCTGAATGCTTTAGATCCTGACAGTAAATAATGATGTACAATTTTTTTTTAATGTACTTTTGGTGTAGTTTAGTATGAACGGTTTTATTTCATTATACATTATTTAAACGTTACCCAAAAAAGAGGAAAATGCATAGACGTAACTATGACCACCTCAATGGTCCGACAAGAACGCGATATTAAGCCCAAGACCGATATTCAAGAGCAACGTTAGCACAGTTTTCTTGATAACAATATTTGGCAAACATTGTCAATCATGTTTTTTTAATTTGCTTTGGGATGACGACTTCGTGAAAAGCTGTTTTTCAAAAGGGTGTCTTGGTGTGAGAACCTGAATGTATGTACACTGGGGCAGGTGCCCGTTGACAGCACATAAACCGGTGTCCAATGAAGGACTCCGAAAGATGATTGTAGTAATAGGATAACCACAACAAGTCCATTGCCAAATAACAATAACGATGCTATGTGCACATATATGTATATTATTAAGACAGAAACTTTACGACACAGCTGCACGCCTTTAAGCTTGTTGTTGTTGTTTTTCAGCGCCTCCTAAGTTGCTAACAACTAGATAACCTTAAATAATTTATACTCTTCTTATTGAAAACCGTCATCATGATGCCAATGAATGGAAACCACAAAAGTGTAAGTGTTTATTTAAATGTTATATTTATCCTCTGACTGTACAGGGAACGGAACAATGTTCAAAAAACCTGTTGCGCGTCCACTGGATATATTAAGCCCAGTAACGCCACAACATTCAGCTGGAAGGCTTTTATGTTATATAGATCTATGTATATCTTTTTAAATCACTGGGATGTGATCGACTAAACTTTATAGCGCGGGATAGAAAGAAGTGGTCTGGTTGATTGGTGAGCGCCTTTTGACACGATAACCTACAGACATGGTAAGGATGGATAGTAACTATCTTGTTAAAGTCTTTTTTATTACGTAACTTTTCTTGTGGGAACAAATAATAATTGTGTTGATTTGTACTTAAGTGCTTGTTTAATGCCCCTATCAAACAAAATTACAAATAATTATTTAATATTCATGGCAAGTTATGTCCACAAAAGAATGACAGTCTGAAAATGATATAATATTCAGTGGTTGAAATTACGTTAAGATCAAGTACTGCGCAAGATATGATTATTATGTACTTTAAAAAAAAATTAAAAAATGTACTTACCATGAGAAAACATTACCAGCAGATCTGAAAGAATCGAATGAGGAAACCTGGCCACCTTGCAGTGGAGAATCAAACTGCAAATGACACCAAGAAGAGGAGAAGACTACCTTTTTACTAACTACGGAAGCCTACAAAAGTTTTCTCATCCTACAATTAGCGTCACAGTGAGAGAGCAACGCAACGCCAAAATGAGACTAGAAAGGGCGAAAGGAGGATCTTTCTTTGAAACGGAAATACTTTTCCGGTTCATTGTTGACTACATTTCCCAGGGAAAGAACAGTTTGCCGCCTGAGACTTGGTTTTTCAGCTTTTTCTGCTTCGTTACCCCTTTCGAATCTTTGATAACCAGCTGAGAGTGAGACATCCCTGATAAAAACCAGCCTTAATTCCCTTCTTCCCCAGGTTATTTTGCTCTCTCTCTCTCTCCCTCTCTCTCTCTCTTCTCTCTTTCTCGGATCTCCCCCTCTCTTTCTCTCTCTCCCTCTCTCTGTCTGTGTGTGTGTCTCTCTCTCTCTCTCCTTCTCTCATTCTCGGATCTCCCCCTCTCTTTCTCTCTCCCCCTCTCTCTGTCTCTCTCTCTCTCTCTCTGTCTGTGTGTGTGTGTCTCTCTCTCCTTCTCTGACACAAGACACACACATACATGAAGGTAGAGGGAGAGACCAAACACACACGCAAAATCATGCACAGACGGGCAGAGAGAGAGAGACATATAGACAGAGACATATAGACAGAGAGGAAACATTAATAATTTGCATAAAGGGACGGGGGAAATTATTATTATTAGTAGTTGTCAAGAACAGTTTTGATTCATAAATGTTTCCACTGAGTAAATTTTTGTGAGAGAGCAGTGAGTAATTTTTACAAACGTAATTATTGTGCGAGCCAGCATAACTTGGTCTCGTAAACAATTTGTTTTGAACAGTTTTTTTCCTAATAGATAGACAGAAGGTGTGGGGAAGGATAGACGGACAGCGTAGGTGTGCATGACTGAGCACTTTTTATATCTCGTGTTTTGAACTAGGTTTAGTAGAGAGGGAAGGGGTGAGTAGGAATTAAATGTTATTGAGACGTCTGTTGACGTACAGAAAATCCGTGATCCAGAGTAAAAGCTCGGGGTTTTGAACATGTTAAGAATTTATTGCTATAAAATTACATTTTATTGTCTTGAGTGATTCGACCTTTGATGTCGACCCAATGTCGTTGCGTAGGGCTGTTACTTAAAATAACTCGGTTCGGCAGCTGAGCTAGAGGTGGTTGCACCAATCAAATGTATGAATCTGGACGGAAGGTCGAGACATAGCTTTAGTATTTAAACCCGTGCAGAGCTTAGATAGATGCCACATGTAGACAATCCATTTACGAGGTGGACGGCGATCGTCCTCAGCCAGATGAGAGACATAAGAGACGCAGTTGAGCAGTCCATATTGTGAGGAGCGCCATGAGTTAAAGCTCCAGAGCCTAAGCTACTTGGTTTGATATAAACCCACAGCGTTTACATCCAGCGCTCTCACTCCCAGTGAGGGCCGCATGGTGAGAGTTCATACTAATTTGTAATGATGAAAGTGAACCGTTCTACTTACTTTTGAAGACAGTTTCAGAGCTACCGCCAGACAACGCATGGTTGTACAAGCATTCTCCATGGCGTGTCTAGAGGAAATGTCCATATCATAACATGTCTCATTGAATTAATAGAATTTAAACTGTTATATCCGTCGCCACGTGCGCGGATTCTATTTGGCATATAACTCATATGACCTGCAAGTAGTTAGAGTGAATAAGTTAGTCTTTATAGAAAGCTGTAGTTTCATTAGTAGATTCAGTTGCCTTTGAATTGATATTTATATTTATAATTATATTTGTTACATTAATTGCTGTAATTAAACTGCCCTACAGTTCTGCTAAAAATCAAAGCAATTGATTTATTTAGTTTTTAGAGTGCAAGTATTTTTTTGGTGTGTTCGTCGATTGTGGGAGCGGACCTCGAAAGAGTGTCAGTCGAATTATCCCCATCTAACCCACATCGCGACAGTAGTAGTAGTATTAATATTATTATACGTGTTTCTTTTTTCCGAAAATGTTCCCCGGACCCTGGGTTGAAACCTTCTCCTCTGGTTCGTGGTGTCAAGTGCTGCGGTCTGATTTGTGAGCCACGGTCCTTTCAAGTGGGAAAAGGCCAAACAAAAATTAATAGAAAGAGCTGAAATAAGGAGAATTTAGACGACAAAAACGCAACAAGGAAAGAAAATCGCACACAATAAAAGATAAGAACAGCAAACGAAGTTGGTCCTGCATTAGGGTAGCCACACAAAGGCCACCGAATTCGGTCACCGAGCCACTAGGCGCTTTAGGTGAGAAGAATTGCACTATATAATTTCAACAACTGCACATAGAGCCCACCTAGAATCGGTCCGTTTATATAGTGCAATTCTTCTCACCTAAAGCGCCTAGTGGCTCGGTGACCGAATTCGGTGGCCTTTGTGTGGCTACCTTAATGTTGGCCTCCCCGCGCAACACGCGAGGCACGCGAGACCATTATTTTGTCCGACGCTCTTAACCGCGGGTCCTGCGGGAGGCCACATTTTTTGTGTACATAGCAACGGTGCGCCTCGCGCTTTGTTTATTCGGTTGACAAGGCTGTCGTTTTTTTTCTTCACGTTTTTGTCCCCCACTATTTTCGCGTGTTTATCTATCCTGTCACCCCTACTATATCTAACAAAATGGTAGCGTCCGATTACGTTTATTACGATGCAACAATTCGCAACTATTCGTCATACTCGTGTAATAGTACTGACGGTCTGAAGTTTGAACTGGGGAAAATCTTGGGGAAACTTTTTACTTTGATGCCAGTTGTCGTCTACATGTGAAATAAGAAGAAAGGGGCCATGTGCGTATTGAAGACGCCGTTCTACGTCTGTAATAATGAATTCCGATGTAATACCAGGGCATGCTGCATAAGGGCGTCTGTCAGTAGGTTTTTCATCAGGGAAAACTGAGAGAAAATGACCGACTTTGTTGTTGGTCGTTGTCTTTATTTGATGTGGTAATTAGAGAGATATTGTGTTCCTTTGATTAAACCGCTTTTCAGTACATGTATGTGCTCTACGACCTGGAACTGGAAATCAAATCTCTCGCTAAAACTAACATTATAGTAAGTGGAAGCTTTACATAGTAGAGGAGGGAGAAGGTAATGTCACGATACATGTGGTTAGTAAATTAAGCGAATGGCTTAAATCTTAATTTGCTCACCTGAATGGCCTGACTTAAGGACACAAAAAGCGCAGAGGTCTTGGGAAAATGATAAAACGTGTGTTAAACGGCATGTAAATGCAGAAAATTATTGATTTGGGGCCTTTAATTTCACAATAAAACCTACTGCATATCATCACAAGTACTTTATCCAAATATCATAGGGGTCACTTACGATTCATCCACCACTATTGTTGTTATTGCGTCCTGAAGTATACGCGATACACGTGTTCACAAGGACCCGATTGACCCGACCGCCGAGGTTATCGGCAGCACGCAAACGATCGGCTGACTGGCCGCTGGCTATCCCCGCATGTGGCGTTACGCGGACGGCTTCACTCATCGTGGCACGAGGGCGAGGGCTAGTCATAGTGCAGCTGCTGCCAAGTTACTTTTTTTTTTTTTTAAATCCTTCATGGGTGTCACTTTTTTGAAATCGCTAACAGGTGTCACCATGCACTTGATATTTGGCTGTTAAAGATCCTTGGCGGATGTGAATGGCAAGGTTTAGCTTAACACAGTCATTTTTTAAGTGGAAAGGTCTAGGTGTGTGTTGGGAGATGGGCGGCTTGGTTTTCGAATGTTTAAATAGGTAGAATGCGCATATCCACCATCTTGTCTGTCCGGACCCACTTATGGCGCCGCGAACCAATCGGCGGCGAGTTCTCTACAGTAAATAATGACACGTGTGTACGCACATGGGAGACGTTCGGTCAATTCTTTCACTTCCTTTCTCTTGTTTACCCGGATGGTAGGGAATCGGACCAGTTTGGATACATCCTTTCCACCCCTGTCACAATAGTCAACTGCAATGCAACCAACAGGCATTTTAACCGCTTAGACATATCTCGAAGTTACACTCATCAGCTGATCCACCGGCCATCTTGTTTGGCGGAAGTACAAAACAAAAACTCTGTGACGTCATGCGCCTTCTACTTATAAACCTATAACTTATTGTGTAGATAAAAACAAAGTAAACAGAATCAAACTTTTTAATTCATGGCCAAAATTGACAAAGCATTTACGTACGCTCCCCAGATCCCATCCCCCCCCCCACCCACCCCCCCCCTCCTTCTCTCATTAACGCTTTTTATACGCTAGAGTCGAATCTTCTCCCTTTTCCTCCCCATCCGAGCCCACGTACATTATGGATGGCACATCCGGTGTCACTCAGGTAATGGCACTGATGTGAAGATGCGTGCATAAACTTGTTCTGTCACAATCCCAAGAATTTCATTGAAAAGTTTTTGAAAAATACATATAATAACAGTTGGTTTGTTTTGTTGTTTTTTCTTTGGGGGGGGGGGGGTGTCAAAAGACGTGTGTAGGCTTTGGAAGATTAGGAACCACTGGATTAAAGTAACGCAGATATACATGTAGATGTTTCTAAGCTGTGTTTGCTGTGTTTGTGTCCAGAGTGCCTATAGTACAGTATTGTGCTAGTTAGGGGTGAGGCGCGTTGACCCCGGTGGGGTTTTCGGAATGCTCTGTAATCGTATTGTGTAGGTGAAGTTGTTTGGTCGATATCCCTTGTCTGTCCAATTTGTTGTTGTTTTTTCGCAGGGGATCTCTCTTTCAAACCCGTTTCCTCCTCTGCTTGCATCACGGCTTGCATCGTCCCCAACACTGGCTGGTCTTCAAGAATATTCCCTCACCTTTGTGTTTTAACTTCCGCTGGCGGTTTTGAGGGACATTATTAAAATTTGCTGTTGGATTCTAGAGACCTAAGAATGCTGACGGCGCAGCTGTGGTTAGTGGACTTCGGCAAAGAAGACTGAAGTTAACATTAGGAATATAAGTAAATAAATGAGTAAATAAATCAATGAATAAATAAATAAAAAGATAAATATTGTATACAATATGGAATAAAAAATATTAAAAGCAAATCTGTGGTCGAACTTTCCCTTTACTAATGGTCTGAGTATTTTTCCTTTGAAATACCAAAAAATATTAAAAGTAAATCTGTGGTCGAACTTTCCCGTTACTAATGGTCTAAGTCTTTTTGCTTTGAAATACCAAAAAATATTAAAAGCAAATCTTTGGTCGAACTTTCCCGTTACTAATAGTCTAAGTATTTTTCCTTTGAAATACCAAAAAATATTAAAATCAAATCTGTGGTCGAACTTTCCTGTTATTAACGGTCTAAGTATTTTTTCTTTGAAATACCAACAGTGTCTCCATGACCAAAAAGAACTGGTATCTTGCATGATCATTATTATTATATCAGTGAAGATCTGTGTTTCATGTGTGTTTCACAGCGCTTGTAGTAAGTGTGGTACTGGTGAAGAATTTTGGTTAATATGTATGCATTAATGCAAAGAATACACGTATAAATTTTAAAATGGATAATATAAAGCTTGGATGAATATCCATCCTGAGTCATAATTAAGGTGGTGCCACATCTTCACGTTCCCAGAGCTTTGAGAAATGGACACAAAAGTAATACGTGGTTAAAAGAACATAAAAAGCAGTGCTGAAAAAATGTGGGGTATTACCAAATCATAGTATTTGAAAACGAACTGTCATTTTCGTCTAGCGTGCCAGTCAGATGTAAAATGAGCTCTAGTTTGGTCGCCCGTCTGGTGAAGAACATGAATGTAAGTGTTTATGTGACTGTGATTACAACGACTACTGTGAGCACGCAACGGAATGTACTTTTGCTGGACCGAATCCCACGTCTTAATGACATTGCGGGGGCAAAGACACCCTGGCCAGAATATTGGGCCCAAAATATACCCTGGTTCAGCACAGAAGGAAATACTTATGACTCCCACGCCTGAAAACTTGGATAGTAACAGTATCTGTTTCAGAGGAATCAATCACAGTGAATTTAATGTGGTTACTTCGGTGTGCGTCATAGGTGCTGGGGAAATACATCTGAGATACATTGTTTACTACAGTCATCCAGGACAGGATGAAGAATGTGGATTTTTGTTTCAGTTTGAGTAATGTCTTATTATTTTGGGGTTACTGTTGTTGTTGTTGTTGTTGTTGTTATTGTTTTTTGTTGTTGCTTTCATTTCACAGCCACAACAACCTCAAGACGAAGATTACAAAACCATAATAAGTACAGATTAAAATGTAAATTAAAAAAACAAAAAAGTTTCTCTCTGCATCCAATTTGAGTAATGAGGACATTTTGTTTGCATGGGGTTATGTTGTTGTCGTCTTTTTTTGTGTATGTATTTCTGTCCACAGCCAAACAACACACACACACACTGGAACTATAAAACCCACACACTTATGGTACAGAGTAAAGTAAAACCAGTCAGACACACACACACACACCCACATGCAAATCCCCTGGCTTCAGTTTGAGTAAGCAGGATAACTTTGTTGTTGTTATCGCTGGTTTACCTTCCACACCCTCTCCCACCCCCGCCAAAAAAGCACTCTGGGATTATTAACCTACATTTGAGGTCGAAAAGATCATGCTTGTTTTTGTTTCAGTTCACCACTAGACCAGTAAGCCCCCAAGCCTTTGTCTGACAAGGATCCGCCCGCAGGAAATCTGTTCTCATTTATTTTAATGGACATTTTATGTGGCCCAGCTCTTGTACGATCACTATAATTATATTAAGCGCGACAGTTTAGTTACAATAGTTATCGACGGCAACAGAGTTACTTTTTTAAATTTTTTTACACAAGCCTGGCTTATAAAATTGTTAGTTCAAAAGAGGCGGGGGGTGCGTATGAAGATAATAATAAGCCAGACAAATGGACCGTGTCTTGTCCCTTATGTGAAAACACGCAGTTTTGAATTAGTTCACGATAATTTTTTATTTTTTTTCGGACATCGTCAGTGTAATTGAATGTGTCAGCAGAGTTTACAATGGTTTTGTTTGGCATCTGATAATCCTTGTACAGAGTTTATTCAATGACACAACATGAACGCTCTACACCTTGTACTGGTATAGCTTAACAATGTGTGAAATTAGTTCAGACCACAGACTAATAAATAACCAGACTGGAAACACAAGCTTCGGGCTGTGTCGTTATTTACGGAAGTTAATGAGATGCGGCCGCATAACCAACGTGGCCGCCGCTCGGGAAATTCCGATTCTAGTTCTATCTGCAGTAGAAATTTCTTTTTATTTGTCAAGATTGGTTGTACATGTATTGATAATGCATTGTCTTGCCTATCCTTTCATTTTATTGTCTACAGCTGCCTTTTTTTTTATTGTTATAAATGATGACCGTCTGGACTTTTAACGACCACTGCATTGTAGCTATGCTGAAGCGTCGGTCGCAACCGTAAACCTAATGTGGCGGATGGTTCATGACCTTTCGCTGGTTTGTGACGTCACACAATGGGCTCATCCAGTCTGGGTATTTTATTAGTCTGTGGTTCAGACCCTGTTTGCGTTAGTTTATAAAATTAAACGGTATGAGGGTGACAAATTTCAATTTCAGAATTGATTTCATCACCACCCTAAAACGGGGGAAGGGGAGGAGTGTTTTTGTGGTTGTTTTTTTTAAGAAATGCATGGAATTCATTTTTGTTTTAAAAAGTCTTGTTTGTTCACTCTGAAATGACGTTTTAGCAATTTGTTCATCTAGCAGTTTCCATGGCAATTTCATCTGAATTCTCGCACTCTGTTAAAGAGAGAGAGAGAGAGAGAGAGAGAGAGACAGACAGACAGACACACAGAGAGACAGACAGACAGACACACAGAGAGACAGAGAGACAGACACACGCACAGAGAGAGAGACAGACACACAGACAGACACACAGAGAGACAGAGAGACAGACACACGCACAGAGAGAGAGAGAGAGAGAGAGATTGAGATTTTAATTCTGAATTATAACATATCGATATGATTGTTGGAGTAGTGAACAATAGTACTGAGTAAGCAACATAATCGAACAATGGTCATTGCCTACATACCAACAGCGCTGCTAACTACAGTGCACAATTTTCACCCTAAGTTGAGCTGCTGGCTAGTTGGATGATGACGTCATGACAATCATGAAACGGGAAAGCTCCTTTCGTGGTCGTTCAATGTCGAAACATACACGCATTGTGCAAGGTTTGGGAGTGTATCTCCTCCCCCTTCCCCCCATAAATCCTCTCACTCTGAAATATTGGCGAGTTGTTTGACGTAGGCTATAGGTAGAATGCACATATCCGCCATCTTGTCTGTTCGGACCCAGGCTTAATCATGGCGATGGTGGCATTAATTTTGATTTGTTAGCTGATTTGTACTGTGAGCACGTAAGGCGTCGCGAACCAGTCGGAGACGAGCTGAAAATAGTTCGCTGCAATAAACAATGACGCGTGTGTACATGCACATGGGAGACGCTCGGTCAATTCTTTCACTTCCCTTCCCTTGTTTACACGGATGGTAGGGAATCTGACCAGCTTGGATCCATCTTTTCCACCACTGTCATAACAATCAGCTGCAATGCAACCAGCAGTCATTTTAACCGCTTAGACACATCTCGAAGTTACACTCATCAGCTGATCCATCGGCCATCTTGTTTCGCGGAAGAACAAAACCAAAACACTCTGTGACGTCATGCGCATTCTACCTATATTAAGGTAAACAATAGAAGACGGGTAAAATTGAAAATTGAAATTAATAGATTAAAATTTATCCATATCATCCCCCCCCCCCCCCCCCCGCCAGAATTTATTATTCATTATTAAATATATTTGTTATTAATAAATATTCAAATATTATTTGAGTTGTGTGTTGTGTGAACTGATGTGAGTTGTGTGTTGTGAACTGATGTGAGTTGTGAACTGCTGTGGGAGGTGAACTGTTGTGAGTTGTGAACTGCGCCTAACAGGCTGCGTTACAATTTGCTCTGAGATAGAGAGAGAGAGAGTGAGCGAGACAGGGAGAGAGAAAGAAGCAGTGCAGTATGTTGAGCGCTTCGCAGGCAGCTCCATTCTGCTCTGTGGTTGACATGTTGTTTCTGTAAAGCGCATAGAGCATTTTAAATGGATATGCGCTATATAAATGCTATACATTATTATTATTATTATTATTAAGAAGGACGATTGACGTTAAACCATGACCAATGAACTACCCGTGTGTGATCTGCCTTATGTCCAGCATTGATAAAAATTTTCTGCAAAGGGTAAAAAAAAGCATGTTGGAATCTCCAATCAACCCTCGTAGACACTCTCCTTTCCTCTCCCTATAGAACATGTCCCTTTAGGCGCCTGACCGACCAGCCCTATTGATGGCTGAAAAGAGGTAGAAGAAGCAGAAGAAAGGCATGAATCAAGAAGTAGAAGAAGCAGAAGAAAGGTATGAACCAAGAGGTAGAAGAAGCAGAAGAAAGGTATGAACCAAGAAGTAGAAGAAGCAGAAGAAAGGCATGAACCAAGAAGAAGAAGCAGAAGAAAGGCATGAACCAAGAGGTAGAAGAAGCAGAAGAAAGGTATGAACCAAGAAGTAGAAGAAGCAGAAGAAAGGCATGAACCAAGAAGTAGAAGAAGCAGAAGAAAGGCATGAACCAAGAGGTAGAAGAAGCAGAAGAAAGGCATGAACCAAGAAGTAGAAGAAGCAGAAGAAAGGCATGAACCAAGAAGTAGAAGAAGCAGAAGAAAGGTATGAACCAAGAGGTAGAAGAAGCAGAAGAAAGGCATGAACCAAGAAGTAGAAGAAGCAGAAGAAAGGCATGAACCAAGAGGTAGAAGAAGCAGAAGAAAGGCATGAACCAAGAAGTAGAAGAAGCAGAAGAAAGGTATGAACCAAGAGGTAGAAGAAGCAGAAGAAAGGCATGAACCAAGAAGTAGAAGAAGCAGAAGAAAGGCATGAACCAAGAAGTAGAAGAAGCAGAAGAAAGGTATGAACCAAGAGGTAGAAGAAGCAGAAGAAAGGCATGAACCAAGAAGTAGAAGAAGCAGAAGAAAGGCATGAACCAAGAGGTAGAAGAAGCAGAAGAAAGGTATGAACTAAGAAGTAGAAGAGGCAGAAGAAAGGCATGAAGCAAGAAGTAGAAGAAGCAGAAGAAAGGCATGAACCAAGAGGTAGAAGAAGCAGAAGAAAGGTATGAACCAAGAAGTGGAAGAAGCAGAAGAAAGGTATGAACCAAGAAGTAGAAGAAGCAGAAGGAAGGTATGAACCAAGGAGTAGAAGAAGCAGAAGAAAGGTATGAACCAAGAGGTAGAAGAAGCAGAAAAAAGGTATGAACCAAGAAGTAGAAGAAGCAGAAGAAAGGCATAAACCAAGAAGTAGAAGAAGCAGAAGAAAGGCATGAACCAAGAAGTAGAAGAAGCAGAAGAAAGGTATGAACCAAGAGGTAGAAGAAGCAGAAGAAAGGCATGAACCAAGAGGTAGAAGAAGCAGAAGAAAGGCATGAACCAAGTGGTAGAAGAAGCAGAAGAAAGGCATGAACCAAGAGGTAGAAGAAGCAGAAGAAAGGCATGAACCAAGAAGTAGAAGAAGCAGAAGAAAGGTATGAACCAAGAGGTAGAAGAAGCAGAAGAAAGGCATGAACCAAGAAGTAGAAGAAGCAGAAGAAAGGCATGAACCAAGAGGTAGAAGAAGCAGAAGAAAGGCATGAACCAAGAAGTAGAAGAAGCAGAAGAAAGGTATGAACCAAGAGGTAGAAGAAGCAGAAGAAAGGCATGAACCAAGAAGTAGAAGAAGCAGAAGAAAGGCATGAACCAAGAAGTAGAAGAAGCAGAAGAAAGGTATGAACCAAGAGGTAGAAGAAGCAGAAGAAAGGCATGAACCAAGAAGTAGAAGAAGCAGAAGAAAGGCATGAACCAAGAGGTAGAAGAAGCAGAAGAAAGGTATGAACTAAGAAGTAGAAGAGGCAGAAGAAAGGCATGAAGCAAGAAGTAGAAGAAGCAGAAGAAAGGCATGAACCAAGAGGTAGAAGAAGCAGAAGAAAGGTATGAACCAAGAAGTGGAAGAAGCAGAAGAAAGGTATGAACCAAGAAGTAGAAGAAGCAGAAGGAAGGTATGAACCAAGGAGTAGAAGAAGCAGAAGAAAGGTATGAACCAAGAGGTAGAAGAAGCAGAAGAAAGGTATGAACCAAGAAGTAGAAGAAGCAGAAAAAAGGTATGAACCAAGAAGTAGAAGAAGCAGAAGAAAGGCATGAACCAAGAAGTAGAAGAAGCAGAAGAAAGGCATGAACCAAGAAGTAGAAGAAGCAGAAGAAAGGTATGAACCAAGAGGTAGAAGAAGCAGAAGAAAGGCATGAACCAAGAGGTAGAAGAAACAGAAGAAAGGCATGAACCAAGAGGTAGAAGAAGCAGAAGAAAGGCATGAACCAAGAGGTAGAAGAAGCAGAAGAAAGGCATGAACCAAGAGGTAGAAGAAGCAGAAGAAAGGCATGAACCAAGAGGTAGAAGAAGCAGAAGAAAGGCACGAACCAAGAGGTGGAAGAAGCAGAAGAAAGGTATGAACCAAGAAGTAGAAGAAGCAGAAGAAAGGCATGAACCAAGAGGTAGAAGAAGCAGAAGAAAGGCATGAACCAAGAGGTAGAAGAAGCAGAAGAAAGGCATGAACCAAGAGGTAGAAGAAGCTGAAGAAAGGCACGAACCAAGAGGTAGAAGAAGCAGAAGAAAGGCACGAACCAAGAGGTAGAAGAAGCAGGAGAAAGGTATGAACCAAGAGGTAGAAGAAGCAGAAGAAAGGCACGAACCAAGAGGTAGAAGAAGCAGAAGAAAGGTATAAATCAAGAGGTAGAAGAAAAGAACAACAAGAAAAAGGAGATGTATTGCTAAGGCCGCGATCCTCCTAAAACGACGACCTCAAACCTAAAACAAAAAAAACACACACACACACACACAAAGAAAAAAGTCACTGCTGCACAGCATCAAGTGAATAACATGGAAAACATTAATTATTTTTTTTATATACTGGTATGTTTACCAAATCTTAGATTGGTGGACAAATGCAAGAATATTGAACTTAACTGTCAACCTTTTGAACTATTTTGCCGAAAACAAAAAAACAAAAAAAATTACGTTACTTTAAACGAAGTCAATTAAGATAAAAGTATTTTTAAAAACAAACGATTCAGATCTATGCTTTTATAACGAACAGAACCCTGAAATCCTGAAGAAAACAAATCATTTTTAAAGATCCATTGACATATAGAAGAATTGACTTTGATTGCTGAATTCGTGAACTGATCAGCTTAGGCGAGCACCAACCGATGTGGATCTGCCTCCTATCTGGATGACGACGTCACAACATTGAGTTCCAGTGTGGAAAAAAAATAATGGCCAGTGGGCCATTTAGTAACTAATTGAACGCAGTGTTTTTAAGGCACTCTCTGATAGACGGTTGCTCAAGTCTGGTCTCAGATTTCAGGGTCAAAGTTAACTATTAAAAACATCTAAACAAACAATAACCACAACAATAATGACAGAGATCACCACAATTTACAACAGCCCATTACATTTTAATTATATAGGAAATATATTTTATAACAAATGTATAAATAATATTACTATAATATCACAAATTGCTGTTATTGTATCAAGGGCGATAGCTCGTATTTCCAGGTCGACCTGAGTTATTAATCCTTGTCGTTCCGTCTCGAATTCCTATTCAGCATTGCTTAGCTACTACTGTATCTTTGCTTTACGAAGATGGGGGAAATGATCCCAGGAAGCGGCTGTTTCACTCACATTGGCTGGAAGTACGCTGGATAGGACTATTATAACTCGCCTGAGGGGAAATCCTGTTTACTTTCATCTTGTCCTGAAACAGAAATGAGAACGACAATCGGTAAATGTATTGGTCATAATAGATAGAGGTCACCCCGGTCATGGTATTATAAAAATATGTATAATAATTATATTTTCTCTCTCTCTCTCTCTCTCTCTCTCTCTCTCTTTATCTCTAGCTCTCCCTCTCTCTCTCTTTCTCTCGCTATGTCTTTCTGTCTCTCTCTCTGTTTGTCTTTGTGCTTCACTTTCTCTCTTTTTCTCTTCTGTCTGTCTGTCTGTCTGTCTGTCTGTCTGTCTGTCTCTCTCTCTCTCTCTCTCTCTCTCACGGCTGTCGTTTATTCTACGTCGGAAATTCCATAGAACCTGTAATTCCAAATATGGAAAAATTGCTTACATGACTTCAGCCTTTCATCGAGGACAGCGACCAGGAAGTTGACAGTTGCTACCAGATACAGTATTACATGGCTTCTGAAAAAAATAATGATAACGTTCTTAAATAAGATTTGTTACATAAAGTCACTGCCGAAACCCGATGTAATATTTTACATCTGGCCTCAGAGGTTACTTTGTGTAACATGTCTGTAATTACAATTTTGTATATAAAACTAATTCGTCATAAGGTAAACGCTTATTGCTGACTACGATTTAATTCCAGATGCAAAGCCAAACACAGCTACACCCGTTGGTGACACTGTACGGTCTCGATTCATCTGAGGTCTGGGGTCAAAATCATTTTCACAGCATTATCGCAATGCCCCATCCACAATCCTGGGTATGGCCCAACCCCCCAGGGAGAGGTACCCGCGCCAGAGTGCAAAATGACATGACCATCTATTCAAAGAGAGCGTCTTTTTTTTTTTTTTCCACTGTTGTCTTTTTCTGGAATTTACGAGATGTCACATCAAATTGTGGATGAAACAAGCAATGTTTCCTGTCTATACGGCAAAAAGGGACTGCATTAATGTATTATAATGATGATTTTGTGAAATTCCCAGACTTTGAGGCTGGAGCAACGGAGATGGCTACTGTGTGCAATTTTTCGGCTTTTCTTGATGTTTTAAGGCAAGAAGAGCAGCGCCGGATTGTTGTTGTTGTAGTTGTTGTTGTTGTTGTTGTTGCAACCAGCTGACCTCTTTAGTTTGCGGCCTTAGTTCTCGTTTGTTCCAACTCCACTTTTTGCACACCCGAGAAATTCGACGTTAAACGTTTGCGGCGTTAGTATTATGATAAGGAGTTAGAATAAATGGGAACTGTGAAACAGCTTGATAAGTGCCGCCACAACGCATTTTATGTACGCGTCAAAACATCTTGTATACCTTTACTACACACTAAAAGATCTCCAGCTTTTCACAAAATGGAAATAGAACAAACAAGAACTAAGTTCGCATTGTGTCACCCCCCCCCCCACCCCCACCCCCTTTCCCCAAAATAAAAACGTGACGCAAAGTTGTAAGTGTTTTCCAGTATCAATCCCACCACAGGCAACCCAGGAACTTTCCGTTCGAATCTTGTACGCTACTGCAAGCATCGTGCTCAGTGTGAGAACTATGTGCTGGCTACTGCATTAGGGGTGCTCCCCGAAAGCGCTGCCAGGACACTCTCAAGACGTCCAGTTAACCAAAGCCAGTGTACAGAGCTCACAGTTGACCGCGATGCCTGGACACTCTCAAGACGTCCAGTTAACCAAAGCCAGTGTACAGAGCTCACAGTTGACCGCGATGCCTGGACACTCTCAAGACGTCCAGTTAACCAAAGCCAGTGTACAGAGCTCACAGTTGACCGCGATGCCTGGACACTCTCAAGACGTCCAGTTAACCAAAGCCAGTGTACAGAGCTCACAGTTGACCGCGATGCCTGGACACTCTCAAGACGTCCAGTTAACCAAAGCCAGTGTACAGAGCTCACAGTTGACCGCGATGCCTGGACACTCTCAAGACGTCCAGTTAACCAAAGCCAGTGTACAGAGCTCACAGTTGACCGCGATGCCTGGACACTCTCAAGACGTCCAGTTAACCAAAGCCAGTGTACAGAGCTCACAGTTGACCGCGATGCCTGGAGATAAACGACAAAGCAGGCTACCGCCAAGTTCGAAACCAGCCTACGAGCCAAATGCGATGAAAGCACCCTACGAGCCAAATGCGATGAAAGCACCCAACGACAACCAAAGCAGACCTGACTTTGACCTGCAGCCGCTGTAGCAAGGTATGCCTGTCTCGGACAGGCTTCACCAGCCATCAGTGTGCCTACACCAGCCATCAGTGTGCCTACACCAGCCATCAGTGTGCCTACACCAGCCATCAGTGTGCCTACACCAGCCATCAGTGTGCCTACACCAGCCATCAGTGTGCCTACACCAGCCACCAGTGTGCCTACACCAGCCATCAGTGTGCCTACACCAGCCATCAGTGTGCCTACACCAGCCATCAGTGTGCCTACACCAGACGTGGCTACACAATCCTTCCCTAAGATCTTCGTTTGCGAAGTCAAGCCACACACACACACAATGCACTGGTCACCACTTTGGGCATTTAACACTTAACGATGTGGTGATTTCTTTGAGCAGCTATAGAGAAATGTCTCCGACAAAAACTGAACGTTTCGAGTTTGAGTTTGACTTTGGGTTTACCCACGATAACGCCCATTTTGCGCCTTTGACTGGGTGTTTTTTTTCCCCTCATTTTACTTTGGATTAGTTTTCAGCTATCACTTTCTTGTAAATTTAAGATAAAATCAAATAAAAGTGAAATTAAAAATCCAACGGTAGAAGACCCATAATGTCTACAACATGTAATATGAATTTTGTAAATATGATAAAAATATGTTAAATCAAGTTGCAGATTTCGGTCTCCTTCAGAAATGACAAGATGTGCTGCCGGTCCCTGTCAGAAAATAACTCTCATTCATGGATCCACGGGTGTAAAGTCAGCATGCCAGTGACAACAGAAAGAATAATATTCCAAGAGTCCCCATGTGAAACCACACCACAAAACTGTCCTTAATCTTTATTGCTGCCAGGGGAGCAGTGACCGAGCCATGCCGAGGGTTTCTGAGCTACAAATTGTATTGTTTTAAATTTCGTCATTGTCGCTTGTATTGAACTGGGAACGTCAACAAAATAATCCATTTCTGGACAGTTGATCTTTTTTGGTGGTGAAAATATCCTTGCCACCTACCCTACGGAAGTCCGACGCGTGGGACTGAAATCAAATTTGCACATTGGAATGACATACTTTGTAAGTAAATCTGCTGGTTACGACATCGCACCGATGTTGGTTTGATGTAGGAACCCACCCC
>OZ007579.1:44138356-44233356 GCA_963931925.1 Onchidella celtica | reverse complement strand
AACAACAACAGCAACAACAACAACAGCAACAACAACAACAGCAACAACAACAAAAGCAACAACGACAAAGCAACAACAACAAAAGCAACAACAACAACAGCAACAACAACAAAAACCACAGCAGCAACAACAACAACAACAACAGCAACAACAACAACAGCAACAACAACAACAGCAACAACAACAACAACAACAGCAGCAACAACAACAAAAACAACAACAACAACAGCAGCAGCAACAACAACAACAGCAGCACAGCAGCAACAGTAACAACAGCAACAACAACAACAACAACAACACCAACAACAGCAGCAACAACAACAAAAGCAACAACAACAACAGCAACAACAACAACAGCAACAACAACACAAGCAACAACAACAACAGCAACAACAACAAAAGCAACAACAACAAAAGCAACAACAACAAAAACCACAGCAGCAACAACAACAACAACAACAGCAACAACAACAACAGCAACAACAACAACAACAACAACAACAGTAACAACAACAACAGCAACAACAACAACAGCAACAACAACAAAAGCAACAACAACAAAAGCAACAACAACAAAAGCAACAACAACAACAGCAACAACAACAAAAGCAACAACAACAACAGCAACAACAACAAAAGCAACAACAACAAAAGCAACAACAACAACAGCAACAACAACAAAAACCACAGCAGCAACAACAACAACAACAAAAGCAACAACAACAACAGCAACAACAACAACAGCAACAACAACACAAGCAACAACAACAACAGCAACAACAACAAAAGCAACAACAACAAAAGCAACAACAACAAAAACCACAGCAGCAACAACAACAACAACAACAGCAACAACAACAACAGCAACAACAACAAAAGCAACAACAACAAAAGCAACAACAACAACAGCAACAACCAGAAAAGCAACAACAACAAAAGCAACAACAACAAAAACCACAGCAGCAACAACAACAACAACAACAGCAACAACAACAACAGCAACAACAACAAAAGCAACAACAACAAAAGCAACAACAATAAAAGCAACAACAACAACAGCAACAACAACAAAAACCACAGCAGCAACAACAACAACAACAACAGCAACAACAACAACAGCAACAACAACAACAACAACAACAACAACAACAACGTCAACAACAACGGCAGCAGCAACAGCAACAACAACAACAACACAACAACAACAACAGCAACAACAACAACAGCAACAACAACAACAACAACAACAGCAACAACAACAACAGCAACAACAACAACAACAACACAACAACAACAACAGCAACAACAACAACAGCAACAACAACAAAAGCAACAACAAAAGCAACAACAACAACAACAACAACAACAACAACAGCAACAACAACAACAGCAACAACAACAACAGCAACAACAACAACAGCAACAACAACAACAGCAACAACAACAACAACATCAACAACAACGGCAGCAGCAACAGAAATAACAACAACAACAACAACAACAGCAACAGAAACAACAACAACAACAACAACGACAACAACAGCAACAGCAACAGCAACAACAACAACACAACAACAACACAACAACAACAACAGCAACAGAAACAACAACAACAACAACGACAACAACAGCAACAGCAACAGCAACAGCAACAACAACAACACAACAACAACAGCAACAGAAACAACAACAACAACAACAACAACAACAGCAACAGAAACAACAACAACAACAACGACAACAACAGCAACAGCAACAGCAACAATAACAACAACAACACAACAACAACAGCAACAGAAACAACAACAACAACGACAACAACAACAACAGCAAACACAACAACAACAACAACAACGACAACCACAGCGAAGGAAGATAAAAAAGATAAGAATCAGGTCATTATCCCATTGGGGAAATTCACTTTCACAGAGTATTTAAGAGCATTATACGTGGTACACTCACCTGACACATCATTACATCAACATAATAATCAGAACTCATTAAAAGGCTTATTCCATGAAGCAACATGGCACTGAACCTTGGTCAAATCTGGCACACATCTAGCTGTAATCTCTGGTTGAGGCGAATTGCGGAGGACAAAAACGATCTTATGTGTCGTTCTCTGTTTGCTTTCATGTGTATTATTCTGTTGGCCCCGAACGATTTGATGAAACAGGGCATGGTGAGCGTCGTTTAAGACAGGGTATAGATCTTACAAAATTGATAGAAATCTCGACCAGAATTCTTCTTTGCGTGTCAGTTATGGGTTAGTGTAAAATGACAAACAAGAAAAAGACGTGTGTTGTGAAGAACCCTAGAGGGAACAACACTTAAGAAACAATATAGTAGATCACGAAAGAGTAGAAATGAGAAAGGAAAAAGAATAGATGTGAGTTCGTATTCCCATTCATTTTTTTTGCTATTTAGATTATGCCCTCGCATTTCCCCTCAGCCAGCATGTCACCATGGCCCGGTCCGGAAGTCAAATGCCATTTTTGATTGATTAGTTTTGTTGATTTCCGGGTGACCCAGCTACTCTAAAATGACTCTTTCCATCCGGACAAATGAAACGTACCAATCAGGATGATCGATCACCGATCCGGTTCTATTAACACTTTATCTTCACATGTTGCCAAAGCGTTTTGTCATGTCTTAATTAAGGGAAACACATGATGGAAATCAGAACAGACATTTTCATTAGTGTATAACGCTTGAAAAACCTTGACATTGTTGACCCCATGTGAACTTATTGGTATTAATCTGTGTTTCCATGTATACGAACACGGAAAAGGGAACGGAAATGGCAAAATTCAATTAGTCAATAAAAAAGAAAGAGTGTTTCCATGTATACGGAAATGGTGTTTCTGTACACAAGAAAACATTCTTTCTATTTCACTGCTAGACGGGTTTTTGACGTTTCTGTTGCCCTTTCCGTTTCCGTACACATGAAAACGCAGCTTAAGACTGAAATTGAACAATTGCGTTTCTTGAGGAGCACCTTCAAAGATTTCACCCAGAATAAACGACTCATTCCAAATGTTTTGAGAAAACATTACATAGTAGTCGATTTTCCGTGTGCAGCGCTCTGGAGACCCTACGACATATTTCACTGCTCGCACCGCACACCTACACTAGCCTTGGTCTGTTTCACTCCTAAGCGGTCTTGTCCAACACCACCCGCTCCGCTCAGCTATTTTCAGTGACAGTGACGTATGAAAATGTAAAACAACTCTTTGCCTCTGTGTACCTGTCCGCAGTGTCCGTGTCGCTCCGCTTCTCACCGCTACAGAGGCAGAGAGAGTTCTTCTTACGTCATTTTCCGTAAAAAATAGCGGAGCGGAGCGGATGCTGTGGACATGACCATTAGGTTGGCAGCTAAGTTCAAACTCCACCATGTATGTGTTCGTAGGTTCGTGTGTGTCGGCATTTGGCAAAGTTCAATCCATGGTTGTTTCTGTGTTCTAATGGTAACTGTGTTTAGTTCCTACTGTCCGCTTAGAGCATTGAATAACTGAACACAGGAACTAGGTATGGACGTAGATTGATATAGATAGATAGATAGATAGATAGATAGATAGATAGATAGATAGATAGATAGATAGATATATAGATAGATAGATAGATAGATAGATAGATAGATAGATAGATAGATAGATAGATAGATAGATAGATAGATAGATAGATAGATAGATAGATAGATAGATAGATAGATAGTCAAACACACAGATAGATAGATTAGATAGATAGATAGATAGATAGATAGATAGATAGATAGATAGATAGATAGATAGATAGATAGATAGATAGATAGATAAATAGATAGATAGATAGATAGATAGATAGATAGATAGATAGATAGATAGATAGATAGATAGATAGATAGATAGATAGATAGATAGATAGATAGATAGATAGATAGACAGTTAGATGGATTGTAGACAGATGAACAGACAGACAGATAGCTAGACAAACAGACACACAGGGAGAAAGACAAACAGACACACAGGTAGAAAGACACACAGACAAACAAACAGTCACAAAAACAGACATGTAGACACTCAAATAGATAAACGGACAGATAAATAGAAAGACAGACAGATGAAGCAATGAAGCAAAGACTGAGTATGTAACAAAAACAAGGATAAATCAGCCACACACAAACATACCATACAAACATACGTCAATGTCTAAACAGACAGAGATATAAAAAACGTTGCCCGAGGATAATAATTATGTTCTTATTAGCAGTCATTTAGCACTTGATCAATCAGCAGGATTCTGATTGATCTATGCCCTGGCTTCCCCCCGATTCAGTAAGTGACTTACCGTGATTTAGTCAAACCCGTGGAATATTAAAAGCCCGCGTGGCAGGTTGAGTATTTTGCAGAAGGGATTCATTATTTATCTCAGCTGAAAAACGGATTATGCTCGGACGATATGTCATGTGGTGATGGACCACAATCATGTCAGCAGCTTTTTCTAGACTGGACGTGAGTAAGAAAGGCTGATCTTTCTCAAGTGGGCAACACTGACCTGCTTGACCTTTCAGGGTGAGGGAAGGAGGACAGTGCCATACTCCCCTTACCCACCCCACCCCACCCCAATGCACCCACCCCTGCCTCACGCCCCTAAATTTCTCTTTCTCTTCAATATTTTCATTCTTGATTGAGAGAAGGAAGATGACAGCCAGGAGGAGGGGGGGGGGGGGCTAGCGGACTCGTCTTTCCCAAGCTTGTTACACATAAGATAAGATAAGATAAGATAAGATATGACTTTATTATCGTTTCCAGGAAATTTGTTGTCACAGCATTCAGTAACAGTACAACAGCAAATACAATATCTAAGACGTCTTTAACGCACACCACACACACGCACATTGCTCACACAACATTACCAACAAGTAAGAACATAGCTCACACACACACACACACAGACTGTAAGAACAATCCATTAGGAAAAACTAACAACAGCATACTACATCAGGAAACACTGCTACTTCGAATTGCGGATGGCAAAAAAGATCGTCTATAGCGCTCTCTGTTTGTTTTTAAATACAGTATTCTTCCACTTGTTTGCGATCGGACTATCTGATGGAACAAGGGGTGGGAGCAATCATTTAGAACTGATTTCAGTTTCTGTTTGCACGAATGTACAAATAACATTGCGTAGAAGATTTAGTCGTCTTTTTGAGAAAGTGTTAATTTACGAACCTTTTACACGTGGCTGTAGACATAATGCAAAATTCATGCATATCTGATAGCGTTTTGCACCCACGCGTAAGTCCTACACCACCGTGTAACAAGTTACGCACAGTTCATGCCTACGGCCACATATCATAAATCACGAAAAACCGATTTAATTCACGTTGTTCACAATATATACTAAAGCAGTGATTTTCAAGATCCTTTTAAAAGCTGATCCCAAAAAATCAACAAAAGTATTAAAAATATAGCGAACTTCAAGACCTTTTGAAATATGCCCACGTACACCTTAATGTCTTTGTACGCATCATATGATATTTTGTAGAATTGAGGGCTCAGCGGTTGAAAAGCCTTTCGTGATTACAATGGAGTCCTCACTTTCTTTATAATAAGAAGATTATTACTGTTAATATTAATATTATTTTCATACTATGTTCACACCTGTACGTCACGAGTATCCATGAACCCGGTTGTCAGCTGGAGCAGGAAGCTATTCACTCTCTAATCTGAGGTCTTTCTATTCACTCTCTAATCTGAGGTCTTTTTATTAACTCTCTAATCTGAGGTCTTTCTATTAATTCTCTAATCTGAGGTCTTTTTATTCACTCTCTAATCTGAGGTCTTTCTATTCACTCTCTAACCTGAGGTCTTTCTATTAACTCTCTAATCTGAGGTCTTTCTATTCACTCTCTAATCTGAGGTCTTTCTATTCACTCTCTAATCTGAGGTCTTTCTATTCACTCTCTAATCTGAGGTCTTTCTATTCACTCTCTAATCTGAGGTCTTTCTATTCACTCTCTAATCTGAGGTCTTTCTATTCACTCTCTAATCTGATGTCTTTCTATTCACTCTCTAATCTGAGGTCTTTCTATTCACTCTCTAATCTGAGGTCTTTCTATTCACTCTCTAATCTGAGGTCTTTCTATTCACTCTCTAATCTGAGGTCTTTCTATTCACTCTCTAATCTGAGGTCTTTCTATTCACTCTCTAATCTGAGGTCTTTCTATTAACTCTCTAATCTGAGGTCTTTCTATTAACTCTCTAATCTGAGGTCTTTGACTGTTTGCCTTTTAATAACTTAATGTCAGTTTTGACATTAAGTACCAGTCTATGAGAGTTATCATTTTGACCCGGATTGGCCTTTTTTTTTTTCTTTGTGTTTTATTTGTTTGTTTGTTGTTGCTGTTTTTGAAAAGGGTGGGGGGGGCGGCGGGGGGGGGGGGGGCTGGCCACAAGATCTAGCGCCAAAAGCCGTTTTCTACGAAGCGTATTTTTTTACGTACTTTTGTCTCACGCATTATTTTGCAGACGTCGCGCTTACTTTTCATTTCCATGGTGCGTTTTTCTACATGTCACCAGAGAGTATAGATGTATAGAGAGGGTTCACTATTGGTCGATTTGCACTACGAGACACGGGAGGCTCCGCGAAACCATTGTTAGCATGGAGCGGAAAGTAGGTCGCTGCGGGTAAACAAAACCGGTTTCTGCATTTTCACAGGGCGTAAGAACTTACAAACGGCTCTAAATAGTTTCAGTCAGCCCAAAAATATGAACAAACCACACTAAACAGATATGCACACTATTTTTGGTGAAGAAGGTCTCTTTCAATTCTTCAATATTTTGTTTACCGCAGCGACCTAGTTTCGCGATTTGGCGGAAGTGAGATCTCTCTATACATCTATACTCTCTGATGTCACACAGAAATGACCACAGTGATACAGCCAGATACTTATTTTATAACTTCTCAGGTTGTTGTTTTTTCTCTTGTTTTTTTTTTTTGCACCGGCATTTTTGGCCCATAACACGTGCGTAAAACGCATCAAATCTGCGCACCACGTAAAGATGCCTTAAATGCCACCTTAAGCCTCGGCCCTACCCTAACTGTGATGCTATACACGAAATACAAAAAAAAAATAAAAAATTAGCTTTCTTAAAGTCATGACCAATATCAGAACTCATGTTATTTTCTGCTGAGGTTTATGCAGAATTTTCAAAATTGGAGAATTTGACTTCGAGTCCGACAAATAGTACAGAATGTGACCTTCAGAAACTGAAGAAAATGTCAAGTCTGTTGTCTGATTTAAAATGTATAGAAAGTTAAGAGAGCAGAAAAAATACATATTGCGTCTTTCAGTTTTGTGTCCCAAGACTATTCGTTATCTCGCTGGGTTTTTTTTCTGTAGCCAGTCTATAATGAGGTTTTATTGTAATGGAATGATTTATTTTGTTTGTGTCTGGAGATAACGACACTGCACTTTCCTGGTTGCTTTTGTTGTTGTTATTGTAGGTCCTTGTGTAAGGAGATTCGCTGCTCTTGGCATTTACATCTCACTTTTCCTGTTCGTGCTTAGTTTTTGGGTTGTTTCTTCTGTTTTTCTTCATTTAAATTTTTTTTTTTTGCCCTTCCTCTGTCAGGTCATCGGCTTCCTCTTCCTCTTTTTCTTCTTCTCCTGCCTCTTTCTTCCTGTTCTTCCAGATTGTTCTTCCTTTCTTCTCCTTCAAACTCCTAATACGTTAGATTTAGATAGAGCAGCGAGTTTCTACTGGGGAAGGTTTGGGATGGGTGATAAAGTTAATTTTTTTTTTCTAATTTGGGTTCATTTGTGTTTGTCGTCGTTGTTGTTTTTCCATAGAGCTTTCCCCGTCTTCTGTTTCACCATTATATTTTGTCTGAAATAGTTTTGTCTTAGATACTAAGCCCAGAAAGTCGCAGCCAGTTGCTGCCAGCAACATGTACACCCAAGAAATACTGGCAGAATCTGACTGTGTCTGTCCGGGCTTAAGTGTGATGGGGGTCTTTCTGGATTTACTAGGAAAATATTAAAAATTATGGTGTGTATTTCTTGTCTGTCAGCAGCTGACTATATCTGACCGGGCTTAGTATGATAGGGTCATCCCAGATTTACCAAGAAAATAATAGGAAATTATAGTGTGCACTTCTTGTCTGGCAGCAGCTGACTGTGTCTGACTGGGCTTAGTGTGATACCCCCCTTAGCGAGATACATCCTGCACCTTGTCCCTCTGTTCGAGTTTGGATTCATTTGGTTTTTTGTTTTTTCGTTATCCTCTGTACCTTTCAATGTGAGCGTCTCCCCGTTTCGTCTCTCGCCAGTTTCTCCACTTGCAATGCTGTCTTTAATGAGCGCCCACTCGTCTGTCAGTTCACCAGTCTCGTCCAAGTTTTGATTCATGTTCTTCTCTTGTTTACGTCGCCATCTCTTTCTTAATTTCTCGGCTATTGTTTTCTTTTTCATTTGTTTCATCATTTTTTTCCCCCTCAGGCAATTGTCCCATCTCATATTTCAACATTTGTGTAGTCTCCCAACAAAATGAAGGACTTCGCGCATTTTGGTGGTATGGAGACATTGGTATTTCTAAATAGGTTATTTAAAGCCCTTCCATTTGATTTCTAGAAAAAAAATTGCTGTACAGAGAAGATACGGCGTGACAAAGACACGACGTGACACAAACACAGTTTTGAGAAAAATGCCTTAGAGTTTCAGCTTTCAATCAATTTTAATGATGATGACTCAATTCAAAGTTATTTTTGAGACATTTACGCTTTTCAAACAGGACTATCATTTGGAAAAGGAAAAGTAAAGAGGTCAAACTTTTCAAAAATACTGAAAACGCAAAATCGATAAAACTGCCCCTTTTAACGATGTTCCCGAATCAGGTAGTACCAAAATGTGTCTCATTATGTCCGGCGGCTACACATTTTCTTCTCCCGTGGAATTCTTCCCCATACTGTTGCATTTTTTTTTCTGCTGCTGTTTTTATTCTGCACTGAGTGAACTGTATAGGGCATCAAGAAAAGTGAGTTCAGTCGCCGCCCCCCCCCCCCCCCGAGAATGAAGTATATTAGAATAATTGCCCAGTTAACCGAAAAATGGAGTTGGACCAAGCAAGAAATATGGCCCGTATGTCTCGTCCCTTTCTTTAAGTTCCATCATGGCTGACACTGCCAGTAATTTTGTTGTTCGTGCTCACAGTATCGAGAGGCTTTCTTATTATTTCTTTTACTGGCACTGAGCGGTACGAATCAAGATAAACTAGTGCCTTTTTCAGTATGCCTTTAAACTATGCAAGGATCTTTTTGACTCTAGCTACGGGGACATGGTAGTCTGGAAGGAAAGTGCTCGCCTCTCATGCCGAAGGTACAGGGTTCGATCCCCGGTTGGTGCAGGCATGTAGGACTTTTTTTTCGGGGGAAAAATTCCTGTCTTTGATGCTATGGAACGTAGGATCGAGCACCTAGTCTCCTCGGAGAAGGACGAAAAGCTCGGATTGCCCGTGTGCACGTTTGCGCACGTTGAAGATACCTTGGCATTTGAAAATCGAGAAGAGCAGGCCGAACAAAACCACCGCCCGGGCAACATTCTAAAAAACTGACCCCTAGCACAAAAACACACAGAAACAAGAACAAGAAAAGTAAAAAGAAGAAAAGTGAGACGTAAATGCCAAAAGCAGCGAATCTTGTAGGTAGAATAAAGACGTAACTACATGGCAGTAGCTACGGTTGCCAAGACAGGAGACGCTGTTTTATAATTGAATCAAGCTGGTATCAAGTAAGTATGAGACCAACATCAGTCTGTAGGCTGAGGCCCTCAGGCAGTTCACGGACGTATTCCCCTGTGTGGATTTGACGGCATTTCGTAAGCACATAATCCGCTTACAAGTGAGAACACATGCAAAAAGCTCAAGATGAATGCGTCAGTTTTATGAGACAAACATTGACAGAAAGAAAAAGTTATGTGTAGCAAAGTCTCTGTCCGTTAGATATAGCAGGTATCCCTGTTCCATGGAGGAGGATGTAGAATAGACAAAAACCAATGAAAGCTGAGATTTATTGACTTAATAAGCTTTCTTAAACATTTCCAGTATACCCAAAGGATCCGTCCATATTCACAAGAAATAGCTTCTTCTAAGATATCTCTGGTGTATTACCCCGGAATATTACACATTAACCAGCGTTATTTTTCACTGTTTCGTTTTCTGTCAGTAATAATAATAAATAATAATAATGTATAGCATTTATATAGCGCATATCCATTTAAAATGCTCTATGCGCTTAACAGAAACAACATGTCAACCACAGAGCAGGATGGAGCTGCCTGCGAAGCGCTCAACACATTGCACTGCTTCTTTCTCTCTCCCTGTCTCGCTCACTCTCTCTCTCTATCTCAGAGCAAATTGTAACGCAGCCTGTTAGGCGCAGTTCACAACTCGCAACAGTTCACAACTCACAGCAGTTCACAACTCACATCAGTTCACACAACACACAACTCAAATAATATTTGAATATTTATTAATAACAATATATATATGATTTTGTTGTTGCTGGTGGGGGGGGGGGTGATATGGATAAATTTTAATCTATTAATTTCAATTTTCAATTTTGCCCGGGCAAAGCCCGTTGTGTAACTTAGTAGGAGAATAAAAAAAAACTTTTTTTTTGCATTCGACTTGACTACTATTTATTTTACAGGAAAAAAAATACCGTACGCGCAAAAAAAAAAAAAAGACCCCAAAAATAATGAAAAACAAATTCTACATAAGACGTCAAAAGAAAAGTTCCTATTACTAGCTGAGTTACCCGGCCCTCCCAGGGATAAATATCTTTATGACTTATCATGATCTAGATCTAGGACACAAAGTAAAGTTCCATCCACAGACATACAGTGACAAAATCAGTAGCGACTAAGATTCCGCGCCAACTCTGGAGTTTGTTTACCCTTTTTCGTTTACAGGCGATCCATGTTTTCGTTAATCCACAATTTACTTCCTTCAGCGAGTGAACGATGAGGGAAACTGCGCCACGGTATTAAAAATAGATCATAATAGTGTGTCCCTGTTATAAAAGCACGGAGACGGAAGTGTTTGTTGCGAATTTTACGCGTGAATTATGCAAAATGAACAAATTACCCAGAGTTTGCAGCATTTTTATATTATCCCCTTACATCACAATAAGTCGAGTTATAGGCGACAAGAATGCTTCCAGAGTCTTGGAGCCCTCCAAAAAAGGGTCTTTGAGAGCAGAACATTCACCCTTAGCTCCATTATAGTACGATGTCCTGCTCATTCTTTTTCAGTTTCTGCTTTGCGGGACTAATGGGAACTATTAGTCATACCCAATCACAGACTAATAAATTAACCAGACTGGAAAGAAGAGCTTCGGGCTGTGTCGTTTTTTACGGAATTTCCCAAGCGGCGACCGTATAACCAACATGGCCGCCTCTCGAAAAATTCCGATTCTAGTTCTATCTGCAGTAGAAATGTCTTTTTATTTGTCAAGATTGGTTGTACATGTATTAAAAATGTATTACCTTGCCTATCTTTTCATGTTATTGTCTACATCTGCCTTTTTTTTTTTATTGTTATAAATAACGACCGTATGGACTTTTAGCCACCCCTGCATTGTAGCTATGCTGAAGCGTCGGTCGCAACCGCAAACCTAAAATGGCGGACCTTACGCTGTTTTGTGACGACACACAGCCTTGGTCTGTTTCACCCAGGAAGTTGAGTTTTCATATGTGCGGAAACAGAAATGGCAGCGGAAAGGTCAAAAACCCTTCCAGTAGTGAAATAGAATGCTTTCATGTGTACCGGACTGCCATTTTCCGTATACATGGAAACACTCTTTCTTTTTACTGCTTGGTGGACTTTTGTCGTTTCCGTTCCTGTTTCTGTTTCTTAGCACAGCTTCTTCTTCTTCTTCTGGGTTCTTCGTATAGGACTGTTTATATCTGGAGGCAGGTAGCGAAGCTGTGCTCCTGAGATCCTCTGATGTCCCATTATAGCTTAGTATGCAGTGCCGCACCTCGGGGCCAGCTGTCTTTCCTTTGTTGTCTGTATAGGGGGCATTTTTGGAGGATCTCAGCACCTGGAAACCCAGCTTAGCTCTCCATGTCAACAAATTATGTTATTGTGTTGAGCTACCACACATTCGATTGGTGGACAGACACAGAAGTAAACAGACAAACTGCAGATTTCAAAGAGATAGTGTCATAATGCACATTTGCATGAAACATGTGTTTTACATGACACTCATGAGCTTAATATTATTATATTGGTAGACGCTATTTGGGCCAGGAACTCAAAATGCTTGCATTTTCTTTGTGACCAATTTAAGACTAACTTCGAGTGTAGTTACTGCAACCAATAGCAGTCATTAAATGCCTTCCACTTCCTCAGACGTCTAGTTTGAGCCAGGAAAGACAGACGCAGAAATCGTTTTTGAATTAACCCATTGATATCTTATTATAAAAAGAAATAGTGGCGGGAGTAATTCATTGTGGTGCAATTTCGCCCTTTTTTTTTTGCTCGACGCTACAGCTTGAATGACAGTTTCAACAATTATATAATTAATTTTCTTAAGTGTCACCTAATCCAGTCCATTCGCTTTTGTGCCGACCGATTGTGTTGATTCAAGTACCGAGTATTTTTAAATAAAAGTTGTAAAAATGTAAAATACAATGATCTTTGTTTTGGCTCCCTGTAGTAAGCCCACCGCACCAGAAACACTGTGTTAATACGCATTCAGTTCCGTGCGTGCACTTTCCCTACCAGATATGGGTGCGTAGTGCTCTGGTGCGCATGAAATCTGTAGTAAGACTGTAGAATATAGCAAGCTTTCTAGACCAAAAAAAGAGAGAGATGGAACGATGGGTTCATTACCCCGGATAATGCCGGGAACTTCATCTAGTAAAAAAAAAAAAATATTGGCAGGAGTAATTCATTGTGGTGCAATTTTGGCCTTTTTTTTGCTCGAAGCTACAGTCTAAATGACAGTTTCAAAAATTTCAAAATTAATGTTCTTTAGTGTCAACTAATCCAACCCAATCGCTTTTATATTGGCCGAGTGTGTTGCTTCAAGTTTTAGGTATTTTTAAATAAAAAATTATAAAAATGTACAGTACAATGATCTTTGTTTTGGCTCCCTGTAGTAAACAGCCCCACCGGAAATGATGTATTAATACGCGTTCAATTCAGCGCGCACAGTCTCCATGCCAGAAATGAGTGAGTAGTGCTCTGGTGCGCATGAAATGTGTAGTAAGAGTGTAGATTATGGAAAGCTTTGCAGCCCAAAGAGAAAGAGAGAGAGAGAGAGAGATAGAGCGGTGGGTTCACAGGTTTATCCCGGGTAATGCCGGGAACTTCGTCACAATAAAAAATGTATTATAAAATAACCCATTGATATAATCTCTTCTAACAACTTCACTATCATTAAACATCATAAAAACCACAGAAAAACTGTGGGGTCGCAGCAGGGCTATAAGCAAAGTCAAAATTGGGCAAAAAGAAAAGGTTGTATGTTGCGAAGCCCCGCGTTAGAAATAAAACCCAAACAATACAAAGCAAACTAAAGAGAAGACAGAAAATACACAAATTTTCGGCTTTCGCCTTTGTCAAGTGAAAAAAAAAGAATAATAAAAGACTTCAACAGGAACGAAGTGAAACAGTTTACTTAGCTGCGAGTTCTTGCTTCGTTAGCAGCACCAAAGCACGTCCGTCCGCCAAAAGCATGGAAGCTTTTCTTTTTGCCCAATTTTGACTTCACTATCATTAGTATCAACGCCATCTTTATCGGGTGATTCGTGGGCGCTCGTAGTAGCGTCTCCTTCTGTCCTATCATTCAGTTGACTTCTCTCTGTCCTCTTGCTTTTTCCTGGCACGATGTGATAGTTGTCGGGTCGGCGTGCTTTGTCCAAACTCAAATTCAAAACTCATTACGATTTAAATCAGTTACAACAGTCATTATAAATGTCTTCTACTTCTTCAGTCGTCTAGCTCATAACTCAAGCCTGCCGAACCAAAATGTTCACACTAATGTGATGACAATAATTGTAGCCAGTATAGGCCCATTGCGCATATCCGCCATCTTTGATGTAATGACCGAGGTATTACCATGGCGATTGTGGTATCGATTTTGATTCGTTAGCTGATTTGCACTGCGAGCACTTCAGGTGCCGCGAACCAATCGGCGGGGAGCTCAAAGTAGTTCACTTCAGTAAACAATGGCACGTGTGTACATGCACATGGGAGATGTTCGGTCAATTCTTTCACTTCCTTTCCCTTGTTTACACGGATGGTAGGGAATCTGACCAGCTTGGATCCATCCGTTCCACCCCTATCATAACAATTAACTGTAATGCAACCAGCAGGTATTTTAACCGCTTAGATATATCTCGAAGTTACACTCATCAGCTGATCCACCGGCCATCTTGGGTGTCATCAGGACAAAACAAAAACACTCTGTAACGTTATTCGCAATGGGCCTATACTTACATTATGTATACTTTGACATGTACATGCTGTTTTATGTGAAAGTGGCTGGACTTAGGGGTGGTATGTTATATTATAAGCAATAGTTGAACGGCCAACACAACTCAGAATTTTCTCTATTTGGTTTTGTAATTATACTACGGTCCCCTAACAACAAAAGGTCTTTTTGAAAAAAAAATTTTATGGGTGTATGCGTGCGCGTATGTGTGTGTTTGCGTGTTTAGTGAGAGAAATTATTCACAACTAATAACCCGGGCAGTGAAGTTGCGGCCAGCGACCCCGTCAGGAAACAAATAATGGAACTTAATCTGAAAGGACAGGTACGCGGTGGCGTGACGTCTGGTTTTAGTTTGACAGATGACGTTTTTGTTATGGAAATTACCTGGTCGTCTTTCATCTTCTGTTCGAGATGGCCCCAGGACCTTGGGGGGGGGGGGGGTTCGGGCGTTGAAAGGACATTGTCCTAACGCCTTGCAAGTTCTTAGAATACCGTTTTTTTCCGAAGCGGCTGTTGTTACTTGCACGTACACACCCCAAGAGTTTTGCGCTGGGAGCGCATACATAATTATAAGTACCTATCCCTAACCCTGCCCCTTATCCTTAGCGCTAAACCTTATGGAATCCTAACCCTGCCCTTTACCCTTTCAGCAAGGAAACAACAAAACACAAAAACAGGAGGGAAAGACAATAGAAAATCTGAAAGAATAATTAATTAAGGCTGTTGTTAGCAGTAGTTCGGGAGGAGCTCTCTAGCTGTGGAGTCACAAAAAACTTTGCCCCTAGCGCAAACACACGTAGGGGACATAGTACTTGTAACAACATTCTTTTTCGAATAGGCAAATATTTCTGTTGGATAATAGAAATTAAAATTTTGTCACATAATCTGGTTATTAACAATATCAAAATGAATTGTTAAGTAGGTAAAAAGCTACAGAAGTACATTTACACTTGAAATGTTCGCTTCTTTTTATATATATATATCGTAGGATCGAGTACCTAGTCTTCTCGGATAAGGACGAAAAATTCCCCAGCCTCCTCATCTCCTTCCCCCCCCCCACCCCCGCCCCCCCCCCCCAAAACAAACAACAACGACGGGCGCTGCACTGTGGCGTCGACGTGCCTGCTTTAGTTGTAACTGGATGCAATGGCACAAAGGCAAATTTCCCAAATGGGATTAAAGAAGTAGACAAATACAAATACAAATATATTGGGACTTTAGTATGTAGAAGAGGCATAATAATGCACGCTTTGACACTTGCTTAAAATGCGTTGTGGCATTTATCAAGTTGTTTCACAGTTCCGATTTATTCTAACTTGTTATCATAATGCATAATCACTTAAGCCACATGTCGAAATTCTCAGTTTGCGCAACACAAGAGCTAAGGCCTTGATGAGTATTTATTATTTCGAAGAATACGACAGGCCTACTTCATGTCAGTGAATTAAATCCCTATAGCAATGGACACTAGACTTAATGTCAATAAATACAGTACGTATAACGATACTTAAGGTCAAACCAGTGCAGAGCGTATGACAATGAATACGTCATGTAAGGTGAACAAACACATTACATCGCACGCTATGGCTACGATTTTTAAGTCAAGAAGTACAGTCCGTATAGAAATGGATACGGTACTAATGAAAAGCTGCAACATGCGGGCTTCCAGCACCGAAAAAATATAACATGCGTAAACAATGACACTAATTTGAAATGTCTCTGTGTTGTGTGGGCTATGACTCACTGAAACGTCTGTTTTGCCTTAGTTTTGTGGTCTATGGAGTTAAACGTGACTTTGCCCATTAGTGAAACTGAAACAATTCTGTCTCGCTAATGAATTACAAGGGAGTTCCACTCTGAGCCAAAATGAACGCAAAACTTGACCCAATGGCACTGACAGATCTAGTCAAAGACAATTATTTCTTTTCCTTAATGTTTTTCACTTCGTTTTTTAGATCACTGGTCCCAACCCTTTTCGTTCCGTTTACCTCCGGCAATTTTTCGACAGTAAATCTACCCTCTTAACATCAGGCTACCCCACTGATTAACATCAGACGACAAGATAAAATCCCCAAAGCTGAAATACGTAAACAAACGAAGCTAACGGACCTAGTAAAAACCATCCTGCCAACAAATATGGAATTGGGTCGGACATGTTGGAAGGATGAATGACAATAGATGGAGAAAACGCTGCACTAAATGGCAACCACGGACAGGAAAAAGAACATGAGGACGACCAGGAAGAAGATGGCAGGATGATATTTAAAAAAGAGAGGGGGAACAACATGGATGAGGAAGACATCAGACAGAAAGGAATGGAAGTCATTGTCGGAGGGCTACACATCCTGCAGTGGGTGGACACCGCCTACGTGAAAGGTGAAATGTGTCACAAATCCCAGACGGGGAGATGTAATAGTTTATGACAGGACAACAATCACGAACAAACAAGTTAACACTTAACAGAACAATCCATCAGACTCACACATTTATTAAACATAATTATACATATAATAGCGCAATTACATACATTATATTATGGAAATGACTGCCGTACAACGGCCTTATTCTCACACACACGCTCCCTCGGATCCACAATCCGGTAGTTACTCCTAAAGGCACTTCGGCCTCAGCCTCTCCCCTCAGGGCCTTAATAGTACATTAATGATTCACTGGCACCGCAGTCTCTCAATATCACCTTCCTATTGTCATACACCTTAGCACTCCCCTAGCACCTCCGCAGGGCAATAACACATTATTATTTCCATAGCCATCAACATGGCAACAACATAATATCAGTTCACTAGCCTATCAACATGGCAACAACATAGTATCTCATTCACTCTCATATCTACGTCCCTGTCCGTGACCTGACTGCCACGACTTTATGTGCCTCTACTGTCCTGCACTGACAGCCTCACTTCTGGCCTATGTGTGGCCTCCGGCCCTATGCTGGCCTATCCCCTGTGCTCCTCGAGGTGGCTCTGCGGCCCGTCCCCGACACCAGTCATAACTGGAAAGACTCTCACTAGTCTTCTCGACTGCTTCCTTTTATCCCTGCCCGATGGGCTATTATTCACAGATCCGCTCCCTAGGACCTTCTAACTTGCAGTGATAGTTATACAGCGCTTTCGCCTCCTTCAGACTCCGCACTCATGACATGCACGACTTTTCTTCCCTGTCTCCGTGCGTTAATTTTACTCTCCTCCTTTCCCCCCGTAATTATTAACTATCGCTCACTCCACTCGTGACATCATCCCCCACCCCAAAAAAATTAATGCAATTAATTTCAAATCGCATCAAGATGACTGTCAACGAGTGAGCCTGAGCAATACCTACATTAAAAAAATGACCTATCAGTTCCCCCAGTATATAAAATACCGAAATCAGGGAAAAATATGGGGATTCGTATGGCCTGCAATATGCATATATGTGTCACATCATGAATAGCTAACTAATCACAATACTTAATACAGAATCAAAAACCACTCAACCTATCAACCATTCTTCATATCATATTTATAATGTCAATATTTTCAAGTCGACTCATTCACACAGATCCTGTCAATGTTCATGTCCTCCGATGTATAAGCTCCTGAACTCTTCCCCTAGGCTCGACTAAGGTAGTCGGCGATATGATTGCTGGTTCCTGGAATTGGTTGAATAACGAAGGTATACGGCTGCAAAGCCAATGCCCATCTAGACAAGCGTGGACTGGACGAACGATTCTTCGACAAGAATGTCAGTGGCTTGTGGTCTGTCTGGATACAAAATTCTCGTCCCATGAGATAACGTCCTAGTTTCTGGACGGACCAGACAATGGCAAGACACTCACGCTCTATCACAGAATACTTTCTTTCTCTCTGCAATAACTTCCTACTGACATAACATACAGGATGGAGACATTCGTTCTTCTCCTGTAGAAGACAAGCGCCGACACCAGAGTCCGACGCATCCGTTCTGAGGATAAAATTAGATCGAAAATCGGGTAATATCAAAATGGGTGACGATGATAATGCTGTCACCAAATTATCAAATGATGTCTGACATTCAGACGTCCACTGGACCTTATCGGGTTGTCCCTTCTTAGTAAGGTCAGTAAGAGAAGATGACAAGGAGGAAAAATTTGGAATGAACTTTCTGTAATAATTTAAAATTCCCACTAAGCTTCTGACTTGTTTCTTTGTTTTAGGGATTTGCAACCCTAGTAATTTGTCAATTTTTGTTACTTCAGGTCTCTGAACACCTCTACCCACAATATGTCCTAAGAATATTATCTCTGGACATGCCAAATCCATCTTTGCGGGTTTAGCAGTTAACCCAAAATGACGTAATCGTTTAAAAATTACTGTTAGTGTCTGAATATGCTCAGACCATGTCGACGTATGGCATGCTATATCATCAAAGAATGACACGACATTAGGTATGTCCTTCAACACTAGTCTCATTAATCGTGCAAACGTCGCTGGCGCGTTTACCAACCCAAATGGCATGACCTTAAATTGGAATAATCCAATGGGCGTTTGGAACGCCGTGTATTGTTTAGACTCCTCAGTAAGCGGGATTTCCCAATACCCTTTCGTCAAATCTATCTTGGAAAACCACGTGGACCCGGCCAATGAAGCTATTAATTCCTCCTGGAACGGAATAGGCTCCCTATCGCCTACCGTAATAGTGTTCAATCTTCGAAAATCAATACAGAACCGCACCGATCCATCAAGTTTTTTCACGAGGACGATGGGTGATGAATACGGCGATGTTGATGGTTCTATCACATCTAACTTCAACATTGACTCAACTTCCTTTATGACTCTATCTCTCGAAGAAAAAGGCAACGGATACGGTCTAAGAAATACTGGCTTATCCGAAGTCAACTTTATTTGGTGCTGGATCACCGTAGTGCGACCCGGCAAATCCGTAACAACATCCGGAAATGACGCTACGAGGGTCTCAAGTTCCCTACTCCTTGAACTCGTAAGGTCAGGGTTAATTTTTACGTCCCTGTAACCTTGTGTCGGAGTTAACTCCGGCAATTGAATTTGTAACTCTTCCTGCGCCTCGGTGTCGCTTACGTCACAGTCCAACTGGTCTACGACCCCCGTACAAGCAATAGAGAAGACAGTCTCCTCTGGTCTTGTCTGTGCACACAGATACTGTGGTCTCTCATAAAATCTCTGTAGCATGTTAACATGGAAAACCTTACTCGCTCCATCAATGTGGATAGCGTAATCTACCTTTGAAACAACTCGCTCAATAACATAAGGGCCTTTCCATGTCATCAATAACTTATTATGGTCCGTAGGTAACAAAAACAGAACCTTGTCTCCTGGCTTAAAAATTCTCAGTTTGGACCCTCTATCTTTATAGTCTTTTGCTCTTTTCGAAGCGATACCAGAAGCTTCTTCCGCTATAGTGCGCGCTGAAGATAGTCTTTCTCTTAAATCAACAAGGTACTGAAACCTTTTTAAACGGTTCCGAAACCGTGGGGATCTTTTGACGAGGAGCCTGGGGTGAACGACCCTTATGCGTCGTCTTTTGGCACGCACTGCACGTCTTACAATATATACGTACATCTCTGTATACTGACGGCCAATAAAAATCTTTCAGAACTCTCTGCTTGGTTCTAGTACTTCCCATATGACCCGCTAATGGAACATCATGGGCCAGACGCAATACTGTAGCAATTAACGACCGCGGCACGACGACCTGCTTTAAAATGGAGGACACCGTTACATACTTACGGAACAGAATGCCCCCCTGGACAAAAAAAGAAGATGACCCGTTCTTATATCTCCTCGTTTTCTCGGTTCGCGCTTCCCCAAAACATGGGTTTAATGATGGATCCTCCCTTTGTAATTTCGCCAAACGCTCTGGCGTGATATCTAGGTTGACCGCTGGCGTAGCCAAAGGTCTAATAATATCTTTATCGGCTACCCGTCGGCGTGTTTCGACCGCGGCGCAAAAGTCAATACCTTTCGATTGAGACCATGCTTGCACGTTCCCATCGGAAGGGGAAACTACCCGTGATACATTCCCAATGATGAGCTGGGCGCCTGGAAAACAACCAACGACTGCTTCGACTTCCCCGCTAAGGAAAGGTGTATCTATCATTATTCTTGCCATGGGTAATTTCTCAATGGCCCCCGAAAATTGGATGCACGGGACAGTCTCACCTGTAAGCTGTGAATCCCGAATGCAATCCCTATGCACTCCCACAACGGTAGATCCTGTATCTCGTAAAACCGAGACCGGTTCGTCCCCAACAGACCCCGGATAAACCCTAAGACCACCTCCTGTATGACATGAATTTATGACGGGGATCTTTCTCCCACAAGGTAAAACACCGGAAGATAATAACTTCTCACAACTGGGACACTTAGAATACTGTCCGCCTCCGTTGTCCGATGTAACACACGCAGCCGCATGATGAAATTTATTTGGGGAACATGGACTGGAGCTACTGTCCACGTTCGCCGCTATCCTACCTGCAGGGCAGTTCACGCTGATGTGATCCGCTCTACCGCAGTTCCAACACTTCGCGGCCCTACACTCGCGTGAAAAGTGGCCCACGCGTCCGCAAGTCCAACACTCCGCTCCCTGTGCTGCACTCGGCCTGGGTCCCCGTGACCCCTCGCGACCGGAACTAGAGTCCCTATGCCGTCGGTCATCGGCAAAGGTCACAACTCGCCCCCGGCCATTACCGCGACCTAGCCCTCCTGCTCGGTCAAACTTACCGGATCCATACGCCGGTGATTGGTGATAGCCCCTACGGTGCCCCTGGGCTTGCCCGCTATAGGCACCACGCTGACGCGACCTGTCCCCAAGTCCTGCCGGCGACCTCTCGACAACGGCGACGTACCCCGCATCTTGGACGTACGCCCTGGCGACCGGTTTGGACGGATGTGCCGTACGGTATGCCTCCGCCAACCTAGACGCCTCCTGCACCGTCGCGGGTTCGTTCTCTTTCAGGAAAGCCACCAGATCTTTGTGGCACGACGCGTATAGCTGGTCACGGATCATTAAGTCTTTCAGTTTAGCAAAGTCCGTGCCCACATGCGCCAAGTCTACCCAGTTCGCGAAATACTCCGTTAGTCTCGCGACGAAGGCAGCAAAATCCTCCCTGGTGTCTGCACGTGCTCGCCTAAACTGCTCCCGGAAATATTCCTCGGTACGCGCAAATCGGCGAAGCAGCAAAGCCTTCAGCTTATCGTAATCTTGCACGTCTTCGCGCTGTAGCTCTTTAAAGTATGTTAACGCTCGCCCCTGCAATAGCGACGCCAGGTACGTGGCCCATAATTCCTTATTCTCCCCCCATTGCAATTGTGCGTTCAGTTCGAACCTGTAAAGGAAGGCGTCTATGTCGTCCTTCCGGTCGTCGAACGTAGGGAGCTTAATCCTAACGCCACCTTTATTGTGTACCTGCCGCTCAACTGTTTCTGTTGGCGCATTCTTTTTGATTTCCAACTCGGCGATCTTTACTTGCGCCTCTATCTCCTTTAACCTTATCTCCCTTTCCTGCTCCCTATCCTGTCTCTCCTGTCGCTGAGCTTCTAACTCCTTTAACTTAAACTCTCTTTCCTGCTCCTTATCCTTAGCCTCTCTCTCCTGTTGCTGGGCCTTAGCCTCTCTTTCCTCTTCTCTCTGTCGCTCTTGAGCCTCTTTTTCTCGCTCTCTATCCTTAGCACGCTCATCGCGCAAATCCGCCTGCTGTTCTTTAATCCAGCCGCGTAGCTCCTCTCCCTCCAGGCCAAGTTCCTTACCCAACTTCATTAGTTGCTGGAGTTCCGCCATTTCACAGATTTATGGTTATGGTATATATTTAAAAAAACGGCTAACCTGTCGGTATGATAACTAACGACACGACCAGAGACCTGAGATCACACCAGATATAACAATACCCGGTTCAGAATACAATTCAGAAATATACCTTTACAGCACAACTAATTCCACATCTACAAAATGCATAGCACCATTAATTATAAAAAGAATAGAAAAGACAAGAATAAGGAAATTTAGTAGAAGGACCACAAGTACGTCAAGGACAACGAACCAGACTAGGACAAAGCTTCTACAAAAAAAAACTATAATGGAAAAAAAAAATGCAACCTACTACGCCGATTACACAACACGGTACGACCGAGAACAGAGTCTGAAAAAAAAAGAACGTATCTATAGAAAGGTAGAAGAGGGACAAGAGAAACGTCTTCCTAAAACAACGAGGAAGATAGAACGCTACAATCTAAACAAAAATACAGGTCCCTACAGAACTGGTCACTGTGATGAACGAAGTTCCAAAGTTTACCACACCTTTTTAAAAGGATAAACTAAGTTCAACACAGCAAACCCGCGCCACCGCCCATATAATCAATAACGACAACAAAAACAGCAAAAACAGGGAAAAAGACAGATCAAAGGGACAGCCCACAATCCAGGGCACAAAATTTCAGCTTCACTTAACTTTGAATTTTGAGTTTAACTCCTCCCCTTAATCGGAGCTCTGGCTGCTTGTCTCCTCAGGCTGCACGCACACTCTGCAGAAATTTAAGAACACATTAATACATATTCATCAAAATACATGCATCAATACATATTCATAAATATACATAAATCATATCATGAAAATTCCATTCATCCCACGAACAAAGACAACAGCATGAATTCCTAGCACAACAGAAAAACAACTAGATATAACGAATACAGAATGTCAGAATGACCACAGGTAAACAGGACGAGCCCCCAGTGTCACAACGGACGAGCCCCCAGTGTCACAAATCCCAGACGGGGAGATGTAATAGTTTATGACAGGACAACAATCACGAACAAACAAGTTAACACTTAACAGAACAATCCATCAGACTCACACATTTATTAAACATAATTATACATATAATAGCGCAATTACATACATTATATTATGGAAATGACTGCCGTACAACGGCCTTATTCTCACACACACGCTCCCTCGGATCCACAATCCGGTAGTTACTCCTAAAGGCACTTCGGCCTCAGCCTCTCCCCTCAGGGCCTTAATAGTACATTAATGATTCACTGGCACCGCAGTCTCTCAATATCACCTTCCTATTGTCATACACCTTAGCACTCCCCTAGCACCTCCGCAGGGCAATAACACATTATTATTTCCATAGCCATCAACATGGCAACAACATAATATCAGTTCACTAGCCTATCAACATGGCAACAACATAGTATCTCATTCACTCTCATATCTACGTCCCTGTCCGTGACCTGACTGCCACGACTTTATGTGCCTCTACTGTCCTGCACTGACAGCCTCACTTCTGGCCTATGTGTGGCCTCCGGCCCTATGCTGGCCTATCCCCTGTGCTCCTCGAGGTGGCTCTGCGGCCCGTCCCCGACACCAGTCATAACTGGAAAGACTCTCACTAGTCTTCTCGACTGCTTCCTTTTATCCCTGCCCGATGGGCTATTATTCACAGATCCGCTCCCTAGGACCTTCTAACTTGCAGTGATAGTTATACAGCGCTTTCGCCTCCTTCAGACTCCGCACTCATGACATGCACGACTTTTCTTCCCTGTCTCCGTGCGTTAATTTTACTCTCCTCCTTTCCCCCCGTAATTATTAACTATCGCTCACTCCACTCGTGACAAAATGCACCCCAACCCTGTTTTGGTCAATACTTTGAGTTTACACTTCTGGAATAATAAAGCAAACCGAAAAAAGGGCTATTGTTAACATTATTATTTTAAATCGAAATAACAATAGCAATAATAATAATACCACATGACAATGTTATTTGACGTATCTATGAACAACTAATGTGGAAATGTATACAAATCCAAAATAATTGTAGCGTCCCACTAGTTGAACGATCGATATTTTTCTTCCCCCTGCATGACGCGTCTCACTCGGCGACTTCCCCCCCCCCCCCCTCTCGCCAGCAAGGCCGGTATTTCCCTTTGATGTCGCTGTGTGGCTTGTTTGTCTCACTGTAGAAAATCTAAAGCGTCTGGAAGATTCTGCGGTGTCCGAGATTACGCTAGGTCGACCTTGAGTGATGTAATGCTGTGACGTGTCTGTGTACGATTGGGTGGCCTGTATGTGTCCCGAACGATCGAGGTCTGTCTCGTGCTTATGGGGCGGTAAAGCCGCTTCCTGAACGTTCCTGGACAGAATATATATAAGGAGGGCCAGGCGAGCAGTAGGTGTGCAAATCGTGGGTAAAATCGTAAGGTGCAAATCGTAGGTGTGTAAATCCAGTTGTAGTAGAAGTGTAGTGCCTTCCCTGATAGGTGTAAGTAACTTGTGGATATCAGCTCGTGTTTACAGTTATTAAAGTTAGTATTAATTGTTCATCGGATCCTGTTATTTATTTCTACAACAGTTCGAGACAGTTTCGTTTTTTAAGGGGTAGACGATCAGTTCATCTGACTCTCCCCATCATAACGTGCTGAAATTTGCATCAACTGTTACAATAATAATAAAATTAATGCCAATAAAGTAGATTTATAGAGCACGAGTTTCCCGACTGCTCAGACCAGGAAGCTTTACAAGCAGAAAAACAAAATAATAATCCACTCTCATGTGCATACGTGCATACAAACACACCCACGCACGAGCAAGATCGGATACGCATACCCACACACACACAACACACAACACATTTACTAGACACGACACAGACATTCTATCAACCATCAAAATAGTTTTTAAATAAATGAGTTTTTCAACTACATGTATTTCTAAACCTGGCAAATTCCTGCCCCATACAGACGAATTTTACTCTCTAAGGGTAATATTAATACCAGATTGGGCACCCCCGTTTTAAGGCTTTGAATTTATAAGTTATTGTAGTGATAACAAGCCTGAAGGCCTCTGTGCTAGGTTAACCTTCGCCGTACGTCGTCAAAAACTATGCAATGCATATGTCGCGGTGTGTAAAGAACGATTTATTAGGATACCCTCTTTTTAAAAGTATGAGTCTGTCGCACCCCATAACGTACGAGTAGGGTTAACACAATTATTATCAGCGTCCACTGGTTACATCTGCCTCAATGACAGATCCATGCACGGTCCATCACCCTCAACAACAGCCTCATTAACCGTTGTAACCTTGGTGTACTCACACTGACTTTGTCAGAGTACTCAATCTCATGCCTTTCCAGTTAAGTGGTCGTCTCGGCAGCCCAGTTTTCCAGGCTAAGGGCTCAAACAGACCAAGGCTAGAGTAGGCGCCAGACTGGTGGCTCGCCGTCGGTAAATTTTGCTTCACACAAACACAATAGATCTCGCCGCCAGTACAGTTTGCTTCAAATTAACTCAATAGGCCTCGACACCCGTAAGTTTTGCTTCACATTAACACAATATGCGCTGGTGCCTCTTGTGCTAGTGTGAAGCAAAGTTTATGAGTGGCGAGCTACCAGTCTAGCACCTACACCAGCCTTGGTCTGTTTAAATAACACCGCACCCAGCTATCTCAAAAATTCTTTACGTCTACACACCATCTCGTTCACTAAGATCATCAAATGACAAAACAATCTTAAGAATCCCATCTAAAAACTATAAAACTATAGGCCATAGATCCTTCAACTATTTTGGACCTTTTGTCTGGAACCAGATACCCTTGATTGAACATTCGTGAATCACCGAATCTTGAAAGCTTTAAGAAAAGCGTAAAACATCACCTTTTCCTCCGAAACTTTTAAATTTTCAAAATTATTTTATTCTATTCTGTACTTTGATGTTATGGTTGATTGTATAAGCTATTGCTATATGATTAAGAGCGTCTATGTCTGTGAAACTGAAAGTTTGTATGGATGAGAGTGCGTGTCTTAGTATGAGATTATGAAAGTGTATGCATGAATCATTGATGCAATGTACAGCGCATTGAGTAATGATTTTATTAGAAATGCGCTATGGAAATTCTATTTATTATTTATTATTATTATTATTTCATCCTTAAGGCCGGTAGTGGCCGATTTTGATCAATTGATTAGTTGGATGGTGACGTCACTGTTGCCCAGTAAGATATGGCTGAACCGTGAAGGCAATTCAGTGCAGTTACACTACGGTCCTCTAACAACCGAGTGGAGGTTCAAAGGGATCCTAGTTGGTTGATGCGCGAGAACTGGTTGAAATTCAGTGTAGTGACGTCATCATCCAATTAGTCGGTAGATCAAAATCGGCGAGTGTGCCCCCTAGGCTAACCTTAGAAGTATCTTTAGCCAATTCAATAAGTTTATTTTCAATGTCATCTCAGCCAGCAATCCTATGGATATCCGACGGGTAGGATTGATGTTAAGTTTGCACATAGGAATGAATGATATCGTTCCTACGTAGATCCGCTAAATACGACATCTCGCCAATGTCAGTTTAACGTAGGGAATCAGCCCCTACAGTAATCTTGCCTACCCTACAGAAAACCTATACAAATCTCTAAGTCTAACTGACGTTGGGAGGCTTACTGAGATGTTTCATTATATAACCAACAAGGAGGAAAGTCCAGCCTACATCAGAGGCTTAAACAAATTTGTTAGGCTATCCTGGGCTTCGTTTTCGAGTCGGTGTGGCCGGCTGCCAATTGGTTCGGCTTCGAAGAAGACACAAATTGTTTCCGGCGCAGGTATCGATTAAAACCATCGATTACCGCCCAGTTGCGAAAGAGAAAAAAAAATTGGTTTTGAGCCAATAATTATTACATCTATTTCGGGCTTGTGAGCTCGTTAGCGTTCATTAGCGTGTACCGATATCGGCCTTTCGCTTTATCAGCGTAACCATTGCTGGCTATCGAGACTTTCAATAGAGCAGTCTATGTCTCAGGTTGAAGGTTGAAGACCTCTTTTGATCTGATCGCCTCTCAAACCCCCCCCCCCCACCCCCACCCCCACGTAAGTGGACGTAAGTGCTAAAACCGGATTTTGGCTCAGCGTGTGACTGTCTGTCTACCCTGGCAAGCCGCATGTAAATCCATTTATATGATATTGCCCCTTCGCAAAACGCAACGGAAATACCTGAGGCACCAGTGCTCTTGAGAGAATGCGTTTTGTTTAACACGAGGCAGTTCAAGAGATCTACAGCAAGGCAGCAGATTTCGATTACACGAAACTCTCTAGATATTTTCCTGACATCATTCCTTAATTGATTTTGTGTTTCTACATATTACAACAGTATTTGTTTAAATGGTGTCTTTGAATTGATAAACACCTTTGATAATGTATGTAACTTCTTTGGATTAAAAAGGAAAAAAACCACACACACACACACAGACACACACATATCCCACACAGTTACTGACATAAACAACAACATAAACAATGCCTCTTTCTTGAGAAAGATCTCAGCCGCATTCAAAGTGAAGAGAGAGAGAGGATGAGGAAAGAACGGGAGAGAGTGAGATATGGAAAGAGATAGGGAGTGGAGGAAGCAGTAGAAGGAGAAAGAGGGGAAACAGAAAGAAGATTAGAGAAGAGAGAGGAGGAGGGAGAGGGGGAGTTTGGGAGGCAGGTTTTTATCCTGAGCAATATCCAGCACCCATTTCCTATTATTATATCATTATAAACCCTTAAGACAAAGCTCCAGGCTCTTGAAACTCTAACAAAGTATCTTATAACAACTACGGTCGCTTATCTGTGTATTTATCTCTTTCCTGTGTTATCATGGCACTGGCTGTTCTGCGTTTCAATACGAACTGCCAAAACAGAAATGAAATCTTTATCGATTTCTTGAAGTCGTGATATTTAAATGGAGAAATGTTACAAAGTTGTTTCCCGGTATTAATAAAGTTTGCGTTTGCAGAGTTTTCCTTCACAAGGGAAACAATTCAATATATTTAGCTTCGTTCCCTCAATCCAAACACGTTTCTCTCTCTTCGTTGAGAGATTGTTGTTAGGGACTGCAGTATTTTTCACTAAGCTATTGATGATCAGTGAACTTAACTTAGTTTTTTCTCTATTCGGCTTTGCAATTACACCCCCCCCCCCCAACCCACCCCCATCACAACAGCCTAATTTGTGCACCCGTTCGGTGCAGGCATGTTGGAATTTTGGGATTTTTCTCACATTTTCCTGTCCCTGATCCTATGGTAGGTAGGATAGAGCACCTAGTCTTCTCGGATAAGGACGAAAAACTCGGAGGGCCAGTGTGCAAACATTGCACACGTTAAAGATACCTTGGCAGTTGGAAATAGAGAAGAGCAGGCCAAACAGGCCGCTTCCCGGGCAAAATTAATTTTTAAAAAAACTTATCCCTAACACCCCCCCCCCCCACCCCACCAAAAAAAAACAAAAAAACGCACCGGTCCTGCACTGTGGCGGCGACGTGTCTGCTTCAGTTGTAACTGGGCTGCAGTGACGCTAACGCAAAATTCCCAAATGGGATTAATGAAGTGTACAAAATACAAAATACAAATACAAAATAATAAGAACTTACATTACCATCATAATAATCGTGATGCTTGTGCACATTGCAGCCATTTTATCCACACTGTGCTGACATACGCTACTGGCCTAAGTCACGTATAGGGTCAAAATTGCATTGACGATTCATTTCTTCCTATGGTCGAGACCAACACTTCGTGTCCTTAGTTTTATTTATTCATCTCCATTTTCTGAAAGAAAAAAAAAAACTGGAGATCTTTTAGTATGTAGGACAGGCATAAGAAATGCTCACCTTGACACTTGTTTAAAAATGCATTATGGCCCTTTTCAAGCTGTTTCACAGTTCCGATTAAAACTCCTTATAATGCTAAAATCACAAATATTTAATGTGGAATTTCTCACTTGTGCAAAAAGTGAAGTTGGAACAAACATGAACTATAAGATCTGCAAATGTCATGTAAACAAGTAAAACAATTGCAAGAACCCATAATATATCCCTAGTAACCGAAGCGACTGACACCATAAGATAATATGTATAATAATACAGAATATATAATTAATGCCAATATTAATTTTTGTCACTTCCATCCAGAGGCTGAGGCATAAATATGCGCCAGGAACGACAACCGTGTAAAATGAACTTGTGGCGAATAGAATTTCTTGAGTTGTTTCCCTTACAATGCATCTGTTGTAGAGCCCAAATCAAACTCCAAGAAGGATAGTTTTTTACCACAAGTTCATATAATGTTTTTGTAGGTGCTAACAGTGACTATAACATCAGTGCACATAAACTGATAGTAAATGTGAGGTTTATGTGTGTGGGGTGGGGGTGAGAGGGGCGGGGAGACTGAGGTTTTGCAGCGGATTATGATTTAGAAACTTTATTGGAATTATATCCGATCCAGTCCCTCCGTCAATATGACGTAGATTTATATAGAAGTTCCGTAGGGTTGGTAGGAATATCATAGGGGCACCTTCCCTACATTAAATTGACGTCGGCCGGATGTCGTAACCAGCAGGAATAATGCCATTTTTATGTGCAGATTTGGCGTCAGTCCTACGAGTCTGTTTCCATAGGACTGCTTGCTGGGATTCTAGAAATTTCATTTTTCACAATGTTTTTTGCACACTTTTAAAAAAAGATTTGAGTGTTAGTATTACAGTTTGGGTTATGATTAGTTTTCGCTACTTGGCTACAACAATTGTTGCTGTGACGATATTTTCAAGACAACATGCGCTAACAAGTTGTTGATAAAAACGCTTAAATTGTAAATATTTAGCCTGCATCTTCTATATAAAAAAACAGCAAGGAAAAAAATTCACTGCTGCGAGGAAGAAATACCCAGACCTGAAAAAATTACACGTGAAAGATAGTTCTTTTTGCTACGATGTCTATTCCTTTGACATGAAAGCGAAATATCGTACTTTTGTAATAAATGAAAATAGGCCTAAAAACATCGAATAATGCTTTCTCCTCAACAATGATGGCCTCCCTCCTGCCTTTGTTTTGTTTCGACTTTAGTACCGTGCATGTCATAAAAAGTAACCATATCAAGCTTGGTGTGCAGTGTCCTGGCGCGCATGAGTTCTGAAGCAGGACTGCAGATTAATACTTTTATTGTAAGAGAGAGAGAGAGAGAGAGAGAGAGAGAGAGAGAGAGAGAGAGAGAGAGAGAGAGAGAGAGAGAGAGCGAGAGAGAGAGTATGTCATCGAATAATGCTTTCTCCTCAACAATGGTTGCCTCCCTCCTGCCTTTGTTTTGTTTCGACTTTAAACTTCTGGTTGCGTTTCAAAGTTTGAAGGCATGAGTTTCTGTGCCGTCTGCCTTATGCATGGGCCATGCGGGTGTTACTGTGCCAGTTGTGAGTTGTTTTCTTCCTAGATCTACATAATCTGTGTGCTGATTGTGCGTGTTGTTTGCAACCCGTTCTTTGAACGGGCCCTTACACTAGTTTCTGAAAAAAGACTACCTTGAGCTATCGTTTATGTCAAAACTGTCGTCACTGTCGGCTATATTTTGTGCAGAATTCCTCTTCCAGATTTCACGTGTCTGTCATCAGAATGTAGCATTATAATAACACCATCCGCCCACATATCATCGCTTATCTCAGAGGAGAACAGATAAACAAGCTGAAGATGACTTTGATTATCCGAACCAAATGTTACCGCTCTGTTAACACTCCAGGAGATATATCGGCGGGCTACTGTGATGATTCTCCACCTATTGTCTGTCACATTCCAATTTCAGTGGGTTTCCTGTCTGTCTGTCTGTCTGACTCTCTCTCTCTCTCTCTCTTCTTTCTCTGTCCTGTAAAAGTTCTTAGCACTCATGCCATTTTGTATAGGGCAAGAGATTGTTTGATCACATCATAACTTCACCAAAAAAAAAACAAAAAACAATAACTTATAATCTATGTCACTCTCCCGTGCGAGCCGAGCAACAACAAAAATATAAAAAAAACAGCAACGACAACAGCAACAACAATAACAACAACAAACCAAAATCTCTTCGGCGGGTTAGGTTTCAGAAGTGGGCAATGATTCCAGTGTCTCAGAATATCTGAGTGGAAACTCCACAGCGTCTTGTTATGCAATGGTGTGTTTTTATCTCCTTGTGTGAGTGTGTGTTTGTGTACATGCATACGCACTATGTGCGCTTGTGAGAGAGATCGAGGAAGAGAGAAAGAGGGGGGGGGGGGAAGAGAGAGAGAGAGAGAGAGAAAGAAAGAAAGAGAGAGTTAGAGAGAGAATAGAGTAAGAGAGCGAAAGAGCAAAACACCACAGGGTGGAGTAAAGGATAATAATGTTTTCTTGTGATATTTGTAGATTTAAAAAAAAAGGTCGGGTGGGGGGGGGTGTTCAAGTCCAGGAGTAATCCGAGCTTTGGGCAAAGTCACCAAGCAGAAAAAAGTCGAACACCCTAAGAGTTTGTAATTTGACTTGTTTGCGGTGCCAGACACTTGCGATCTTTGCGATCCGCTTCACTTTCTAGGTCACAGTACAGTGCTAGGTTCCCAGCGCGGGCAATGAACCCGTCAGGAAAGCGAATCTCAGACTCTTGGAATTCCATTTCCAGCTTATTGATTATGTATTCTTTCAACTCCTTTTGGGGGTACCGAAGTTATGCCACTACGAAATCTATGTCTTTAGGTGTTTATTGGTTTGTAATTGTCTGATACGGATCCCAGCTCCTGTCATGAAACCGCACAAATGTATTCACACAACTACGAATGTCAATTCTGTTTCGCTGAAGCCAAAAATTCTATAAATTCCATAAAAGAATTTTATTTTTTCTATTGATTAAAGGGAAGTTTAATATCCAATTACACTATGTGCCTCAGATGTTTATATAACTAAAATGTATTCAAGATAAGGTAGGGACAAGGTGGGCTAGATGCAAGGTGCTCGAATCTCATACCGAACGTACCGAGTCGGTGCAGACAGGTTGGAGTTTTGAGACTTTTCTCATATTTTCTTTTGCCTGATCCTATGGTAGGTAGGATCGAGAACTTAGTTTTCTCGCATAAGGGTGAAAAACTCGGTGTGCCCGTGTGCACGCTGCGCACTTTAAAGATACCTTGGCAGTTGGAAATCAAGAAGAGCAGGCTAAACAGGCTGGTGCCCGGGCAAAATTAAATGAAATTTGTCCCCCCAGCCCACGTCCACCCCCCCTCCCCCCAATCCCCCACCCCACCAAAAAAAAACCCGACGGGTGCTGCACTGTGGTGACGACGTGCCTGCTCCAGTTGTAACTGCGATGCAATGAGACTAAGGCAAATTTCCCAAACAGGATGGAGGAAGTATACAAAATACAAAATACAAATGCGTGAAACCCCTGCGTACTTGTCGAGTTTCATGACAGGGTCAGTGACATATTATTTCAATACGACTTGGGCCTATAGAAATTTACGCTGTTGCGAGAAGAGGGCCATTTGATAAGTAATGTTTTACTGTTTTCCTGACAAGGAATGCGTGTATACTGACGAAAAATAGCAAGTATGATTCCAAACGAAATGTAACAGTTACAGTAGACTCAAAAAAGAAAACAAAAAAACACTCGGCTTTGCCATATGCACCATTCTTTGTTCAGTTTCTATTATCTGATAGACACAGGAAATTATTAGTCGTACGAAATATCAACTCAAGTAGAAAGACAGAGCAACCTTCGTTCTTTAACATGTAGTTTTAACCTGAATTTGACACTGGGTGGAGTAGAAGAATTCGGATCCCCAAGGCATACAAACTGAGAAGCTCTGTGAACTACGACACTTATTCCGGATAACCTGCATATTAATGGAGTCTGTTTACACAGTTCTCTCTGTGGCTGACAGCTCTGGCAAATTGGTGCGCGACAAACCGGCCTGTTTACTACAGTAACCAGATCGGAAGAGCACTTGTGGTCCAACGCCAGCCCCCCAAAAAACTCCAGAGAAATACAGTGAATGAATGAACAGCAATTAGATCAGTTCCACCAAGGGAATAACAAACTTGTTTTCCAATGTGACCTGATTTTAACAACAAACCTATGAGAAATACATTGAATGAACAAATGGAAGACTAATCTCATTCATAAACACGCTGTTTTCTACGGAAGTGATCTTAGTTTCGTAACAGAATTGCGATAATTACAACGACAATAAGAATATTATCGTCATTCTTAGGTGTGAAACAGATCAATGCTGATGTAAGCACCAGGCCGACGGTTCACCGCCTTGAAATTCTGCTTGACTCTAGCAGAATAGGCACTGCCCTCAAAATGACCCAGCGGGATGTGGTGGGCAGTGCCTAGAGGCTGTTCAAATACATTATTACACCATTTTGGGGACTTTTTGACCCCCCCCCCCCTTATTACACTTTTCTTACAGAAGCCAAAGACCCCCCCCCCCCCCATTCTGTATTATTACAATTTTACATACTCGTACTATTTTTTTTTAGCTCCACTAGTGTAAGTCTATAACAGTGAACAGTATGTAATACAGCATGTATTAACGTTTTATTGGAAACAAATATCACAAAAACTCAGCAGTGGAAAAATCATCTGTAATGTGGTGGACACATACAGTCAAAAAACAATCTTAATTAATAATGACAAGAATACAGTTGTCACAAAAATGCATGTTGAGATATCGCAAATCCACTATAAGTGAAGTCAACGGTGAATATTGTCTTTTTTCAAAAGAGCATTGATAGTTGGGGATGGAGAGGGGATGGCTTGATACCCAAGAATGTAGTTTTTCAGTGCATTGATCTCATCAGTCAGCTTGTCCCGAGCTGGAGTAGATCTAGGATTTTGGGCATTTGATGATGTGGTGGGGTTGGACGGTTTAAGGATAGGGGGTGGAGCTGGGAGTGTGGAGGTAGTAGGGCTCACTTCTGAAGTAGTAGCAGTTGGGGCTGGAGAAGGTGAGGCCTTGGGTTCAGGGGTTGATCCAGGTGTCTTGAAACCAAAGAATGTCAACCTAGATTTCATGGCAGCTTCTTTCTTCTGTGCAACTTTCCCCTTCAACTCTTTAATGGCACTTTCAATATCTATGGTACCGGCCTTGTACCCCACCCAATAAAGCTCTTTCACCTCCTTATCCACAATGTTACCTTTTTTATCAGGATATAACTGCCTGTACAGCTGACAAAGTTCATTGTACTGGTTCTTTGAGGAAGCCATTTTGATTGCTAGGCTACCAATGTAAACAATGGCAACACTGGTGAAAGTTGGACTAGATTGCCAGGTTAAGTAAAAAAAAAAAGCCTAAGGTTGAGCCAAAAATTATACACTGAATAAAAATATATATTCTGTATTTAAGATTTTATTCTTCATTAAGATAAAAATAGTTTAAAAAATAAATGACAAATATTTTTTTTTCTCTCAGCTACCCAACCTTTTTACCTCCCAGGGAGCAAAAAGTGTAATATTACACTTGGGTGAACCCCCCCCCCCCCTCATTACACTTTTCTTACAGGAGCCAAAGACCCCCCCCCCCTCCGAGGTGTAATAATGTATTTGAACGGCCCCCTAGCGTGCTAGTGGGTAAGCCACCAGACCGGCGCCTACACTGGCCTTGGTCTGTTTCGTCCCTTAGACTGTTGGCGCACGGAGACAATTCTGTCTTGCATCTGTGTTGACTCGGTGCGGGAAGTTTTTCTGTCCACCCGCTTCTTCTTCTTCTTCTGCGTTCTTCGTCTCAGACTGTTTATATCAGGAGGCCGGTAGCCTTTATGAAGGACGCTGTGCTCCTGAGTTCCCCTGCTGTCCCATGTAGCTTAGTGTGTAGTGCCGCACCTCGCGGCCAGCTGTTTTCCCTCTGTTGTCTGTATAGGTGGCAATGTTGGAGGACATGTTCTGCCCGCCCGCTGACCCAAGACACTTTTGTGGTCCCAGAACTAGTAAGACAAACAGGTCTCGTCACTCTCCTAGGACCGAATAAACTCCATAAGTGAAGACCCCGTGGAAATAAATAAACTACGTTTTTCCAACATAACTTCGCCCCTTGCAGCTGAATAAAGAACAAAAAAATCAGTTAAGACAATACTGGATTCAAGGGCCGTGTTTGGCTTGGATAGATGAATTTACACAGGATCAGAGCCACGTTATCTTGAAAAAAAAAAACTTACTCCATTTATTTCCGAGAGCTAAAATCTCACACTAACACGGTGCCAAAACAGATTTGGCTCAAGGCGCCACCAGCGTTAAGTTCCTCTGATGTGACAACACTTAGGTCTGACATCAAGTCTGGATTCGCTAGATTGCTTACGTGGACGACGCAGAAGCCCCAGTAAGGGTAACCACACAAAGGCCACCGAATTCGGTCACCGAGCCACTAGGCGCTTTAGGTGAGAAGAATTGCACTATATAATTTCAACAACTGCACACAGAGCCCACCTAGATTCGGTCCGTTTATATAGTGCAATTCTTCTCACCTAAAGCGCCTAGTGGCTCGGTGACCGAATCCGGTGGCCTTTGTACGAATTGGAATTTTTATTTTCTTCAGAAAAGCAGGTTTTTTGTTGATGTTGTTGTAGCTGAAATAGCTTAGGTGTGTTCTTTCCAGCGCAGAGTCGAATTGTAAAACGGCAATGCACTTTATCTCCATAAATTTTGTTTGGATATCTCAACGACTGAGGAAAGGCGGACAGTGACTCTAGGCTTGAATGTGAATGACTGTGCAGTGCTGCCCTACTCCCCCCCCCCCCCCTCGGCCGTAATGCCATCTCGCCAAGTACAGCCACAGATGCATACAGTGTAACTAGTTGTAGACCAATACCAAGGTGAAATGTGGCAGAAATAAAAAGAAAAAAAAATGAAGAAAAAACATGTTAGAATGTTTGAAAAACCCCGGTTTATGAGCAAACAATATGGAAGTTATACAACAAATTCCGGAAGAATTAGACATGGTAGGAATTTCCAACCACTTACAATTCTTAGGAAAATGACTAATTCTTTAGGAATTTTATTGTTTAATTTCTTCACTGTATATTTATGTTTCTCACGCCGGGTTTTGCAATACACATTTTCTTCTACTCCCCCCTCCCCCCTTTCCACCAACAATTCCCCCCCCCCACCCCACACACACACTTTATTAACTAAGTATGTTCTAAGCCCTGCCCTGAACCAGCGGGTGTTTTGTTTTGTTTTTTTTAAATATTGTAAGGGAACTGGGAGATGTGATATCTTACATAATTAACCAAAGCTGGACGGGGAAGACAATTCAGTATTTTCTCTCTTCGGTTTTATAATTAGAATACAGTCCCCATTCCTCCCCCCCCCCCCCCCCTGACATTAGCTTTTTTAAAAAATTGTTTAGTCAATTATATCAACACTAAACAAATAATGTCAAAATTGGGCAAAAAGAAAAGGTTGTATGTTGCGAAACCCCGCGTGAGAAATAAAACCCCAAAAATACAAAGCAAACTAAAGAGAAGACAGAAAATACACAAAATTTTCGGCTTTCGTCTTTTTCAAGTGAAAAAAAAATCGAACAATAAAAGACTTCAACAGGACATAGGCGAAAGCCGAAAATTTTGTGTATTTTCTGTCTTCTCTTTAGTTTGCTTTGTATTGTTTGGGTTTTATTTCTCACGCGGGGTTTTGCAACATACAACCTTTTCTTTTTGCCCAATTTTGACTTTGCTTATAGCCCTGCTGCGACCCCACAGTTTTTCTGTGGTTTTTATGGTATTTCGTCAACTAAACAAATAATTAATGTCCCTTGACATCCCCCCCACCCCTCATCCCCCATCCCACCATCTTTGTGGTTCACTAATCCAGGACACCATATTACTATATATATCTCAAACCAAGTGTATTTAACCCCCTAGCGACCTAATTCAAATTTTCCAAATTGAAACATGCAAAACTGAGCTCTAATTTATGAATTTAATAAATATACAAATTTAAATAGCTCTAGCGAAAGTTAGTAAAGCTGAAACAAAATCTGACACAGAATTGACCAGAATGAATAAACCAAACATCAAATGGACGCTTAGCATAATGGAGGGTGTGATTAGGTACGGGGTAGACCCAAAAGAAGTTACGTTTTCTTGGAAATAGATGTTACTTTACCAAAGAAGTAACTTTGCCACAGAAGTTACTTTTCCATAGCAGTTACTTTACCATTGAAGTTACTTGATCATAGCACTACTTTACGGAAAAAGTTACTTTACCATATATGTTACTCTACCACAAAAGTTACGTTACCATTGTAATTATTCCACCATTGAAGTTTCTCAGCCATTGAAGTTACTCTACCATAGTAGTTACTTTACCACAGAAGTTACTTTTCGACAATATCTCCTATAATCATATATTTTATCAACACAGTCCTAATACAACTAAAACGCAGTGACATTTCAGCTTGCATGAGTTTTCCGGCGTTATTATTGTTATTATTGTTTTTTCTTTCTTTCTTTATATTCCAGACTCTGGCAAAGTAACGTTTGACCTAGCTGTATAATTACACAGAAACTACTCAGCCTATCCCTCAGTACACAAAGATCAATCCTGTCTGAAATACCCTGGGTTTGGCCCAGCGAGTAGTGGAAATACCGGCATCTGAACATTATCGTTGCTGTTCCAGACATCATTTTTTCCCCCTTACAGTTCCAGGGTCACCCTAAATTCGAGGTTTTCAACTTTTGTTCTCTTTTTGACCCTTTTAAAAGTTAGGCTCACTATGTCAGCTCACCACTTCCGCCTGCACCTCCAACCCCCCCCCCCCAGGACTCCTACTTTACGACCCCCCCCCCCCACCGCTCTCTCGCTCTCATCTATCTATCTATCTATCTATCTATCTATCTATCTATCTATCTATCTATCTATCTATCTATCTATCTATTTATCTATCTATCTATCTATCTATCTATCTATCTATCTATCTATCTATCTATTTATCTATCTATCTATCTATCTATCTATCTATCTATCTATCTATCTATCTATCTATCTATCTATCTATTTATCTATTTATCTATCTATCTATCTATCTATCTATCTATCTATCTATCTATCTATCTATCTATCTATCTATTTATCTATCTATCTATCTATCTATCTATCTATCTATCTATCTATCTATCTATCTATCTATCTATCTATCTATCTATCTATCTACGTACCGATCTATCAATCTCTCTGTCATTCTCTCTTTCTCTCTACCTCTCTCTCTCTCCCCCCCCCCCCCACCTCTATCTATTTGTCTATCTTTCTCTGCCTCTTCATTGCTCTTTCTCTCTCTCTCTCTTCTGCTCTCGCGGACTGTCTGTCTGTCTGTCTCTCCCTCTATCTCTATCTCGCCATCTCTCTCTCTCTCTCTCTCTCTGATTACATGACCTTGTTTTCTTCCCCCTTTTGCGTGTGTGTGTGCGAAAGGGACAGACAGACAAACAGAACTGAAAGAGAGGAGAGACAGATATAGAGGTAGCAAATCATAGCGAAGAACGAAAGGAGGAGCGGGGTGGGTGGTTGCTAAGGGCGTTCTTTTGGGTGTATTGGGAGCGGGGGGTGGGTGGTTGCTAAGGGCGTTCTTTTGGGTGTATTGGGAGCGGGGGGTGGGTGGTTGCTAAGGGCGTTCTTTTGGGTGTATTGGGAGCGGGGGGTGGGTGGTTGCTAAGGGCGTTCTTTTGGGTGTATTGGGAGCGGGAGGTGGGTGGTTGCTAAGGGCGTTCTTTTGGGTGTATTGGGAGCGGGAGGTGGGTGGTTGCTAAGGGCGTTCTTTTGGGTGTATTGGGAGCGGGGGGTGGGTGGTTGCTAAGGGCGTTCTTTTGGGTGTATTGGGAGCGGGGGGTGGGTGGTTGCTAAGGGCGTTCTTTTGGGTGTATTGGGAGCGGGAGGTGGGTGGTTGCTAAGGGCGTTCTTTTGGGTGTATTGGGAGCGGGGGGGGGGCGGTTGCTAAGGGCGTTCTTTTGGGTGTATTGGGAGCGGGGGGTGGGTGGTTGCTAAGGGCGTTCTTTTGGGTGTATTGGGAGCGGGAGGTGGGTGGTTGCTAAGGGCGTTCTTTTGGGTGTATTGGGAGCGGGGGGGGGTGGTTGCTAAGGGCGTTCTTTTGGGTGTATTGGGAGCGGGGGGTGGGTGGTTGCTAAGGGCGTTCTTTTGGGTGTATTGGGAGCGGGGGGTGGGTGGTTGCTAAGGGCGTTCTTTTGGGTGTATTGGGAGCGGGGGGGGGGCGGTTGCTAAGGGCGTTCTTTTGGGTGTATTGGGAGCGGGGGGTGGGTGGTTGCTAAGGGCGTTCTTTTGGGTGTATTGGGAGCGGGGGGGGGCGGTTGCTAAGGGCGTTCTTTTGGGTGTATTGGGAGCGGGGGGGGGGGAGAATCACAAGAGCTCCAAGGAGGCCATCCAAAAGTTGTAAACCACTGCTCAAAGTTAAAACAATCCCAGGTAAAACCAAAAAAAAGGTAAAACAACCAGGTATGTCGAGGTAACCAAGGCTTATTGATCACTGACATTTTACCTGGGAGAATTATCCTCCCATGGCCATGAGCTTACAGAGTTACTTGCCCGCAGTGCGCCAAACGCTGCTCTGTCCAAGAATAGTTTTCAATCACAATAATTATTTATCAACTGTGAGCTGGTAGTTGCAGAGCTCCACTCGCCCACAACTTCCAAATTTATTTTATTTTATTTTTTTTCTGTATTTTGTTTTTCATTCTTCAAAAGATTTTCAAAGATCCTGCAATACAATAGCTCAATAGGCCTACTTATCTTTCCTGCAGGCCTACTATTACTGGGCAAACGTCTTGTATATTTACAAGGTTGTCTTGTGACAGTTATAAGTCAAATTGACATAGCATCCCGCGACATTATTTGTTTGTTTGTTCCATCTCCATTTTCTGAAAAACTGGAGATATTTTAGTGTGTAGAAGAGGTGTAACAAACGCTCACGTTGACATTTGTTTAAAGTGGGCTGTGACACTTGTCAAGCTGTTTCACAGTTCCGATTTATTTTCAACTCTTTATGGCAATACAAAAGCCGCAAACGCTTCTAGATCTAGTCGAACTTCTGAAAAAAATGGGACTTGCAACAAGCAAGGACTAAGGTTGCCAATAGCCTCCCCCTTCCCCGAACCACACACACCCCATCCCATCCCCAACGTGTCCTTTCTTCATGGCTTTAGGAAAGAGAGAGAGGGGGGGAAAAAAAGAAGAAAAGAGGAAGAGGAAGAAAGAAGGAGAAGAAAGATTCATGACCCCGGCCGTTCTCGCTATCTATGTCATTTCCCTCTGGAGGCAGACAACAAATTGTCGGCTCTATACAAGAAGTGGCTATCTCCTTCTTGTTTAAATGGACATGATCATTACTTGCCCTGAACCGATGAAATTGGGACGTAAAAACAGACAGTGGCATTTCGAGGGGTATTTGCCATATTGTTGTATGTGGCATTTTGCCGATTTTGAGGTTTGTCATGAAAGTGGTTCTCTCATTCCTAATTTCATTAGGTATACATGTCATTCCAATCGGTTTAAACTTTACGAGAAATGTGTTTGTGATGTAATGTTGTATGTGTTTTGGCCCTGATTTGACACAAACTCCTCAAACTTTCCGTCCTCATTTTCTCGAAAAGGTAAAAATGCACATACAACAATAATTATGGAAAATACCTGACGATATAATACAAGAGTTATTGCCTTCAGCGTACTTAACAGGAACAGAAATTTGATATATTGCTATTTGAGTACGGGGTTGGAAATGTAGGTGTTTCACCATAAATAATGCACGTCTCACTGCCCACGTATTTTATATTTGTCCTTATTTAGTTTCAGACAAACATGAGCCGAGCTCAAAGAGTTATTCTTTTCTGAGATTTATTGTTTGCATCAGAGGCTCTAAATTAGGTTTTGTTCACACAATGAAGTTTCCAAAAGGTTTTTAGGCTCGGATAGTTGACCAAAACAACTTTTTTTTCCCCTTGACAACCTCGCTGGAATTGACATTTTCAGAAATGAATCTTTAATTAGACGTCCTCTTAGAATGACAAGATTCTAACTCCCTTCCGTCAACTTTTGAGAAATCGGGGATTGAAGTTTCATGTGATCACAGCTTCATTTGCGAATCTGCTTGATACTTTTGACACACAATGGAGAAGGCCTGTAGAAGTAGTGTGTAGTGTGTAACTCACTTCAGCCAGAAAGTGGAGATAGTAACAAAATCCTTTTGTGAGTAACATGGGCACATGTCCCAAACAGTTACTGCCCTTTTTTTTGCAAACCGTACTGACCTTACATGTTTATCCCACTGACAGGAATATCGGAGTTTTGATAAATGTTTACGAATGAATACAAAAGAAACATTTATTCCAGTGGGTGGGCAGAAATATTGAAACTGTTTTGTTCCCGATCAGGGGAGACTTGGCCCCTATGGGAGGGCAGAAGAGAGAGAGGGATAGTGCCTTTAGGGAGGTTCCCCAGTCCCCGATGCCTTGCAGAGTACAGAGACAAACCAGAGACGCCTTAACGTATGGGCACACTGGGCAGTTGCCTGGGGACCTCAAGGGTTTAGGGGGCCCAAGGCATGTACATTTTTGGGTAGTTGCGTAGGGGGCAGGCCCCAGCTTATTGCTTTGCCCAGGGGCCAATATACTGATGTTAGGGACGGCTCTGAGACAAACGAAACTTATATTGTCGGTTCAGTGCAAAAATTGATTACTTCCCCTTTTTGTGTGAAAATGGAGATAATCTCCCCTTGTACTGAACCGACGATTAATTGATGTCTCCGTGCTCTCCCCTCCTCGTTAGCTCACACATTAATTGTGATGATTATCCACGCAGTTTTCTGGGTTTTTCCCACCTGTCCACCGAATTATCTCCAGTGACAGTTCATGTTGTTGTTTTTTATTTGCTGTTGTTTTTTGTCAGGCAATTTTCTGTTTCCAACTAAAAGTCTTTGTCATTTCCCCCCATGGCGATTCTGCACCAGAAGGCACATTCGACCCGCACAAAACCTATGATTTATGCCCGTATTCTTAACCCATTCTCCTGTCTGAATTCCCGATATAGCGCGACCTTTGCACTGGTTTGTTCCAAGTCCATTTTTTTTTCTACAACTGAGAAATTCGACCTTAAACGTTTACGGATTTAGTATTATATTGCTAGGGGACCGTAGTATCTTACACAGTAAGCTATTATGTGAGCAATGAACACAGCTCATAACAACAGGGACTTAGAATAAATCGGAAATGTGAAATAGCTTGGTAAGTGCCACAACTCATTTTAAACAAGTGTCGAAATGTGCATTTGTTTTTCGTCTTCTATACACTAAAAGATATCTGTCACGAGCAGAGTTAGGGTCTTGGGGAGCATTCGACTGCACGAGAGGCAGCTAACTCACACTCGGACACAACCATACAAGAAAAGTATTAAACAACTAGAGTATATATATATGTCAGGCCGGTCAGGCCATGTTTTACATAAATATTAATAAACAAAACAAAAGACAATAGAGGTATATTCAAAGCAATAAACTCTAATTACTAACTTAATCTATGATATTTCATGTAATTATGGTTCCTTATTGGGTGAACTGCAATCAATAGCAAATAGGTATATTATACGAAACTAGATATCAATTTAAAGTGACAGTTGAGTCGCCACTGGCCAGTCGCCAGGCAAACTCTCCCTAAATCATATGGGCTTGAATGTTAGGAGAGCCCAGTACGTTCCAAGCCTACAGAAGCACACTTCGGCTTCTATGTAATTACGCAGTTGCAAAAAAACTATTTATATATATATGCACAATCATTATTCAATTCATCAACAATGTGCCATATTACTTCAATCATACTATGGAAATAATTCTATAACACAGGCCACTCGTCGTCGAGTGCCAGCTGGGGTTTCCTTAGACTTCCTATGAGGCTGTGGTTCTCTCTCTATCTCTGATCTTCTATTATGCTTGAACTAATAAGATATATTACCATTGGTCACGCCTACTGGTAGGCGCGAACATCAAAATAGCGCAGCGTGGGCTTTCAAAGGTCAGCCCACTCAGACCTTTCTTTCTAGAGCTCAGTCAGTCCGTTAGCAAGGACTTCTAGTCTTCAAACCACACAGTTCAGGTACTGGCCAACCGGAGATACTTCACGACACGATGCTTCTGCTCGTCTGTATTCACCAAATCTGAACGTTACACGATGTTATATACTATCTGGCTACCCAGCAGTGCTAGTCCGCTGGCCCAATTAGTTCAGCTATCTCATAGGTCGAAACCTCCCACCATTTTAATTGTAGTAATACGTCTGCACTGTTCTACCAGCCAGTTAACGTGCAAAAACTTGTCTAGTCATACTTAACAATGTCAACTATCCCCACCTTGTTTCACCCCTACTCCATTACTTATTAATCACGAACATTAAAACCGACAAGCGTGACTCTAAGTTTAACTTTACATTTATTTACTCACCAACTATAATTCGCGAGGGCCGTTCAAGGCCACCAGCCAATTTCTCATGGCCCTGGTAAAACAACAACAACTCACTCTCTGCGTGAGTTTTAACAACATCTGAATCATGACAATATCCATTTTTTTTTTCAGAAATGGAGATAAAATAAACAAGAGCTAAGGTCGTGTATGTGTATGTATATATTGTATTATATTCCCTGTTTGGTTCACCATTCCCTTGCTTTTATTTCCATCATATTTTGTGTGCTTTTGCAAGGCATCTCTGTTAATTAATGATTTCTGGTGTACATTTTTGATAATTGATAATATTTTTAATGTTCCATCATCCTTGTATACAGTCATCTTGCAAATGAATTTGCTTTAAAAAAAAAACAGGCATATTTGTCCAACAGCAAGAGCGGGCTGTAATATAAAAAAATAATAATAATACTATTATAATGGTTACTCCCTTTCACATTTCATTGCGATCTGGGAGTCTGCAAAATAAGTACTAATTTCAAGTGTCACCATAAACTGATGAAATGGGTAGACGAAAAGCATGTGTTGAGGCTGCAATGATGTGAAAATGTGGGAAACTGTTGGAGAAACCAATATTTCTGGCGCTGTTGACAACTGTTCTGATGGGGACATTACAGAATATCATAAAAACCACAGAAAAACTGCGGCGTCGCAGCATACAAAGTCAAAATTGGGCAAAAAGAAAAGGTTGTATGTTGCAAAACCCCGAGTGAGAAATAAAACCCAAACAATACAAAGCAAACTACAGAGAAAACAGAAAATACACAAAATTTTCGGCTTTCGCCTTTTTCAAGTGAAAAAAATCGAACAATAAAAGACTTCAACAGGAACGAAGTGAAACAGTTCACTTAGCTGCGAGTTCTTGCTTCGTTAGCAGCACCAAAGCACGTCTGTCCGCCAAATGCATGGACGCTCGAAGTGACGCATTGAGTTAGTAACCAAGATGAAGGAGCCACATAGTGTTGTTCCTGTTGAAGTCTTTTATTGTTCGATTTTTTTCACTTGAAAAAGACGAAAAGTATTTTCTGTCTTCTCTTTAGTTTGCTTTGTATTATTTGGGGACATTACAGGTGTACATCTTGCAAAAACTGGGTCAGTGACTCTGACAATAGTGTGGGCGTGGCTCGATAACCATATATTTTTCATACTTGTGAAAATATCCCATTACAGACATACAAATTATCTTTTCTGAGTTTGTTTATTGCGTCTCAACTTCGTAAATCGTGACATTTGAGTGCACTGTTTCCAAGTAAATGTGTATGAAAATAGCATGCTGTTCTTCCTGGTTTAACTATCAGAAATACTGCCTTTGGCCAGTCAAAACGGGTAATATTTCGTCACTGTGCTGCCAGAACCAAGGTAATTGGCTACCCGAGAAATGTACTTTATCAGGGTATGTGAACCCACGCACGCTCCAAACAGCAAATTTGTGGGAGGATCAGGTGCACCTCAAAATGACTTGACAGGACAGAGTAATGCAGTGCTTGGCAGCAATAGGGTTAAGTTGACTCTTCTGTAGTACAAATGAGTCAGAAATAGCACAGTGACCCGACAACTGTTATTTGTTTTAATTGATTACGGAAACTATTTTTTTCAAATATTAATTTAATGGGATTATTATATATACTATAGCTGAGGTTTCGGGACTTTGTGCGTGTGTGTATGGGGGGGGGGGGGGCAGCTACGGGTCTTTTGTTGAATGTTTCAGTATTTGCTATTTCGCTGGTTCAATCGCGAAACCGCAAACGTGTGAAGAACCTAATTTAAATGAGAAGATGAAACGCTGTTTTAAGTGAAATATAATATCTTATCATACATTATAGTTGTATAAGTAAACATTAACAATTTGATATAATAATTGCAATGTCTCATACTCAACAGAGAAAGTAAAATTCTTTCACTGAGTTCGTCGATAATGTGGAAGAAAAGAAAAGAATTGTCATCTGTAGTTATGCAAAAATACACTTGCGCAGTTTCGCGATAGGGCCAATGATTTGCTATAGTGATAATTCAAGTGAAGTTTAGATGCGAAGATCTGTGGGCTCCAGTGGTGATAAATCTCTGTGGCTTCAATATTCAGAGCTGTCATACTGAACATTTTTTTTTTGTGGAGTTCACCACTCTGCACGCTTTGAGACATGATAGATATACGATGTTCAAATGTTAACGCCTCAAAGTTTCTAAATTCATAACAATAATCATCAGCTGTAGGCTGTAGTGCAATTATATATTAATACACTTGTGGTATTTCATTATAGGGCCAGACATGTTTTACGTTTACTTCAGATCTTCCAAAACTGGTTGGTTTCTATGGTAGCACAGTAAGGCCATTGGATTTTTTTTTAATGAAAAGGCTCGAAGAAAATGCTGCCAAATTTATGTTCACTTCCACTATCAGAATTCTGAGATCACGAGTTAAGAAACGTGAACTCCATGAAAGATGGAAAACAAATTATCTCGTTTGTCTCTCTCGGGTCACATCACATACATAATGCCTTTATGGAACAGTTGTCACTTCATTTTCCATCCCACGTACTGTCGTATCGACGATTTCCCTGGTGTTACGTTACCGATACTTTATCCTGTTTTCCCAACAGGGGTCGGCGGCTTATTGCCCAATGCGTTGCATAACAGGTGAAAAACCGGCTCAGTCTTCCCTACCCCTTTATCCTTGCTCCTGTGGCGATCTATATTTTGAGTGGATCTGACAAAATCGGGCTTAAGGTGAAAGACCAAATCCCTGAGAAAATCCCTCCGCAGGGAGAATTATTTTTTATGGAAATCGTGATTTGCTTATAAAAAGAAAAAGTAGTCATTTTTTATGCTTCCCATTAAAATAATTATTTTGCTTGAAATCGTCTTAGAAACATTTTTTTTGGATTTTTTAAAGCGGTATAAAAATTTCTTCTTTCGCCGGGCTTTGTCAGATCCACCCACATGGTCTTACAAAGTGACATATCCGATATTTTTGTTAATTTTCACATTACCAGCAGAATCGTTTTTCTGTACATGAGAAATTTCACCCACACCAAAACTTGAAACTTGCCATGTACAATAGGGAAAATTATCCACACGCCAGTAACTATGACAACACCGGCGGCAAGTTGTAAACGGAGACACGGGGTAGCTTTCCAGAGACGTCTCAAAGTCTTGACATGTCATAAAACCCGGCACGTTGCAATGCACGTGGACGCAAGAAATGCAAGTATCAATCTACATCTTCCACTCCTTCAGTTTCTCATTTGCAAGGTAGAATAATTGTTTTTCTTTGATTTTTCGTCATTAACAATAATAATATACTAACAAGAGAAGGAAAATGTAATCACATTATTACTGGTATTTATAACAATGTTTATCTGTTTATGGTGGTAATGCGAAACAAATTAGTAAAACAAACCGATAGGCGGAGATTTTAATAATGGCATGTGGTAAATGTAGGAAAACTGGATAGTCTTAATTAAGGTGGTTCTATAACTCAGTGGTTTTCAGCCACTTGTTTATGATACAGCTATTGTGAAATATCGCTGAGCACTAGGCTAAACGCACTTAGTTATGCGACTTTGCTGTCGTGTTGCTGTCGTGTCTCAGTCTCATGTATGCGTCTATCAAATCTGCAATATGGCCGTGTCTGGCATGCGTGCGCATCTCCATTCATTTAGACTTTAAAAAATGCGACAAGACTGCAGCGCAATAAAGTCCCATGTGCGCGCTTAATCTTAGCGTTCGTACGACAGATATTGAAGATACAACACTCTAACTTACTCTTGCCGATTCTTTTTTATTGTGATATTACATTCCTAATGAAACTTATGATATCACATAAATACTTTCACAAGAAAAGACAGAGAAATAATAATTGATTATCTAATTCAATCTCACTGTAACGTGATCTTAGCCCGGATTGCGTACATTGCGTGCGTGAGCAATATGATATAAAGGTGATGCACGGTGAGTTTCACACGTTCTCCCTCAGTAGGTCGCCAATCCCAGGTCCGTTTGGCTCTGGAATTTGACCCACTTCTATCATTCCTTTTATCAGCATTGAGATTTGAACTGAAATCTATACTCTATTTTGTCGCGCTGAGCTGCGCAAGTGGTTGATTCTCTTGCTATTCTATTCCAGGATTCGAAAATCAAAACGTACTTAGTTACAAAGTTCATACTTTGGTCGCTTAAAATGGATCCAGGGGCGTCCAGAAAGGGGGCCAGGAGGGGCGACGGCCCCGGACATCCAATTAAAGAGTGAAATTAATTTTTACTTTTTTTTTAATTTGAAATTATCGCTGTTAATTTCTTTGCACAAGCTGCCCTACAGTCCTACAAGTTGACGTGAATGTGGGCCCGTGTTTTTAATATTTATTAAGTTAGGCCAGAGTATATTTAGGGCATACAATCAAAGAGTTGGCCCCAAACATCACCAAACCCCTGCACGCCCATGAATGGATCTAAGACTAATGTAAGTTTGATCTGCATTTTTCAACATATCCCCGCCTCAGTTTTCAACATTTTGAAATAGATGGGAGTATTGGATATGTACCGAGCCACAAATAATCACTGCTTCCCGTGTTTGATTTTTAACTCTCCATTTTTGTCCTCAGCCAATACAACGCCAGTTCAGTGTAAGCGTCCTATCTTTAGAGATTCTGTTATTCATTTCGGTACTTTTTTTGATGTGAAGAAGAGTTTGGAGTCCGAAAACTCGGAATTTCTTCCACATTTAATTCATTTGGCTCTTACTTTATTTTGTTTATTTTGCTATTGTTTGTTTCTAAAGCGCGGCTTACCGATATACATTTTTTGGCCAAAGTTTAACTTTATGTCAAGTCCTGTTGCGAGCCCAAAGATCTTCTTTCTTTCTCTTTCTCTCTCTCTCTCTCTCTCTCTCTCTCTCTCTCACTCTCTCTCTCTCTCTCTCTCTCTCCCTCCCCTCTCTCTCTCTCTCTTTCCTTCTTATCTCTCTCTTTCTTTCATTGCCTTTCTCTCTCTCTTCCTTCCCTCTCTCTCTTCCTGTCTCTCTTCCCTCTCTCTCTTCCCTCTCTCTCTTCCTGTCTCTCTTCTCTCTTCCTGTCTCTCTTCCTTCCCTCTTTCTTTCTCTCTCTATCTTTCTCTCTCGCTTCCTTCCCTCTTTCTCTCTCTCTCTTCTCTCTCCCTTTCTCTCTCTCTCTCTCACCTTCCTCTCTCTCTGTACGTATGTGTGTTTCAATATTTTGCCCTGAGCCAACCTGCTCTACCGACTAGCTGTACCTGTAATATTAATATCTATATATTTGATCTAAACTTAATTAGATAGCATAATAAATGAGCGAGGCCACACCCCCAGACAATTTAACACATTTGTACTCAGAACCTAGGTTCTTCTGTCCTGCACTCAATGATTTATTTAGTATCGTGTGCAGCTCGTTTCATATGCTATCTTTTGCAATAGAAATGCTTATTCGCAGATGGTGGTTCCTTGATTTCGTGATGATTATTTTGGAAGAGTTCCTTCACCTTCAACAGGATCCGGAATAGCGCAATGGTTCGCATCCATGCTTGTCAAGTGGAGGCTAACGGTTCAATCCCGAGATGGAGCAAGTTTTCTTTTTTCATTTCTGATAAACGTCTTTTCACCTTGAGTGCCCATTATCAGGAATCAGTCTGTTTTATTTTTGAATGTTGTTACTTGTGTGCACGTACCCCAAGTTTTTTGCCCTAGAGGTACGCATTTCAAAGCTAGAGAGCTCCTCCCGAAATACTCCTAACAACAGCCTTATTTAATTATTTTTGCAAGACTTTCTTTTTGTTTTTCCTCCTGTTTTGTGGTTCGGAGGATAGGGGGCAGGGTTAGAGATTCGATAAGATTTAGGGTTGACGATAAGGACGGCTTTAGGGATAGGCGCGTATGTACAAGTAACAACATCCTATAATATTATTTTCAGGATTTTTCTCTTTCTCAAGCCTCTTTCTCTCTTTCGCACGGGCTCTCTCTCTCTCTCTCTCTCCCTCTCTCTCTCTCTCTCTCTCTCTCTCTTCCTCTTTTACTTTCTCTCATCTTCTCTCTTTATTTCGTGCTCTTTTCTCTCCCTCTCTCTCTCTCTCTCTCTCTCAATCTCTCTCCCAATCTCTCTCTGTCTCACACCATACTCTCTCCCTCTATTCCTCCTTCTCTCTTTCTTCCTGCCTCCCTGTGTCTCCCGTCTCCCCTTCCCTCCACCCCCCCACTCTCTCTTTTTCACCCCCTCCCCCCTCTCCCAACTCATGACCTATATTCCCCGGGTCAAACTACCGTCTCCCCTCCACCCTTTTCAACTGGACAAGCACGTCGGCACGCTCGTCATGGCCCTCCGCCATTCAAGCGTGTGTTCATGGCTTAATTCTCCTCGTTAAATTTAACATCCCACGTTATTATTCTTCTCCCGTTTTGTCCAGAATTGCTGACGTCAACAGTTCAGTTATGAGGGAAAATTGCTGACGTCAACAGTTCAGTTATGAGGGAAAATTGCTGACGTCAACAGTTCAGTTATGAGGGAAAATTGCTGACGTAACAGTTCAGTTATGAGGGAAAATTGCTGACGTCAACAGTTCAGTTATGAGGGAAAATTGCTGACGTCAACAGTTCAGTTATGAGGGAAAATTGCTGACATCAGAAGCTGTTAAATGTGAACAGCAGTAATTAAACTACGGGAAGTTAATGGCATTTTGCTTAATGCCAAATGTGTTTTCGTTGGATTTTATGCCATGACAAAGACGGAGGAATGCAGAGACATCAAAACCTGAAAGATAGGGCAGTTCCAGAGATTAGAAAGGCTTATGTCTGAAATGTACAATTTCTTTTCCTAGTGGGGGGTGGAAGGAGAGTGTCACTGTGTGTATGAACGTTAGATGGGTGGATGGGTGTGCCTGTCCGTGTGAGTATGGCTGTGCATTTTTGGGGGTATTTTCTCGTCATTGTGTGCATAATTATGAGGGGAGAGGGGCTATCTTTTGTGAGTGTGTACTTATGATGGGGGCCGCGGTGTATTTTCGTGTGAGTGTGTGCGTAAAGGGGGGAGGGGGTGGTGAGGCATGTATTTTCGTGTTTGTGGGTATATGTTTTCATGTGTGTTTAGGGGGTGGGGGGGGGAGGGGTGGTAGGGGTAGGTGTGGGTGGACATGTAATTATTTTCGTGTGTGTGGGCAAGGAGTACGTCTGTTCGAGAGGTGCACCAGCCTATTTTGATTGGCCAACTAGTTCAACAGTGACGTCACGAGACTGTTTCAATGAGACCTGGCACATCAGCCAACTAATTGGGTTTCACCAGAGAATATATATATATACAGAGAGAGAGGTTTCACTATTCGTCCATTTGCACTGCGAGACACGGGAGGCTCTGCGAAACCACTGTTAACATGGAGCTGGAAGTAGGTCGCCGCAGTAAACAATATCCGTTTGTGCATTTTCACTGGGCGTAGGACCTTACAAACGGCTGTAAATAGTTTCCATCAGCCAAAAATATGAACAAACCACAGTAAACAGATGTAGACTGTCTTTGGTGAAGAAGGTCTCTTTCAATTCTTTAATATCTTGTTTACCGCAGCGACCTAGTTTCACGATTTGGCGGAAGTGAACCCCCTCTCCACATCTATACTCTCTGTTATAAAGTTATGATGTCATCATCCCAACTAGCCAGCCGATCGAAGTCGGCTAGTACGTGTCAAGCCTTAAGTAGAGGGTTATAACTGCGATAAAATGCGTTTAGCCAGAAGGCACTAATTCAATTAAAACAGATTTGATGAGTCAACAGAATCTCCCAATTAACATTGTGGGCGTTTAACAGAGAAGCAGAAATCGGACAGAATGAGAAAACGGAATTACAAAAAAATGCAAAAAACCATTCAGATTAATTAGTGAATTGAAATGTCAACGCGTTTCACATTTAATTTCATTAAAAATTCATTAACGATGTAGTCTAATTTTAAGTGTTTGGCTGAGTACAGTCACAGCACGTTTAAAGACAAAGTTAGTGCTTTCAAACTTGTCACAATGCAGTTAAATGCCAAAGTGGGCAATATTGCACCCCCCGATTTTGATTTCCGGGGTGGGAAGGGAGGGGTGGGGGGGGGGGGGACGAAACAACCAAATGGGTGGGGGGGGGGGGGGGAACAGTCATTATAGAGGACAATTTGGGGATAGAAACAGAAAGCAGTCACTGACGTATTCAACAGCACCCACAGATCGGGTTTATAAACAGAAAATGCCTGTTGTTTTTTAGAGCATTTTGATAAAGAATACTTCTGTTTACATCATGAATAATCAACATGCTTATAGTAGTCATTAATAGTATTTTGATAAAACCTAACATCATCATAATTTGTGTGTAGTCTGTCTTCTTGTGAAATGTATCTACTGGGTTAGATAATGGATTTGGGAGGGGTGGAGGGAGGGGGGGGGCAGACAAAAGAAAATTTGGAGCCTAAAGGAGGGATTGCTTGAAAAAGGTTGAGAACCACTGACATCAAACATGAACAGATACCATCCTTCAAACATTGAGAATTATGAACGAACGGGCAGTGGCGGCTAAACTATGAAGCTAGTGGAGCTTAAGTTTGAGGACCCCAAATCCTGGAGAGTCCTTGAAGAAACTTTTTTTTTTTGAATGAGCATATTTTTCAACAAAACCACAGACTGATAAATTAACCAGACTGGAAACACGAGCTTCGCGCTGTGTCGTTTTTTACGGAAATTCCCGAGCGACGACTGTATAACCAACATGGCCGCCGCTCGGGAAATTCCGATTCTGGTTCTATTTGCAGTGGAAGTTTCTTTTCATTTGTCAAGATTGGTTGTACATGTATTAATTTCTTGGTGCGGAAGCAAACTTCCGCGTTCAGTAGGCGCGTCAAAATGGTATCATTCAAAATTATAGCTATGCTGAAGCGTCGGTCGCTACCTTAAACCTAATATGGCGGATGGTTCATGACCTTTCGCTGTTTTGTGACGTCACACAATGGGATCATCCAGTCTGGGTATTTTATTAGCCTGTGAACAAAATGGAGGCACCAAAGCCCTTTGAACCTTGTTGGATGTTGTCCTATTCGCTGGCTGCGAAGGGGCCCCATAACAGTTTAAGTTTCCGGGCTCTCAAAAATGTAGGTACGCCACTGTGAACAGTTGGAAAAAAAAAAGAAAAGAATTTGAAATGAAAATGGACTATTTCACCACCATGACTATTCACTGGAGAAAACTACCCAGTCTTCTTGAAATAAATACGAATCTAATAACTGCCCCGAAGGAAAAAGAATCGCGGGGCCAAAATCTGCTGCGTTGGCAAGAATTCAATCTGAGGGGTCATTCATAAGGCATGGACGCTCGGGGATGTATGAAAAACGTACAAAGCTGGAAAGGGGGGGGGGGGGAAGGGGTGGGTGGGGGCACTTACCCTGTTCAATTAGCATAATGAATTTGTAACACCGCAAATGGTAGGGAGAGCTTTTATTTAATTTTAATCGTATTAGTGGTAAAACAGACTCCTTTATGAATGGAATGAATTACAATGAAGATTTATGCCTCAGCGTTCATTCCAATTGTAACAAATGAAACTTGAAATAATGTGGTGGCAATAAGAATACGAAAAAAAAACAACAACAAAAAAAACAACAACAACGTGTGAAACGTTTGTGAATGAAGATGATTTAAGACAGAACAAACCGATGAATAGTTGAATTATAATCTCTAATTCACGGCCCATGTAAAATGCTGCTTAACCCTCAAGTGAACAGGATGCAATGTCGGGAAGAATTCACACGGTGCCTTAAGTCCCACTATTGGGCAATTTTTAAGCTCTCGATCAATTATTTCACTTAATAATTTGGTCTGGGTTTGTTTGTTTGTTCGTTTGTTTGTTTGTTTGTTTGTTTGTTTGTTTACCCCTTCTTTCTTTTTTTTTCTATCATTTTAGATACGTTTTGCTTATTTCACAAATGTTGGACATAGAACTTTATGTTTGGGCACTAGAGGCTGTTTGACCGGCAGTAATCAATAACGGTTTGTACATTGCCACGGGGAGTTATAGCTTACAATTGACTCAAAATACTTTCAATCAACCCAAAAATATGAACAAACGACAGAAAACAAATACGAACACTGTCTTTGGTGAAGACGTTCTCTTTCATTTACCGCATTGACCTAGTTTCACGATTTGGCGGAACTGAGATCTCTCTCTAAATACATACTCTCTGCTATTACATTAAACATCGTTGCACACGTGCCTAGTTACGAACAAACGATCTGATTCAAAATGGCGCAGAATGGCAAAATAAATGACATATTCCTGCCTTGTGTCGCTTCTGGTAATATCTCTATTCTGTGGAAATGCACACATGGGGATAGAGAGAAATAAATCAGCAAAATCAAGCATAATGTTTTATGGCTGGCTTCTGGTAGATTCTCCTTCTATCCTATCGTTCTGTTATATTCTTTCTATCGTCTTGCTTGTTCCTAGCACAATGCAAGCGTTACTGTGTCGATTTGCTTTCTTCAAACTTAAACAATAACTTACCTTTATGGATGGCCCCTGAGATGACTGAACAGAAATAATGGAAGAAAAAAGGTTTGTACTACAAAAACAAAAAAACAAAAAAAGGACTTTAGTCCTGAAATAGCAAGTGTGAGGGCATTGCACCTTTATTGATCCCTCTCGGCCTTTCACTATGAGTGTATGAAGCTCACAAGTGATAGTCTAGGCACGCGCGTGGCTTGTTGCTGAAAGACGATGTTATGATGAGCTCCTGTTGTTGGTTAAGGTGAAAAGCTATTCCTACATGCTATAGCGAGCTGTAAGAGATGAGGCGATATTATTAGTTATCAATCAGGACCAGTGGTTCTTAACTATGGAAGGGGGAGAGGGGGGGATCCCCCCTTTTTTGGGAGGAGGGGGTAGTGGGGGGGGGGGGCTGTCGAAGGCCGCAGAACCAAAATGTGGGAAATACGAATGTGTATGCTAACATTGAACGAGGAAACGATTGGTGAATAGCCAGGGAACAATACACCCCACGCACTGCAATATACACTCGTTGAATACCTTTCAATGTTTCGCAGTTTAGTACTGTAGACATTTACTTTTGTTTTGTTTTTAATTGGCCTAGTTTGATCTATTTATTATTTACAAAGCGATTAGAATCTAAGAAATAGAAATATTTCGAAAGGTTTAGTGTGAAATCTGAGCCCATGCAAAATTTCAAATTAATCCAACAGATAATTTTCGAGAAAACCAATGTTGATCCCACCCATTCTCAAGGAAGAAAAGCGCGCTATACGACAAAGTTACATAATTTTATAGGAAGGGTTGTGCTTTATCTCTGCTTCTGGGTTAAAGCTTTGTGCCTAGGATGGTCGTCATAAAGTGAAAAATTGAGCAAGGAATACAGAGTTGGGGCACAAAAGCAAAATATTATTGGTACTCCTTGTATTTTTTCTTTTTTTAATCGTGAGCTAGATGATAGCCGTCAGATAGTAGCTGTCGATCAGGTCCAAAACGACAACCCCTTTTTGTCAAATTATTATTTGAAGTCCCAGAAGGAATTGCCCCTATTTTAATAACGACGGAGTACAGTGCATTATTTCAAAAGTTTCTTTATTATGCTGTGACAACAAATTTCCTGTCATATCTTATCTTATCTTATCTTATCTTATCTTATCTTATCTTATCTTATTAAACTAGAACTGTATTCAAGATATGGAGCGGGTGGTTGGTGTACGCTTCTGGTAGGGTCTACTTCTGTCCTATTATTCTGTCTATCTGTCTTGCTCTTCGCTAGCACACTGTGGCCGTCATCCTCTCGACATGCTTTGTCCAAACTCAAACTTAAACTAAAGATTAGAAATAATAACTATTTCCAGTGAAAGTTTGGCTCTTCATATTTTTTACTTTCTATTGTTTTGTGTCTCTTCGGCTGTGAAATTAGGTCCTCCTCACTTAAGCCGTTTCGTGATAGGATCAATCGACTCACTACTTACTATTATTTTATAGAAACTGAAGTAACTGAATCAAAATGCAAACAAAAATTTCATAAGCCCAGATTTCATAGTGTCCTCAGAAAAATGTACCAGTTTCTCTATATCGCGTGCCAATCGGTAAAATTCCAAACCTGATATTTTTGCATTGAAAATGTTGTTTACACAAAGGGATTTTCCAGGATTAACCTGAATATTAAAATGCAAGTAGGTCACGTAAATATCTTGATCTACTCCAAGCGAACGCCTGCACTGTTTTAAACATCACTACAAATCGAATTTAAATCTTGTTTTGCTACAGAGAAGCTAAAATATTATTCATTTATTCACTGACCACAATCATGTTCTTTCTCACTGTTTAAGTCTACATCTTAACCCTTTGACTACCCAATCCTTGAACACTGGCTTTTCTGAGGTCCTGTTTGTATCTAGATCTTGGTATTCCAAGTAGTCCAAATAGTAAATTGGATTCAAAATTGTGAAATTGAATTGTACTTGAAAGTTACTAGGACAGAACCGAAATTTAAGACTGATCGGGGATAATAATATTATAAAAAGCTCACAACAACTCTGTGTCCGCACTGAAAAGGTTAATGCCTGTAATTGACAACGAAATGGATTTTGGAAGTGTAGTAATTCTTGCCAGGGAATCTTACAGCCTTTGAACTAATCGTATCTAAATCCCAATCGTAAGAACTCCACAGCCTTGCCTATCCTCCCTATAGTCTCTCGAAATGAACGGAGGGAAATGACGGATTCACACGCTGAAAAATGAGGGAGAAAGACAGAAGGGTGGAGTTGACTACAAGTGTGAGAGGGGGAGAGGGGGACAGAGAAAGAGAAAGAGGGCCACAAAAGAGAGTGACAGAGAGAGAGAGAGAGAGAGAGAGTGAAAGAGATCGAAAGAGAGAGAGGAAGAGAGAAAGAGAGAGGGAGACACAAAAAGAAAACGATTATCAATTCATTTATAGTCATCGCGGAAAAAAAGAAAACACGAATGAACTACATTTATGCAGGATTACTTCACCCCGTGGGGTAAATTCGTGTTTCCAAAGTTGGTCTAGCCTTTATCAACTACTCTGTCTTACCTAAACAGTATTTTCTCATTTAAATTGCAAGAAACTGCAAGGAGATGGCTTCTTAACCTTAGATTAAACCCAGTAACAGGTGAGTTACGTGAATACTAGGAATTTTACCAACTTTGGAACTTCTTAAAAAGTGTCGCAAATATAAAATAATATTACTCGACGCCACGATTTTGTTCATTTTCACACTGCTGTTCAGCTGAGATACTGCACAGGAAATCGGCATGAATTTGTCTCACAGCTTTACATAGAAAGTGACTTAATTTCCCAGTGGTCTGCAGGGTCATTATTTTGACCGGTGGCCAAAAATAGTAGTTAACAATCCTATTATGTATTTTCGTGGTGCCCTCATCGCACTTGCTTCTGCAAACAAGCTTTGTCTTTCCTGGGGATTCCCAGTGCTACTGTCCCTGTTTCAATAATTCATTTGTGACTTTGCGATAAGTATAAAATAGAACCAGACAGTAAAAGAGACACAAAGAGATTTTTAGATCGGGGCGCTTAAGGTTCTCTCTTCTTGTCCTGAGATTGTTTGCTTCTGGCGACCTCGCTCTCTTTGTCTTGATAATGTTACTGGCTGTGTCTCCCCTCAGTCTCTAGCAGTCCTGGCACCGTCTTGTTGACCGCATACCTGTGGAAAATGGCGCTTATGACAAGCACTGAAATATCGCCATTGACCAAACATGGGATACCCATCTATTGTATAACTTTACCATAGTATCAGCTCAAAACTGCAAGTCAAGCGTATTCATCTTTTAATGAACAACTTACGACACTATATGAAAATGATAACTGCACCTCCCTCACAACCGAGCGAGTGGTTGGTGAACGCTCCTGGTACAGTCTTCTTCTCTCCTATCATTCTGTTGTGCTCTGTCTATCGTCTTGCTTTTTCATAGCACGTTATCCTGTCCACATGATTTGTCCTAACTCAAACTCTGACTCAAACTCAGACTCAAACTCAGACTCAAACTCAGACTCAGCCTCAAACTCTGACTCAAACTCAGACTCAAACTCAGACTCAAACTCTGGGTAACCAAAGAAAATTCTGTTTCCGCTATCAGTAGAGGCTTGTCAGACTTGAGCAGAGAATGCCGAGTAGCGCTCACTTTCAAGTGGCGCACAGGACACGTGGCATAATACTTTCCATACGATAGAAACGCCACTGATAACATTATTTTACATACCATTAGTACAAACGAAATGATCTACAGATAATAATAATAATAATAATGATAATAATAATATAATGGATTTAAACCTGGGCAGCGGCAGCTGTTGTTTGTCAGATGAATATGGATTCCAGATCACAGCTATTTGTGTACCAGATGTTGAACAGTGAACAGAGAATGCACGAGAAGTTATTTATCGATCTGTTTATTGACTAGGGGTGACATCAAAGCCATGTGGTCAAACTGTGTTTTGTCTGCACCGTGAGGGTTTCAGAAAGTTTCAAAAGTTAAGGCTGGGGTAAAGTTCAGCAGGCCGATGCAGATCCAGTCTGTCTACTTTCTTGAGGTGTTTTTGAGTCCCTCCCCAGCCAGCAACCGGAAGTCAATCTGACGTAGATTTCCGTAGGATTGGTAGGATTACCGTAGGGGCGGGTCCCCTACATCAAACCAACGGCGGTGCGATGTCGCATTCAGCGGATCTAGGTAGGATGGATGTCGTTCCTATGTGCAAACTTGACGTCAGTCCTACGAGCCGGATTTCCCTAAGGTTGCTGGTTGGGTCACTGCTTCGCCGCGGTTTGAGAAAACTCGAGCATTGTCTCTGATGTGACATCGTCAGAGTCCTAGGGCACAGATTCAACTTTGTTTTGCCTCAGTTTAGTGTGAGGTGAACTATAGAATCAAACGGGACCTCAAGCATATGTGAGGCTGAAATAAAGTTTGTCTGGCTAGTTGGTTCAAAGCAAAGACACTACAATTGATAAGATGAGACAGATAGCTCTTTTAGGGTGCACAAATTTCGCACCGCCACCTGGCGGCGAACGCGCTGAAGTCATGAAAAGTGTCGTATTGTACAAAGCCAAATAGGGAAATGTTGAAATTTGTTCACTGTTCAGCTATCGCTATAGGCTTTGATTGACGTCACTTATTGTGGAATTATAACATCAATCGCTGTGGGGAAACTCTAGCTTTTTTTTTCTTTTTTTTTTTCCATTATAGTAGCAGTAGCACTGTCACTCTTTTGCATCATAAATTTACCATTGTATCAAAGCAGGCTTTTCATATTAAGGGCCATGGGCCTCTCCCCTGACCAGCGCGCAAATGTTATTGTGTGGACGGTTTGTCTCAGTTGTGCGAAGAGGACGGTGTCTCATCTTACTGTTTCTAGTATCTTTGTTCAAAATAATTTCAAGTTTGGGTCGAAACTGACATAGAACAGGCTTGACTCAGAGCGCTACAACGCTGAAATGAGACGTAAAACCCAAGCAAAACTAACAACAGAACAAAGTTTGTTTGTGACATCTCCATTTTCTGGAAAAACCGGAGATGTTTCAGTATTGTAGAAGAGCTATAAGAAATGTACACTTTGACACTTGTTTAAATGCGTTGTGGCACTTATCAAGCCGTTTCTCAGTTGCGATCTATTCTAATTCTTTATCATAATTTATTATTCTTTACCACTCCCTCCTCCACCCCTCCTCACCCCCCCCCCTAAAAAAAAACAAAAAAAACAACAACTGCCTACTGCCGCTGTGGCGACAGTGTGTCTGCTCCAGTTGTAACCTGGCTGCAGTGACACTAAGGCAAATTTCCCCAAAAAGTGGAGTTGGAACTAACAACAATTAATAAGGTCATGATAACTGAAATGGATATAATATTATGAATCTAAATACTGAAATATTTCTCCTCCGAAGTCGTACTAACAAGCCAAGTGAACCGTAAGTAACATGTTTACAAGATGTCCACAAGTCAATAACCTCGGCATGTTCACATAGTTTCTGTAGTCTTCAAAGGTCGGGTTTAAAATGTCGCGCCCTCGTTCGATGTGAACTGAAACCACTACCGGTTCGTGGTTAAACCGTAAAAACTGAACTGAACCATGTGTAAAAACGCACGGAACCGTATTGTGTAAGATAGACTGTACACCAAACCCGACATTTCACAGGAGACACGAAACACATTTTGAGTTCTTATATTTACGCAGAATTCGTAGGATTACCATAGGGGAGGGGTCGCTACATCAAACCTACGTCAGCCTGATGCCGTAACCAGTGGATCTAAGTAAGAAAGATGTCATTCCTATGTACAAACTTGACGTAAGACCTTTGAGTAGGATTTCTAACTTGGTTGTGCCCAGCTTTCTCCTTTGTTCAATGTCCATTTTTTCATATTGTGATGACCCCCCCCCCCCCCCCATAAAACCCCTTGCTTCCACCCATCTCGAAACAAACAAAACAATAAAGTTCAGTCCAGAAAGAGACGTATAGCACATTTCGTTCTATAAAATCTTGCTAAAAAGTGACTTTGACTTATGATCCTAGCTTTTTCCGCAGAACATGGGAGTGCCAGTGACCTGCTACTGAGTTGTTGTTTTCTTTTTTTTACACTTGAACACTAGAATGTCGTACACAAACTACTCCAAAACCTCCCCCTCCCCCTTCTTTTTTCACCACTCCCCACTACCCTTTCGCCAAAATTTATCCAGTCATTTAGCAGATCCATGAAAGAATTATTTTCTGACATGGACCCACAGCACATCTTGTCGATTCTCGAGGTGGCCCAAATCTACAAGTTTATTTAACAGATTTTTAACATATTCACAAAATTGTCATTATTACACATAGACCTACTTTATAGTACAGGCCTTTCGCAATTAGATTCTTAATTTCACTTTATTTGATCTTTTTTATAATAATATAAAAGCTGAAATCTAACCCAAAGTATGATAAAGAAGAAAAGCGTGAAAGCCGTAAAGTGGCCGTTATTGTGCCGACGCGCTGTTAAACTCAAACTCGAACTCAAAACTGAAAGTCTAATCTCACTTTGTTGACATATCAGACCCAGGGCAGGCTGGACAACCTGCAAGTCTCAGGGCAAAATTAATGAACCAAACTTCAAGAATGCTCAGGGCTGGAAGGCCAGCTGAAAGCAAGGAAATCAAGGACATTTTCCGAGAGCCCATTGGCATGACGAAGTTGAGTAGTCGGCGGATTAGAGAGCTCTAACAACCAGAGGAGAAGAGGGACAGCAAAGAATACATCTGACGTGATACTGCGTGTCGTAAGAGGCGACTAAAGGTGCAAAGGTCCTGGTCTCCCGAGAAGAGCCAGTTGGCGGTGGGCCAACTACCCACCCTGTAAAAATAAACCAGTTACAGAAACACAAGCAAATACTTTAAATCAGTCTTTTATCTTGGGAGAAGGGGGAGCATCTGCACCTGTAGATTCAATGAAGGACAATGGACAAAGCCGAAAGGACTCCACTGGCCTGACTGCTCCTTCATCAAACAAGTCACTCCGGATTGCGTCGTGGAATGTCCGCTCCATGTATGAAGCAGGAAAGAGTGCCCAGGTTACAATGGAGATGAGGCGATACAGACTGCACATACTTGGAGTTAGCGAGACCCGCTGGATACAGTCCGGACTGAAACAACTTAATTCTGGGGAAAAGATTTTGTATTCTGGAAGGGAGGACAAAAAGCATACAGAAGGAGTAGCGATCATCTTGAGCAAGCACGCCCAGAGGTCACTGAGGGGATGGGAACCCTACGGAAGGAGAATTATATTGGCATCATTTACTACAAAGAACAAGAACATCAACATGAACATTGTGCAGATATACGCCCCAACAAATGAAGCAACCGATGATCACAAGGACGATTTCTACAACCAGCTTCAGGAAATAGTTGACACATTGCCAAGAAAAGATGTGAACATTATAATGGGAGACGCCAATGCCAAGATAGGACAGGACAATACAGGGTATGAGGACATTATGGGGTGCAATGGTTTGGGACAAATGAATGAGAATGGAGAGCGGTTTGCAAGTTTCTGCGCATTTAACAGCTATGTGATTGGAGGTTCAGTATTCCCACACAAGAGGATCCATAAGGCCACTTGGATTTCACCGGATGGAGTAACTGAAAACCAGATTGACCACTTTTGCATCACCCGACGATTCAGACGCTCACTGGAGGATGTCATAGTACAGAGAGGAGCTGATGTTGGATCTGACCATCACATGCTGCTGGCAAGACTCAAACTCCGCCTCAAGAAACAAGGTACCAGAGCAGGAACAAAGAGGAGAAAGTTTCAAGTGAGCCTTCTGGATGGAGACAAGAAGGAAGAGTTCCAGCTGACACTGAGGAATAGATTCAAACCCCTTGTTGACCTCGAAGAGACAGTAGATTTGGAGACTCACTGGGCTAAGGTAAAAGGAGTATTTACATCGACATGCCAGGATGTTCTTGGGGAAAAGAAAGTGGGACACAAGGAATGGATCAGTCAAAATTCACTGGACTTGATAAGGATAAGAAGAGACCTAAAAGAACAGGTAAATGCAAGTCGTACAAGAAGCTCAAGAGTTGGTAACCAGGAAGAGTACCGAGCATCAGCTAAAGAGGTCAAAAAATCAATTAAAAAAGACAAAGAGGAGTTCATAGGAATGTTAGCAGAGAAAGCAGAGAAGGCAGCAACAGCAGGACACATGAGGATCCTCTACCAGACTACAAAGACTCTTGCTGGAAAATATGGAAAACCTGAAGTTCCTGTCAAGGATTACAACAGGAAGGCTATTTTTGGAAAGGAAGCTCAGGCAAAAAGATGGATAGAACATTTTAACAGCCTCTTGAACAGACCTCCACCAAGCAACCCACCCGACATTCTACCCGCAAGAAATGATTTACCGATCAGTTGCGACCCTCCGACTAAAGCAGAGATTAATGATGCCATAAAGCAGTTAAATCGAGGCAAGGCAGCTGGACCAGATCAGATCCCACCAGAGGCGCTGAAGGCAGATGCTGCTGGGGCTGCAGAGGGTCTGCACTCGCTATTCTCGAGGATTTGGATCGGAGGCAAGTTTCCAAAGGACTGGAAGGAAGGACACCTCGTGAAGCTTCCAAAAAAAGGGGACCTCAGCAATTGTAGTAACTACAGAGGAATCACACTTCTCTCCATCCCAGGAAAGGTTTTCAACCGGATTATTCTCAAGCGAATACAGAATGCAACAGACCCAAAACTTCGTGAGGAGCAAGCTGGTTTCAGGAGTAATCGATCAACCACCGACCAGATCGCCACGCTGAGAATCATAGTAGAGCAGTCGCTAGAGTGGAACTCCCAACTGATAGTGAACTTCCTTGACTACGAGAAGGCCTTTGATAGCATCGATAGAGAAACACTGTGGAGAATATTGAGACATTATGGAATCCCAGAGAAGATGGTGAACCTTATCAAGAGCATGTACGAGGGGACAAGTTGCAGAGTCGTACACGATGGCGAGCTTACTGACAGCTTTGATATCAAGACTGGTGTTAGGCAGGGTTGTTTGCTGTCCCCATTTCTGTTTGTCCTGGTGATTGATTGGCTTATGAAAGAAACCACCAGTGGAGGAAGAAATGGCATACAATGGACCCCATGGACACAGCTGGACGATCTAGATTTTGCAGATGACTTGGCACTATTGTCGCACACACACGACCAGATGCAAGCAAAGACTACAGCTCTAAACAAAATTTCAGAATCTATTGGATTGAGGATACATCCTGCGAAGTCGAAGGTCCTAAAAATTGTTGCATCCCCAAGCGCACAAGTCAGAGTAGGAGATCAACCACTGGAAGATGTAGAGTCCTTCTGCTATCTTGGTAGTATCATTGACAATAAGGGAGGAACAGAGGCAGAAGTCAAAGCACGAATTGGAAAGGCACAGGCAGCTTTTACGTCCTTAAGCAAGATTTGGAGAACCAAGGATATATCTCTAAAAACAAAGCTGAGGATATTCAACTCGAACGTGAAGTCAGTCCTGTTGTATGGATGTGAGACTTGGAATGCATCCCAGGCCTGCATAAAGAGAATCCAAGTTTTCATCAACAGATGTTTGAGGAAGCTACTTAAGATCAGATGGACAGACAAGGTCAGCAATGAAATTGTATGGAAAACAACAAGACAGAGCCCAGTCAGAGAGGAAATTGGTAGGAGGCGATGGAGATGGATCGGCCACACTCTCAGGAGGCCAGGAAACAGCATCACGAAGAAGGTATGGATTGGAATCCCCAGGGCAAGAGATCAAGAGGAAGGCCGCGCGGAACGTGGAGAAGAGCCAGAGAAAATGATGTGCAACGAAGCGGAAAGACTTGGAATAATGTAAAGAGACTGGCCCATGATAGAGAGGGATGGAAAGTGTTTGTTGGTGGCCTATACCCTGATCCAGGGTGAGAAAGGCAATGATGATGAACAACCAGAGGTCAAATAAGAGTTGATGAAAGGCATCTGGGAGTATTCCTCCTTGACACCAAGGAAAATATAATTAGCTCAGTGGGGAAATAATTTGGAGTCTGTGTAGTCAAGAGATGTCTTCCACCACTCCAGCGGGGAAGTAGATACACACCGTACCATGCCCCAACAGATTTTTTCCGGAATAAGGGTCAGCGAAAGGTCAAGGAAACTTACCCGGACTTACATGGTCATCAGGAAAGCTAAACACAACATTATTAAAATATCGTGGAGTATTTTCCATATTGTTGTATGCCAAATTTTGCTGATTTTGAGGTTTTGTCACGAAAGTGGTTCTCTCACTCCTAATTGAAGATCGTTTTTCCAAAAGTGGGTAAGTCAAATTTTGCATGAGTTATGGCCTCTTTCGGATAGTCATTCAAAATTAGTGCAAGACGCGGTGTAAGTGTTCATTTTCATTTTTTGCATGCGAGTTCTAATATAGATTTCAACCACAAATAACCAACGTTGTCATTTCAAATGTTGCACGGTTTTGTGAAAATTGTGTTTTAAATTTATAAGAAACTCATAGTAAACAGTGCGAGGGATTTGATATTTGATTTGTTCACTATGCGAAAAGGACAATTCTTATTTGTCATTTTGTCATTATTACACATGGACCTACTTTATAGTACAGGCCTGCCAAAAAAAAAAAATTAAAAATTGAGACTACCGGGAGAACGATACATGGGAGTGCTGCATGTAACAAAATATTCAATGTGAAAAAAAAAAAAAAACACCGTTGTACAAGAAACTTGCTTAAATTACTGTTGTCACTATATTTTGTTGTAAACCATTTTAGATTTCCCTGAGAGATGCGTAAACGTAACGTCACTTTTCGAGACGAGGTAGGATTTTCGTCTCTCAGCCTATTGTTGCTGTTCCACAGAAAGATAATAGCTCACAAAAATTGACGTTTTATTGCCAAACGTCTGGTCTCACTAGTGACAACTGAGATGAGGGGTATATTTCTTGAAACAAAAATTATATTTAATGTATATCTCCATAGAACCTACTTGTGAAAACCCATTGACGGGAAGGCAGTGGAAATGATTGGAAGAATTTTCAGACAGAAGGAAATCGCCGGTATTAAAATATCAAATGACTTCCTTTCATGTCAGCCTGTGTTTAATGCTCGAAGTTCAGCGTTCATGTATTGATTTTTGTCGTTTTGTTGACAGATTCACCATGGCAACAACTGAGAAGTCATTAGCGATATAATCAAGCGATGTAATCAAGCTGGCGTGAAATGACAGTGACACGGGGCATTCCATTTCCGGACCGATAATGTCCGTCCTTCGTAGGCGGAGATGACCAAGACATCAATATCCCTAAACGGCTGAGAATTTCCAGAATATCTTGTATGGACAGCTACACCATAGCCTTGACCTTTGTATTATCTCATTATCTCATTCATTATCTCATTATCTCATTCATTATCTCATTCATTATCTCATTCATTATCTCATTCATCATCTCATTCATTATCTCATTATCTCATTCATTATCTCATTATCTCATTCATTATCTCATTCATTATCTCATTCATTATCTCATTAGGAATTCCTGACTTACTCAGTACCATTTTAACACGGTCAATGGCCTAATGCTTTGCAGCGACCACTGTGTAATGTTGCAATGAATAAGAAATGAAATTTTTAATGGCAAGGAAGTCTGTTGTTATAAGTGCGCCCCTTACCCTTTCAATAAAAAAAAACAGGAGAAAAACAAAGAAAATCTGAAAGAATAATTAATTATGACTGTTGCTAGAAGCATTCCGGGAGGAGCTCTCTAGCTCTGGAGTCACGAATGGCTTAAAATACCCGCCAGTGCAAAAAAAAACTTTGGGGTACATACTTACGTGTAACAACATTTTTTAAAAAATGACTTTCGGTCAGCGACCACATTTTCTGGTTCAAAAAAATACAATCTTTACAAACCAGAATTATCCCTTCCCCTTTCCCTAGTATTCTGTGTGTCTGTGTGTCTGTCTGTCTGTCTGTTTGTCTCTCCCACACATAAACACACACACAATGGGAGAAGGAAATACAAGGAGACATAAACAGATCTTTGAGAGAGAGAAACCGACACGCGGAGAAAAAGAAAGGAAAAACCACCACATGGACACAGGATAAGAAAAACTAAGAGAGGAAAATTGGGTGAGTTGTTGTTTTTTGGTTGTTGTTATTTTTTTTATCGTTTGTTTTGTTGTTTTTTGTTTTGTTTTCAGCAAGCCTGAAAGACTCACAGCGCCAAACGATCCACAGGTTTTTTAAAAAAACTGCCGTGAACTACAAGATCAATAACGTTTCCACAACTCGGTTAAGCCGAAAATTATGCAGTTGAATATGTTGTTCGAATTTTAGCGCTGAAAGCCTCGTTCTGATAATGATGTGCTTTCTATTACATGAGACTGAACGGTCGTGTGTGTGATGACTGCAGGAAAAATGGGGGAAGGGAAAGGTGGGGGGGAGGGGGGGGGGAGTAAAACTGTCCAGTCCGTTGAGTTTGAGATTAATTTTTCATGTTTGTGAGTTTGGACAAATTTAATGTTCATGTGTGTACGATTGTGTGATATCGTGTTTGTTGAGAGTGGAAAATGGTTTCTGCTTTTGTTTTCATAATTTGTTGCTTCCCGAGCTCTTCATACGAATGAGTATCTCGTTTGTGTGTGTGAGAGAGAGAGAGAGAGAGAGAGAGGGGTGGGGGAGGGGAGGGAGAGAGAGAGGCAGAGTGAGAGAGGGAAAGAGCCGTATCATAAACGAAAGGCAAGAGAGACGGACAGACACACGGACAGACAGACAGACAGATAGGAAGGCAAAGCTGACAGACAAGACAAGACGGACACAAACAGACAGACAAACCGATAGATTCGCACGAGGTAAGAGTGAGCAAAAATGCGGGAGAGACAATCGCAAACACAAAGAAAGGCCACTTGGGGGGGGGGGGGGGGCAAACATAACACATGGACAAAGAGAAAGAGACAGATAGGAGACAGATAGACAGAGAGAAATAGACAGACACGCAGATACACAGAGACACCCAAAAGGAGAGAAATAAATACTTCTGACAAAATGGTCAACATTTCTGTCCTATTCTTCAGTGGTTTTTATTTGCACAATTTTCAAAACACTTCCTTACAATGAATTCCATGAAATGTTTGTTCTTACTTCACAAAACACACCGACAGATGACGTCATAGTTTTCCTCAGCGTTTTGATAATGAAAAGTAGACAAAATTGTAAAACAAACAATGATTACCATAATAACAGCGATAACAAACAATCTGAAATTGTTAAATTTTTTTTTTCTAATCGTTTAGCCAGCATATAGATAGACAAGCAGTGAGACACAGGTACTCAGACACGTGGATAGATGTTTAATGTTCATGGCCCACTGAATCAAGTCGGGTTTGCCTCGATTCTGTGGACTATGGTGTTCAACAGGACCCAGCGCATTAGTGATACCGAAACAAATCTATCTCGATCGATGATTCTAAGAAAGTTCAGGTATGGGTCCAGAACCGATGCAAAACAGACCTAACTACGTGCGTTACAAGACTTTACTTTGTTACCGCTGAATCGCAATGACATGGAGTTGTGTTCACTGTTCAGCTTCCAGCTATAGCTTATAAGGTAAAAAATACCATAGGTCCCCATATAACAGTACTGGTACCAATAGCTTTTACAAGACTTGACATTCACCAATACTTACAACGTGAAAAGTTATCAACTCTCGTCTTGTTTTTACACTGGTCACAACTGCCACATGGACACCACCCAATTACCATACTTATGTACAAAAGCCGAGGGCCGAGAGACTTTTGGAGCCATGGCGCGCTAAGACAAGCCTGCTTTGCGTCAGTTTGAAGATATCCTACGAATATATAGTGTGTGTCTACCAGCTACATTTCAACAGAATATGTGGATTTCTGGTGTATCCAAAGAAAGCATTATGCCAGCGGATCCATGAAAGAATTATTTTTTGACGTGGATCCGCAGCGCATCTTGTCATTTCTGAGGGAGGACGAAACCTACAAGTAATGTAACATATTTTCGTCATATTACAAAATTCATATTACAGACAGACATAGGCCTACTTTACAGCGTGGGCCTTACCCCGCTAGGTTTTAAATTTCAGTTTCATTTAGCTGAAAACTAGACCCAAAGTAAGATAACCAAAAAACAGCGAAAGGTGCAAAATGGCCTACATCGTGCCGACGCGTCATTCAATCCAAACTCAAACTCAAACTCGACCGGGATGAACCTCCTTTGAAGCAACTAGCAAGCCAGACTTCTTTAAGACTCGCCCCGTGCTCGAGGCCCCCGTTTAACTCCAAATCTCACAGTAAAAGGAAAGCAAAAGCAGACTTCACTCACGGCGCTAGAGCTCTTATCTGGAGCTCTACGAAAAAGTACCAAAATATAAACTAAAAATAACAGTCACCACTTGGGTTATGTAGCCAAGTCAAATAAAATTTTGTTTGGCCAGTTGGCCAGGACAATCTTGTCACTGGCAAAATGTGTACATCAAATGCCTGTTTTTTGTTGTTTTTTTCGAAAATTAGCCACAAACTAGTCCCCAAAAACTAACCTCACTAGTCAGTATTTGTTGTTGTTTTATTTTCAGTTTGGCGCCATGGTGCCAACAGCATCTAGGACTACAGTTTAAAATATACTGACAAACATTCTAATACAATGTCATAAAAAGTAACAAATATAATTTTTAAAATGTCATTTTATCGTTTTGAGTTGTCGAATTCAGAACCGGTAAATTTCACAATGCAAAAGATTATTATGCCAAAATGTAAATGCAAAAAACATTTTATGAAGAGTATGATTTTTATCAAGAATACCAAAAGAAATATTACAGAAGGACAGATAAGCACTTCTGAGTATGTCAAGTTCCCGTAGGGAAATGAAATCCCTTACCATGCATTTGCCGCGTGACTCCGCGGACAATGATTCTCAGCAACTCTACACATTGCTAGTTCGTATTGCGTTCTCTAATCATTCTCCCAAGTCCACTGTGTTTATGACCAATTTCATACAAGCATAGGAAATATACACAACAAAATATCAAAGAGATCATCGACAAGTAACACAACAGTGAATCCATGCAGAAATGTCAAAGAAAAAAGATTTTACAACTTTTCCCCTAGGACAATATTTTCTTGTTTGAGTTACCTTTGGAGAGAAGGGGGAAGGAGGAGGGAAAGACAGTTTCATTCAACAGTCATCAGCAACAGATTCATCAACATTCAACATTAACAACAGCAATTTTGTCAAGTCTCAAGAGGTCAAGGCCACATCATAATCGCTCAACAACAAAGGTAGAACAGTTATTACTTCTCACGATGTATTAACAATTCATTCAGCTTCTGAAACATTAGACTCTTTTCAAGAAATGAAACACATTTCTCTGAGAAATTAGGCACTTTTCTAAGAAATTAAACACATTTCTCTGAGAATTTAGACACATTTCTCTGAGAAATTACACATTTTTCCAAGAAATTAGACAACGTTCTCTGAGAAGTTAGGCCCTTTTCTCTGAGAAGTTAGACCTTCAATCTGAGAAATTAGATGCTTTTTGTCTAAGTAACTAGATGCTTTTACTGAGAAAGTAGACGCTTTTATTTTATTTCAGAACAAAACGCAGTTTAAAAGAAATTAGATCTAGATGGGTTTCTTTTACGTAAGAAACTAAACACTTTTTCTAAGATAATTTGCCCTGTTTGTCTGAGAAATTAGATATCTTTCTTTGAGAGATTGTACGCTTATGATTATATTCCCAGAAAGTACATGCATATTCTGACACTCTCAACTCTTATTCTGAGGAATTACATGCTTTTTTTTTTTTTTAAATAAAAATTAGACTCTTTTTGTTTTGTTTTGAGTCAGTTTAAGGTGACCACAAGCTAGGAACAAAAGAGAGAAAGAATCCCGTTGATGTTTTAGTTTCTACCCGTAGTGGATGATTGCATAAGGAGGAAATGGGTGGGGAAAGGAGTATTGGGAAAGGATGGGGGGGGGGGATTTAAAAAGACAATCATTGAGCACCTTGGTCGTGGTCATTGCAAGGGGATAGTTCACCGCCATCATAAATACGTAGATGAGGCCAACAATTTCATTAGGGTACCAAATCCAGTACACAGAGCCCTCCGGCTAATCACCCGTCATGGCTTGAAAGAGATGTGGTAAATATGGTGGAATCAGGGGGTTCTCAAACACACAAGAGCAGTGGCCGATCTACCATGAAACTAATGAAGCTCAAACTTCATCCCGGCAGGGCCCCGTAGAAACTTTTCTTAATGAGTGAACTTTGGACGTTGACCTATCGCTGCTGGTTGACAAGGCGTCCCATGATAGCCCAAGCTTCAGAGACTCAAAAATGTAGGTCAGCCACTGACCGGGGTGAGGGTTGCGGGGAGGGGTCATTTTCCTCCCAGGGGAATAATTTCAAAGCTAAGCAATGGAATTTTATTCAAAGAAGGAATTTGGGAGGAATTTCAATTTCATTCAGAGGAGGAGCTCCAAACTGGGTAAGAATGTAGTATGTAGACTACATACAATGACAATCAAAATAGAACTTCTATGATCACTTGAACTATAGATTATTTTTTTTCATTAGATTGCAGTTGATACAGAAATTTAATTTCATAATTACATTGTTTCAACAGTTACTACTGTAAAAGAATAATGGTGAAATCATTATTGTATGACAAGTCAAAATAAGGGAAGAAATTGAGGAGACTATCCCAAGAATAGGGATGTGACCTAGGACTCCCAGAAACCATTGCGCTAGGCCAGCGCTAGGCCAAGGCCTGTTCCTGATGATAATATTATCTAGTATTCGAGCTGACCCAATTGGTAAACTTGATCAGGATAATGCTGGTTGTTTTTCCTTTGGTTCTGGACATGAATAATTCAAGGACTTTGGATCCATATGGTGCGTGAGTCATACTAGTTAGAACTTTTAGAGATCGTGAGCAAAAATACGTGTGTGTGGGCGGGAGTAGAAGTGTAAAGGGGAGTGGGCGACGTGTGTATGTGGGGCTGGGGGTGAAATGGAGGTGAGTGGGGCTGTGCGTACCTATGCATACGTGGGTGTGTCTGTATGTGCGTGTATGTGTGTTTGAGCGTGTTTGTCTGTGTGTATGTGTGCATGATTGTTATGATTGAAATTGTCAGCTCTTCATCGATCTCTTCTTTTAGTAATAACAGTCGTGGATCAACGTACTTTGCACTGACGGCAGTAGAATACTCGCTGATGTACATGACCACCTATGGCATCTGAATAATCGACTTCTTTCATCCGTAACTATGTGCCCACAGAAACACTGTCCATTTGGGTCATCTGACTCAGTGGCCACAAAGATAAAGTAGTTGTACAAAAAACTCAATATTTTCCAGATGATGCAAAATCGAAACTGCCCACTAACATAAAGTGATTATTCATTTTACTTAAACGATTCTAAAGTTTGCTCTCTCACTTTCATCCCCCCATGTCATCCACGCCCCTGGAATATTTGGCTTATTTGCGCATCCTTTTCTTTCATTAAAAAAAACAAACAAAAAACATATCAATACTAATATACCAACTTGATATGATAATCTCATTGATAACATTGCCATTTTGAAGTCTCTGAAAGACTAAGAAAAAAAAAGTATCAATAAACAGTATTGAAATAATGCTTGAATACAAAAAAAAAAATATATATATATAAAAGAAAAAAGCAGGGGCTATTTCAGCCGTGCAGCCAAAATATACACAACTGTGATCAATTTGTGGCCAAATCCCCCCCCCCCCCCCCAACCCCAAAGTCATCATTAATTGCTGAACATTCACTTTAATGTCGGTATTAATTCAGGACGTCCAAATCAAAGCGTACTGAGAACAAAACTCACACCTCTAAGAAAAGTATTCACAGAAACTTTTCACTTTTGCGTCTTTTGATTGGTAGTTTCATTTTCAATCGTTTCTTTTAAACCACCCACACGCCTCTGATCTTCAGGAGGTAGTATCTGATAGCAACATCTTGAAGGGCCACAAATCATTATTAGTTCGAAGCACTACCAAGTACATTTAATTATGTTTTTAAACTTCTGAAATTACTACTAACCAAGTACATGTAGTATAAAGAGTTTGAAAAAACTCAGCTGTGCCTCACAAGCCTCTAATAACCACTTACTTTCTGTGGTCTCCGTAACTGGCCTTTACAGTATGGACAAAACCCACACCAAGATGTGTACAAATACACCACCAAGAGAGGCGCGTACACATTTCCTGTCACGAAAGCATACGACTTAAGCAAAAACAACATGTAATCACCAAATGTATTTAATATGTACAACATCATCATCGAACACAAAAACTGACCTTATCTCTCATGTATCGAAAAGTAAGGATAATAACAAAAACGAGTATTTACTGCCTTTTACTGGCCAAGACCACAATACTTTGGAGTTATCAATCTTTTCCAACATTGTTGAAAAACGTCGTATGTCAAACAGGAAAATGGTAAAAAACGTCGATTTTCCAGACTGTTCGTTTCAAAATCAATGTTTGAGCGTTTTTATTTGTATATCTTTCAAGAAAATACCCCCTTCCCCCAATTGCTTATATTGTTAAAGAGACCAGGAGGTGGGGGGAGTGAAGGAAAAGAGGAAGATCAAAAATGGCAAAAAATAAAATTTTTATGCAGCAAAGCCGTGTAAGAAATAATACCAATGTTTTGGCATTGTTTTAAGCCTTTCTGCGACCTAACAAATTTTCTGTGGTTTTTATAATATTTCGTCAATTAGGAAAGGGAGAGAGGTATGCTTTTCTCATCCATTGACAAAGTAACAGAGGATTTGAAGTCCTAACTGAGATAATTATAGTAACAAATGCATTAATGGTACTAAATGCAAAGCAGAATACTTTTTTTTGATGTGTAAAGGCAGACTTGCACAGCATCATACAGTGCACTCGGACAGTAGATCTGGGATAAAATGGTCACTTAAAAAAAAAAAAGACAGTTGAGTTTTACATTTCCAGCCATACTGTGTTCAACATTATTGATTAATCCATGGATGACACTTTTCATGAAACTGCACAAAACCGAAGGATCCTATTTTGCAGGACAGGGAAATAGATTGTTTTATTTGAAATTCATTCCTTATTTCGTCACTAATCATAAAGACTGTAGTCATTCAAAAATCAGTAATTCCAAAATTCCTTTTTATATATTATTATTATTATTATTATTATTATTTAATAATGAGATAAAGCCGCATCGAATGATTTTGGACTCCTAAGCCGAAAAATAAACGAATAGCAAACTTTCATTCATCTCTACTAGATGTGTTATGCTGAAACAAAACATTTATTTTGTCTTTCCTGAAAAGTAAACAAAACAGATGACGGTGATTACACATTTTAATTAGATGAATAAACATTTGAAATATACTATTCTTCCTTAATCAACAGGCTTCAAAAAATTTAACCAAAAATTCCCAAATTCTGTGACCTTAACCTTGCTCTTAAGTGAGACAAACATTGCATTTTTTTATACTCAGCTGATATGAGTAGTCTGAACTTTACTCATGGACAGTTGTTTGCCTCACCTTCTCCACTCACCACCCTTTTCGACCTACATTCAACTACCTGGGTTTTCCCCAAAATCTTCTCTTCTACTATTGAAAAAGAACTGAATTTCATCAAAAAGTTCAGAAATATTTAGCAAGAAAGGGTTGCTATCTGCCATTGTGTGAAAACACTCGAGCGGTTTTACAATAGGGCCAGCAATATACATTTCCATGCGATATTATCAAGGACTTTACAGAATATTCAATAATGGGATCTTTTATCATTAACAAACGTGGGCAGATATCTGGCTTCAGCATCGATATGACCCTACCTGGGTGAGCAATTTGCATGACACTCGGGAATTGATGACATTGCATTGTTTGGTGTATAAAAGATGATATTTGAGTCCTCTCTATAACAACTGTGAGATCTGGGGTTGGTTGGTCTAGACTACATAATAAACAAAATGAAAGTATAATGAGTCTGCATGTCTGAAAATAATTATTGTTGAGTCAGAAAGAGATGAGTTATATCAGTGGTTTTATGAAACTTTACTGTTTGGACCAGAACGATGAGTGAATTTTTGAGACTTTATCATAAGAATCACAAAGGGATATGTAACATCAGTGAATTTATGAAACTTTACCGTTCGAACCAGAACGGTCAGTGAACTCTGGAGACTTTACCATATGAACCACATAGAGATGTGTCAAATAGGTGGTGAATTTATGAAACATTACCATCTGCACCAGAACGGGATGCCTTATCTCAGTGAATTTATGAAATTCTAATACATTATGGAATTTTTAAGAAGGTCATCCATGTCATGTACACATCAAAATAATTACAACTGCATCGAGGACAATATTTTCACTGGTAAATATTTCCCGATGAATCTCGTTACTGGTCATTATCTGAATACACGATAACAAATAAAGAAATGCAAATCTTAAGTGTAAAAGACAAACTTTCCGTCAATGCATTCTCCACTGAAATCAGAAACTTTACGAGATAGGACCATTTGAGATATGTGAGTCCGGATTATGACTGTGAAAGATTCTACACTCCAGAAGGCAAATCGAAAAGGAATTTATATTACTTTTTCGGAATTTCTCCAATATAAATTATCCACCGAGAGATTCTGACATGATGGTAATCGTCAACAATGCTCTTTCTCGCCTGTTTGCAACCTAACATTGACAGCGGCATGACGTATTTTCAAATTTAGGTATTCTTAACAATTCATGACGTCTTGTATTCAACCAAAAACATGGAGAACAGAATGACATTTCCAAATTTTAGTACCCGTCAACAGTTTATGTCCTTCCTTGTCTCCATCCAGCACTGACCGCAGAAGGACACACCATGTGCTCTTATCAGAAAAATCAGCGCTGATTGTGGGAATATGAGATAAGCCTTCTAGTAGACGTTGTCCTCGTTCAAGTTCCTCAGATCTTTGAAGTAAATGTTTGCTCCCACTACCGTCCCATCCGGCATCTTCCCCCCTAACGGCAAATGTCCAACTCGCTGGAATCCAGGTGCCCGTTCAATAATTTTTGTCATGGGAATATTATTGGCAAATGTGTCGGTATAAATCCCTGAATACCCCAAACGTTTTGAAAACTGAACGGCGTGTCTGAAAATAAACTCTCCGACACCTTTGCCTCGTTCTGAACGTTTCACGATTACGATTGGATCAGCCACTTTTAAGTCCCCTCCACGATAGAACTTGCTATTGGCTAAGGAAAATGCGCCAATGATTTTGCCGCATTCTTTCCCTGAGACAATGAAACTGTGGCCCCCTTTAATCTCGTTCCGGAAGTCTTTTTCTGTTGGGTACTCATCGATGCCGAATCCGTTGCCATTGATGGCGGCTGTGGAGATGAGCAGGTACATGTCTGAGATCTGAGTGTCGCTCATGGCGTCGATAACTACGTGGTTGCCATCCGGGAGGGTGGCATGAAGAGGTAAATGCATGACGTCACAATAGGGTTTTCGATTGGTCAATTTCCGGTGACTTTCTTTTATCATATCTCGGGGGTTGACGTCACAACAAGATAGAGACAGAGCCGACTGACAGCTCCCTATTGGTAGGGGTGATGGCTGCTGGTGGGGGCTCACGAGCATAGAAATGGGGGCAGGAGTGGTGGCCACCGTTGCACGTGCATTCAGCGTCACGCTGAGGTCAGGACCTGTAGAGTGGAAAAACATGTTGCAGGCAAAAGGTAAATCGATGGTGAAATTCTGGTCATTTCACAAATATAAAAACAACGAATTAACGAAATCAATCAATATAGAACACAGAAGCAGAAAAAAAAATCCCAGCCAGTATCCCTATGTCGGTCCGACGTAGATTTCTATACGATTTCCGTAAGGTTGACAGGATTACCGTATGAGCAAATTTCCTATATCAAACCGACGGCGGTGCAATGTCGTAGCCTGCAGATCTACATAGGAAAGATGTCATTCTAATGAGCAAATTTGTTCATTATGACGTAGGATTACTGGCTGGGGTATGTCTGTCTGAATGTCCCTGAGCGTGGAAGCCAGACGGAAGGAGAGAGAGAGAGAGAGAGAGAGAGAGAGAGAGAGAGAGAGAGAGCGAGCGGCAAATAAAGCTAAAAAAAATGGAAAGACAACGAAAATGGAAAAGAAGACATCTTAATTGTGTCCTGGGAAGTCTAGACCATCAATCCAGTGATAGGACAAGTCACAGACAAACTCAGCCATGGGGATAAATCAGACAGACGTATGACAGACAAGTGGAACATAATCAAATCTCTACATTCCCGATAGACTTCACACGGACAAGCATTGATCAATATTGCAAAATCACAATCACAGAAAAAAAAAAGGTGCAAGAAATTCTAAAATGGCACACTCCAACACCAACTGCTACAGTAGATCTAAACAATGAGATTGGCGACAACAATAACGATACCCAAGAGGATCAAGCTAATGAATGTTTTCTATAAGTTTGTGGTCGTAGATAATTATTCGAGTCTGTAGATATTCGCAATTACGTGGTCAGAGGAAAATGAAAGGAAAACCTCGCCAAGGTTGGAGGACATAACACCAACTCAGTTCTTGTCCGTTCCAAGACACTTTTTGCGCAACTGAGAAATTCAGTGTCAAACACTTGTGGCTTTAGTCTTATGATGAACAGTTACAATAAATCGGAACTGTGAAACAGCTTGATGAGTGCCACAACGCATTTTAAACAAGTGTCAAAGTGTGCATTTGTTATATCTCTTTTACCTAATAATAATAATAAGTACATTTATATAGCGCTTTATGCCTAGACCTCAAAGCGCTTTACAAACGCATTCACTCCCACATTCTAATTGTACATAATATGCACACAATCTCACTCAAGCACATGCACAGATTCCTAATGCTGTAGAAGTTAGTTTGAAAAATATTTCTTAAAAAGGTAAGTCTTGAGGTGTTTTTTGAATATTGCAACACCGCATGCAGACCTCAATGAAAATGGCAATGAATTCCAAACAGGTGGTCCGACCATACTAAAAGCTCTGTCACCATATCTCTTAAGTTTGGATCTTGGTACCTCTAAAAATTTTGAATTTTGTGACCTAAGATCTCTCGTAGGTGCATACTAAAAGATCTCCAGTTTTTTCAGAAAATGGACATAGAACAAACAAGAACTACGGACGCCAATAACCATGTCCAAGAGGATCAAGTTAATCAGTGAATGTTTTCTATAGTTCTGAGGTCGTACATGTTTGGTTTATGGTCGTAATGACGTGGTCAGAGGAGAACGAAGGGATATCGCGTTCTTGGTTCTTGTCTTAACCTTTGAGGTCTCTCAGAAATCACTGTGCAACACAAAAGGCGCTAATGGTAACTGTTTTTTTTCCTTTAAATTTAAGCACAATCTACGTAACTAGATACCGTTGGTCGTAAATGACTAAGCACACCGTATTATTCATTGCTACACAAATCTTATTGATACATAACACCTAATTATGAACTTTGACAATTATACCTCTAAACAGAAAAGACCGTAGGGACCAAATCTCGGCAAAATTAAATTTTGGGCACTTTTTTATAGATTATTTTTCGGACTGAATTGATGTGCTCTACTTTTCAATCTATATACGACTCATGGTTTCTTTTGATTATGACAAACTCAAAACTGAACCAAGAATACATCGGAACACGACCTGAAGTGTTTTCGCATCCTTTGTAAAATTACTGTTTGGCCTTATAGTGTTTTTTTGTTGTTGTTTTTTCCTACAACACGGAAGATCTGTTGGGGGACCGTAGTCAGATTACAAAGCCGAGTAGAGAAAATTATTGAGTTATGTTCACTGCTCACCTATGGCTTACAGTGTGAAATACAAATGAATCATCACTTACCTGGTCACCGATGTTCTCGGAAAGGAACTGGTATAGCGGATTCCACAACTGACGATAACATCGCCGAATGTGTGGCTGGTGACGTACTGACTTCACAGCGACTGGGATCTGTGGGGGGAGAGAAACAAGGGAGAAAAAAGGTAATAAACATTTACAAGGTATAAATCACTGCATGATAGGGGCGCTCAGTGTGTGCGTGAACACACCTGCTGAACTGCGCCTGGCAGTGAAGAACATCCGGGTTCAGTACCACGTGGGCAAGTCTCAGATGGTAATACAGAGCTAGAGAGAGATTCCCAGACGTTGCTACCGTAGGCTACAGAAAGTGAGTAATAACAACTGTGACCTAATTTCTCAAACAGATAATCCAGTCGCAAGGGGCAAGAAAGGAAAAATAGCATTTATATCCGCCAGGTATTGTAAACACAGAAAATCTGTGGGGTCGCAGTAAGGCTTGAAGCAAAGTCAAAATATGGTAAAGAGAAAAGGTAAAATGTTGTACATGGACCAAAGCTTCGCGTAAGAAACAGTACAGAAACGATACTATCAAATGCTTTCTTGTATTCTTTCTGTATTATTTCTTATGCAAGGCTTTTGCTACATACAACTTTTGCCATGTTCTTTTTGCCACATTTTGACTTACATCAGCCATGGATGACTTTGGTTGTATCTGAGGTTTTGGCTGGTTATAGTTTCTCAGCATCTGTTTTCTGTGTACAGCATGACTTTCATGAACAGGATGTCCTAGTCAGTAAAACATGACTCTATATGATCACACCGGCTTAACTACCAAATTGACAGCATGGGTCACAATTTATTCCAATATTCTAGACACAAATTAGCACAAATCATCAAGGTAATCCTTTACTGCAAGTGTAAAACATTCTGTTGCAGTATTCAGATAACTTTACTGTAGGACAATATTGTACTAATTTGAACGATTTGTCCATCAGGGCGATGCACTCTGCTCATGAAAGTGGTTGCATTTCGAAATCTCAATATTCACAAAGCAATTTACCATGTCCAAATCTGCTCACATCAATTATTAACGACTACAAGATTTATACACATGCGGAATTGCTCCAGGATGATTAATAAAAACACACGCATATCGAACCGTCCCGCGCTCAGGTTGTTTTGATCTGTGACGAAGGTGGAAATGTCAATATTATTAATTTATCAGGTTGCAGATAGGGAAAAAGAGTGGAACCTGGCTTCAAATGTTTATGTTCTGGGGCAGAGAAAATACACACCAGATACATCTCGTGGTTTATTCAACGCCTACGGGTCGCCCTCTCTCGAGCGATTTGAAACAAATGAATTTTTCAAGAAATGCTTGTAACACAAAACAGTAAAATCAAAGGTAGAACAAAATTAATGCACGCTTTGACACTTGTTTAAAATGCGCTGCGTCACTTATTCAGCTCTTTCACAATTCCCATTTATTCTAACTCGTTATAATAATTAAAGCCGAAAATGTTTAACGTGGAATTTCTCAGTTGTGCAAAAAGTGGAGTTGGAACAAACAAGAACTTAGGTCGCGACAAACAATAGGTAACATCACAAGAGACTCAAAATTAAACAAGTATCAATATAAAAGTAACTGCCAGTTATTCCATTTCGTTGGTCAGACAACATTAGAGAATAACAGATGATTTACACTGCATTAAAAAAAAAAAAACGAACCAAACTCCTGTGCCGGTACCTTGCTATAGCTCTGGGCACTGTGAGATGTTGGTCGAGTGTAGAAACAAACGTAACCATTTCAATACTGACACAGCACTGATGTTACACTTTTAACTGCTCCATCAGACTCACGTTTTAGCTCTGTCGTTATTCACTTTGAACTACGGATGCACATAACATAATTAACTTGGGTTCAAGTTTACAATATAAAATGAAATAACCAGTTCTAACTATAAACAGGATTCAGAAAATAATAGCGTTCATGGCATCCACAGCCGCACGCTCACTGTAAGCTTTTTCAATATCCATAAAAAATAAGAATTCGTTACTAATAATATACATTATTACGAGCGCAAATTAAGAATTCAAGCCAGTTCTGGTTCTCTCTTAGGATAATGAAAACTAAACTGAAACAAGCGTCTTTTCAGTCTTAAGAAACTGTCTACCTATGCGAGGCATCGACCTAGGAAAATATTCATGAGTAGGTGATATTGCGTGACTCTCGCCAAGCCGAGGGCTATGAAACCGCCATTGCTTGTCCAGATTGGGTTATGAGTTATGGATAACCAGGCGGTGTGAATATCAAATGGAACGTATCACTGATATCATTACTGGGCTCTCTGTGAAAGTGGGACATCTCAAAATAACAAGGCACTAGTCTTCTCTGCTCTTTTAGTGATATAGTTCATATTCGTCTGCACAATTACGAGATGTCAAGAGGTTAATATCAGTTGTTTCTTCTCCTTCTTCGACTTCATCATCATCATCATCATCATCTTCATCTTTTTAGGAAGTCACACGTTCAGACTGTCATTTCTCTCCCAGCTACAAGTTCCATTCTGCACAATTTCGGAATCACGAAGAACTGAAAAACTTAGTGCTGCTGTCTTGTCTCTTTCTTTGTAATTAGGGACGACGTGGCCAACAGGCAAGGTGCTCGCCTCTCGTGCCGAAGGTACCGGGTTCGAATAACGGTCGGTGCAGGCATTTTGGAATTTTGAGATTTTTCTCATAGTTTCTTGTCCCTGATCCAATAGTAGGTAGGATCGAGCACCTAGTCTTCTCTGATAAGGACGAACAATTAGGGGTGGGGGGGGGGGGCGTGTGTACGTTGTGCGGATCGCTGAGTTAAGACCTTAGTTCCCAATACGTACAGTAATCTGATTATATAGTAACTGGGGTTACACCCTAATCCCCCAAGTTTTCCCTATGTTCCTAAATGCCACATGTCATCACTCAGAACAATTTTGACTTCCTTCTTATCCGGCCCGCGGACCTTTATGGAATTCATAATCATACAATCATGTAATACCTTATCATTCCACGACCCGCCCAAGCTGCACCAAGATCTAAGATCTGTAAATGTTCTAGTTACGCACCGAGGTATGCAAAGGTTTGGGGTTACCATGTGGAACAGGATCTCTATTTATCTTCCCAGTTAGATAATTTGGTTATCCTATTACATGTTACAAACCCCCAAAGGGAAAAATCATACAGACTGACATTTTTTGGTCCCCCCCCCCCTCCCCCACCGCCCTCGAGTGTGATAACAGAGTTGTATCTATCTTTTAAAAAGGGCAGCGTGATGCCTTGGTGTGTCAGGTAAATAATGAATACATGACATTCTGAGGTATTTATAAGGTCATAATTTGAATTTTATTACCTGTAACTGCATGACGTGCATAATATTATGATTGATAACGTTAACTGGTAAACACAAGTATACGGCAAAGCCCTGCGTCAGAAACAAACCAAAAAGAATTAAGAAACGTTACCAAAAAAAAAAATCACAAAAATAAATTGTACAAACGAAAAGACAACGAAAAAAACAACAACAACTGAAGCGACAATGCCGATTATTATGACGAATGCCGTTTTTAGCGGCTGTTTGCATTTGTGGTCAAACACCGTCACTGCTCTAGGATAATGGCAAATGTCAGATTTATTCCAAAAGACAACTAACGGTTCATCGCATTCCTGAGCATGAAGGCTATCGGATAATATTCTAGAAAATGAAAGGCGCAAATATGACATGTAATAAACCAATAGGCATAAGTCACCTATGACAGGAAAACATCGATTTTTTTCTAAATGTCTCAGAAGTGTCAAAAATGACTTACGCCACCAGCGTACAGCAGTGACAGTATTGCGCTTTGTACACAGCGTGAATTTTTCGGAAACTGCAAGACTTAAGATTAGGATTGGGGTCACTCTGAGCTCGTCGGCCACAATAACCTACGGCTGTCTATTGCACTTTCTGTTCCTGCAATCCCCTGCTCGTTTTGACGGTAAAATCGATACAAATAATCAACTTCCGTTTGTAAAGAGTAAAATACCCTAATTGAGATATTTCGTTTTTCATTTGTTTGTGATTGTTGTTTTTTTTCAGGCGTTCAAAACAAAGATATTTCTTGACACCGAAATTGCAGTTTTGAAACCCTGATAAGATTATATGTCTTGACAGTCTTCTTCAAGTGCCGGACCTGGAACAGATATCGACGATCATGATGGTTCGCCACTCATTCCTCCGCTCGGATGCTCTCAAAAAGCCCATAATTATTGTCCTGGTTTTTCCCTGTCGCCCATCAGTCGGTTCAAACTCTCTAGATATGCGTTATTCTTTGTCTACCTCTGCTTTTTTTCCCCTCTATATTTCCAGTTAGAGCGAGGTGTTCAAGACCTTTGTGTCGATTCAGGTGTGCCATGAACTGCAATTGTCTTCTCCAAATTGTTTTTATTGACATACCAAGGAGTTTTGCTCCGTTAATTATTCTACCGAGATTATCAAAATAAATAAAAACGAAGGTGTGTGTGGGGGGAGGAGAGGGGGTGGGGGTATTCTACCGAAATTATATTAAAAAACTAATAACAATAAGTAAACAGAGGAGGGAGGGGGGGGGGGGAAGGGGGCGTGGACAATGAGAAAGAATGCAGTTTCAAAAGCCGCGCCTTCCAATCCATGAAATCAGCTGCCCCATAACAAAACAAACAATCGATGCGCTCCAAACGTTCCAAACATAAAAATAAAAAGGCATTTCAAATATTACACATATTTTACATTTTTGCATTTGTGTACGTAAAATAATACACAAAAATTTAGTTGCTGCAATGTTGTTCTCCAAGGATGCAGAGCGGGCATTATTACGCACACAAAAGCCATAAACTCTGCACCCTGCACGATGAAATAATACGTGTTTTGAAGCGTGCCGACCTCTCCCCTACACCCCCCCCCCCACCTGCATGATGTCACCTGCCACATAGTAACAATGATTTATTACATCAACGTGTCTCTATTTGTGCCTCATAGTAGGTCATGCGAACGTGATCAGTCGCACGAACAGTTGTTGTTTGTTTTTTAAGCACTGCGTTATTATTATTTAAAAAAGATGTGGTTTTATGTATTTTGGGGTCAGTCGCAATCTTGTCTGGGCAGGGAAGGAAAAGGTTTAGCATGACAACGTCAAAGAATGGCAAACAGAAAAAGGTGTATGTAGCAAAGCCACACGTAAGAAATAATACCAAAACGATACAACTTTTTCCTTTGGCCAATTTTGTACTTTGCATGTAGCCTTTGACCCCCCACCGTTTTTCTGTACTGTTTTTTTTAATGACAAAGTATGTCTAGCTGCTAGTTACTGCAGCGATAGCAACAACGACAGCAAAAGCAGTAGTAGCTGCAGCAACAACAACCACAACAGTCATTACAACTATATTTGTTTTTCCTAAAGAAGCCGCGTCTCTTTAGGGACGATAATCACCAGCAGCAGCAACAACGACGACGTCACTAAGAAAAGACGCAACAACAGCTATACGAACATTGTTTTCGCGAACAAATTATTTCCCCAAACTAATATTCGCAAGCGATTGTAATGAACAAAAACAACTACTCCGGCGAGGACAGACATCTACTGTTAGAACAACCGCTACAGCAACCACATTCTTTTCCAAAAATAATCAGCTTTCGCCAGTACACAAAGAACGCTGGGCATTACCCTGACATTAATAAACACGTATGCAAATCACTGAGGAGACAGATACTTGAAAACACAACTTACTGCAAGCTGCTACTTCATTTGCAACATCTACAACACCACAATAGCATTCACCAAACTTCATGTACCTCTTCTTCACAATGTAAACTCTTCAAATTGAACAGAAAACCAAATCGGCAAATTATCCTTAAAAATAGATCACGTGGAAATCATGTTTCAGTTTATTACCGGGCACACACACACACACACACACACACACACACACACACACACACACACACACACACACACACACACACACACACACACACACACACACACACACACACACACACACACACACACACACACACACACACACACACACACACACACACACAAAAGTGACATATAAACAAATTTGCAATTATCCGTTCCATTTCCAAGAATGCGAATCTGGTGTCATGTGGAGATCCTGATACCACGATAAAGGTTGTTTACGATGTATCGGATCACTGGAGCGCATCGGTCATTAATTACATCGACCCGATACGCTTGGTACGTTGGCATAGGTGTTTTTGCCTTGTACAGTTCAGTACTTGGTACTGCGGGCGTGGAGTGGTGCGGCGTGGTACTCTGAATCTGCTGAAACTTTGAAGTACGGAATATCGACACCATTTTATAATCTAGTTCAATAAATTTGAAAAAAACAACAACTGAACACTTGAAAAAACATAGGGCAGAGAGGGGGAGGGGGGGGGAGCAATTGCTAAACTCCAAGTTCAATGAACTGGATAGATAGATGGACGACAAACAGACGGGCAGACAGAAGATGACCTGACAGATGGACGGACGGACGGATATGGATGGACGGATGAATGGACGGATGAATGGATGGATGGGTGGGTGGGTGGGTGGGTGGATGGATGGATGGATGGGTGGGTGGGTGGGTGGACGGGAGGATGGATGGACAGCGGGACGGATGGACGGACTGACAGACAGACAGACGGATGGATGGGTGGGTCAGTGGATGGATGGATGGATGGATGTGTGGTTGAATAGATAGGCAGGCAGGCAAACAGACAAGCAAACAGAAAGATGGACAGACAGGATACTGCTGTCCTCACCACAAATACCAGGCAAGGACATCACGGAGCCTGTCAGGAACTATGGCGCCCTCTTAAGACGCAAATCGTTAATTATACATACAATGTCCGGGGTGACAAGGATCCCCTGGTACTACCATGCCCTTATGCAAGAGGCCTGGACAGGCAGTAACATAATAATAAATGACTCCTCCCTTGTATAATTCATTGAGGAACAATTTGGTTGGTGGGCCAGGTTTCAGTGAAACGCAGGGCGTCACAGTCATACACGACGGGGGCTCAAAAACCGGTTAGTGCGCGCCAAATCTGAAATTACTAGATCTAGGGGTTTAATTCTTGTTAGCTTCATGACTCTCTTCAGAGGTCTGATCATTATCTGATATCTCTCCCTCAATACTTGCTCTATCTATCTATCTATCTATCTATCTATCTATCTATCTATCTATCTATCTATCTATCTATCTATCTATCTATCTATCTCTCTGTCTATCTATCTATTTATCTATCTCTCCCTCTCTCTATCCGCTCCCCTCTATCTCTGCTTTCTGTTCCTTCCCCCTCCCCCATTCTCGCTCTCTCTTTCTCTCTCTCTCTTTCTTCCTCTGTCTGTTCCCTCCCTCTCTCTCTGTCTTTCCCCCTTCTTCCTCTTCCTCTCGCTCTCCCCCTCCATTTCCCCCCCCCCCTCTCCCTCTCGAAGTTCCTCTCCTCTCTCTTTCTCGCTCTTTCTCTCTCTCTCTGATGGACAACCAAAACTTAAAAGCACCACCAGAACGCATACCTGACGTCAGCAAATCCTAAGAAATCAAACCATGCATGAAAAAGACAAACGATACTCAGAACTCCTACAGACCGGTATCATGAAAAGTACGATGAAAAATGCACATGAAATACAACATGAAGGCTAAAAATAGAATCCTGGATCACGTTTCATGTGGACGCCTCACGTGCTAAACCCCGGTGTCACAGGATATTTCGGAACCGGACGAATGGGAACCATTCCGATTTATCCTGGGCCTGGTGGCAGGATTTTTGGGAACCATTCCGATTAATCCTGACTCTAGTGGCAGGATATTTGGGAACCACCAGGATATTTCGGAACCGACTAGAAGGTCATTAGCCCACATGAATTTTTGACTTTATGACTTTTTCTAAACAGATTTTGTGGCCGCTTTGACGAGGTTGTGCAATAAATCTCTTCTCACTACCTGTTTAGCTCTTTGTTTATGATGCATTCACGCACAGAAGGCCCAAATGGCTTCACTAATATTCTGTTTGCATCATTCCAATAATTTGTGAGTGTGCATGAGAAAACCCGGTATAAGCCGGCAGAGCTGATTTTGAGAAAAACGGCTTTGAAGTGAAAATATGGGTCCAACACAAACCTCCAACTTGGCTGTTGTTTAGGGGACCGTGGCATGTTACAGGGTAAACTGTAGACGAGCAGTGAACACTACTCACTATGATCTCTATAACGGCTTTGTAATTAGACTACGGTCTCCTAACAAGATCCCAAAACTTCCGACTTGGCTGTTGCTAGGGGACCGTGGCATGTTACAGGGTAAACTGTAGATGAGCAGTGAACACTACTCACTATGATCTCTATAATTACTTAGTTATTAGACTACGGTCTCCTAACAGCAATCACTCCAATACTACTTGGTCAATTAGCTATTGCCACTTATAGGATTAAATGCCGTTTTCTCAAAATCTTGTTTTAGGGGGGTCACTGACTTCAATTTATCAGAAATGTCTTGTCTTTTATTATATCTACAGAACTCAAAATGTCATGTTGCCGACTTATGCCGGGTTTTCTCATGCACACTCACCCATGTCAAAATTCACTGAGTTACAATTCACTGTACTCCAGCAACGTGAGGTTACCAGCTACAGCGAATACGTGAATAAAATCCAGGGCGTGAGCGACCGCTCCCTCAATGAATAAAATAGTAAAATAGTTCAAGAAGCGGCCGTTGCATTGAGCTGTCTGATGTCTCTCTGTCGCCCGCCCCGCCCGACCAAACCACAACTCGTAAACACTCCTATCTCAACGAAGACAATACATTGCACTACATATAATAATATGTATACCCTCATGTAGCATAGTACAATGTACACCCCCTGTAGTACCTTGTAATGTATTATGTAGCTCTAGCCTAGACCTAGGTGACATCAAGATTCTGTGAAATGGAGAGAGAAGTGCTACATGACGGGAGTATTGTTTTTGATATCCCAGATATTATCTGGGAACAGTTGAATCAAGGCAAAGAAGTGGAAATTTCTGTGCCAAGCCAGCCTGTATCCAGTGATTCCAGCGAACAGAAGGCCAGTGGTTCAACAACAACATCCACTACTGGTACTGACTATTCTCTCTCTCTCTCTCCCCCCCCCCCCTCTCTCTCTCTCTCTCTCACCCCATCTCTCTCTCTTTATCTATCTATCACTCTATCTCTTGTTTTATCTCTCTCTCTCTCTCACCCGATCTCTCTCTCTCTCTATCCCCCCTCTCTCTCTCTATCCCCCCTCTCTCTCTCTCTATCTCTCTCTCTCTCTCTCTCTCTCTCTCTCTCTCTCTCTCTCTCTCTCTCTCTCTCTCTCTCTCAGAAACTTAAATACTAAGAAACTTAAATACCTTCAAGCTCAAATAAAAAAATTATCTCTTGCAAAATCTAAGCAATTGACCAAAATTAGGCTCAATCTGGATCAATGCAAGCGAACCTGTATACCAGTGGTGTGTGAATGATTGTATGTACATGGTATCTGAATCAGTATGAATTTCTCTGAGCCCTATCGCGTTATTTTTCTCTACATCTTGTTCTTCTCTATTTGAACCTGAATGTTTTTACCATTCAATTTATATGTGTTTTACAGCATGTCATATGAACTCATTGCTGTACTTGTCAGTACATTGTTTATTCATTAATGTATGCCTATTTCTTACCGGTAGCATTGTTTGCTGATTTTATTTCCTTATTTCTTGGGGGGTATTCTGCTAGTTTATTATTCTAATTATTATTTTATTATTATTATTATTATTAAAATAATGCGTGTGTGTGTGTGGGTGTGGGTGTGTGTGGGTGTGTGTATCATGTATAATTAGCTTAGTCCCTCCTTAGGGCGAGGGCTGGATGTAAAAAAGCATCATTGTTTGCTTATTCCACTACCCTCGAAAAATAAAATGTTATCTTATCTTATCTCACCCCATCTCTCTATCTATCTATCTATCTATCTATCTATCTATCTATCTATCTATCTATCTATCTATCTATCTATCTATCTATCTATCACTCTATCTCCTGTTCTCTCTCTCTGTCTCTGTCTCTCTGTCTCTCTCTCTCTCTCTCTCTCTCTCTCTCTCTCTCTCTCTCTCTCTCTCTCTCTCTCTCTCTCTCTCTCTCTCTCTCCTCTACACTCCTACTCACGTTTTCCTACGTTTTGCGATCCCTTTCAGGGCGGGGCCAGCCTGTATCCAGTGATTCCAGCGAACAGAAGGCCAGTGTTTCAACAACAACATCTTCTACACAGTCTACTTCTTCAAGCGACCAGAAGGACACAGGAGATTCAGAGTATGTACCTTCTGACGATGATTCCATGGAGGACTTTGACACACAGGCTACCCAGACACAGAAGTGCTCTGATGGTAGAAAACGATGGAATGGCACCATCAGGGCCCCCATCCCTTCTGATCAATGGGCACGCAGGATGGAGCAAACAAGGAAATTCCTACTTGATGGTACCCTCCCCACCTTCAGCGACCGGAAGGCCAAGAACAAATTAATTTTCCAAGCACGCCACAAGTATTTCCTGAATGGAAACAAGTTGATGTTCAAGAAGAGTGGCAAGGATCTGGAGGTAGTGGCCGACCAGAAGGAGCAGCTGACCATCATCCAGTGCACCCACAGTGGAATTAGCACATCCAAAGAATCAAAAGCGCTTGGTGGCCACCTGGGTTGGAACACTGTGGCAAATCACCTCTCCACCAGATACTTTTGGCCGCATATCACACAAGACGTCAAGAAGTACATCAAATCCAGTACAGAGTGTCAGCGCAACAAGGTGAGCAATTTGGAGAAGGGAAAGCAGACTCTGCAACCCATCCCTGTTCCTCAAGGAGTGTGGCAGCAAATTGGCATCGATCTCATGGGCCCCTTCCCTGAAAGTCTAGAAGGCCATCTGTATGTGTTCACTGCCATTGATTACTTCTCCAAGTGGGTAGAACTGTTCGCCCTGAAGGACAAAACTGCTAAATCTGTTGGAAACTGCCTCTTCTCATTAATGTGCAGGTATGGCCCCGCCAAAATACACATCACAGATCAGGGCAGAGAATTCTGCAATGCAGTGTCTGACCGTCTGTATGGCCTTACTGGCCTGCACCACCGTATCACAGGGGCATACCATCCACAGGCCAATGGACTTTGTGAACGCCAGAATGCCAGCACCCTTACAGCTCTGAGGAAATCAGTCCAAGACCAACCCAGTGACTGGTATAAACTTCTTGACGCCTTAGCCTACTCCTTCAGAGCGTCCAGAAGGCGGGCAACAGGCAGATCTCCCTTTGAGATAAAGTTTGGACGCAAGATGACCCTGCCAGTTGATCTACTGCACAACAAACCTGAGGGGGATGACATCTCAGAAGAGGAGGCGCGCAACCTGGAGAAGCAACTTGAATCTGAACAACAGGAAGTCAGCCAAGAGGAGGTTTTCGAGTCAGCAAAGGCCATCCGTGAAGATATGTTCAAAACTGTATCCCAGAACATTGCCAAGGAGCAGAGCGTCCAGAAGGACTATTTTGATAGAAGACACCAGGCAGGTAAGCCCCTTGAAGTGGGTACCAAGGTTATGAAGCGGAACACGATGCACACCGGCAGGAAGGGTGGCAAAATGGACTACCAGTTCATGGGGCCCTACACAATTGTGTCTGTGGATGCCAAAAAATCTAGATACACGCTGATGACTGAAGAGGATAAGGTACTGGCCCAACAGGTGAATGCAAGCAACCTGAAATTGTACCACAACCCACAAGAAGAGTTCCCTCATCTGGACCTTACAGACGCACCAGCCAACTACAAATCACGTCAACCCAAAAAAGAGACCTGCTTCAGTCTTCGCCTCTTCTCAAGAATCAGCACCAGACTCAGCAACCCCCTCATCACAAGAGTCAGCGACTGCTTCTCAAACCTCAGAGTGCACAGAAGGCCAATGTGAAGCAACTGCCCCACCAAAACCCAAGCGCGCCAAGAAGGTCTCATTTGCTCCATCCACAGAAGTTTCCACCAAGGAAGCCGACTGGATCAAAGTGATCCCCCCACCTGGGCCTGCTGGACGTATGGAGTTTGATGACGAGAAGGATGTGGACATGAGCATTGTGATTGGCTGCACAGAGTCTACTGAGTACTCCTTCAACCCCTGCACGACTATTACTGAGAGGAGAGTCCTCTGCGAAAGAATGGGAGGCCTGAGCGCCCAAAAGGTCAAGTACTGCTGGATGGTGAATGGTCACAAGATTACTGAAACCCTGGTCACCAGGAAGGTGCAAGGGGATGGGAACTGCCTCTTCCGTGCGTTGGCCTACCTGATATCTGGTGACCAAGAGGACCACCTGATGGTCAGAGTTGTCATTACAGAAGCGATTGCCAATGCAGGTCCAGGTTCAGTGATCCAGCAATTTATTGGGCGGGAGCCCGTCTGGAAGTACATCCTACGCACCAATATGCCACGGTCATCAGTGTGGGGCACAGAAGTTGAAATATTCACGGCTGCCCAGATTCTGCAGATGGATATTTACACCTACACATTTGGGCAAGGCACTTCACCCGACCAGGACAAACTCTCCTGGGGTAGATTCCCCTACGTGTCTCCTACAATGGTGGAGGAACAAACAGCCGCACAGAAGGCCGCTGCAGAGGAGTCGAAGAAACGAGTGGACCAGTGCAAACCATACAAGTTCACCAAGGACCAGCCTACACCGCGCGCACTTTATCTGGACAACAGCACCAGGTGTCACTATGCACCAGTGGTTGGATTTAGATGAACGAGTTTACTTTTTTACTTGTTTTTACTTGTTTATTTTGCACAAACTCAAGAAGCTCGCCACTGGTATAATTCTACCTAAAATAAGTTTGCATAGTTTTGCATTTTAATTGTGTTTGGAAGTAAAAAACGTTTATGAAGAATATAAGGGAAGTGCTTTGATTTCTTTTCTCTTTTCTTTTTTTAAAACTTTTATTTTGATGCTTTTGAAATTTTGAAGTGTGTACTGGAAAGTTACATTGCCAAGTTTTTTGTTGAAGCCTGTGTGCCAAATGTACACATATAAAGCTGCCATGGATTGTGTCATTTTGTTCTCTGGTTCTATGTTTTCATGTAGCATTTCAATAATGTAATGATTGTGGGTTTGAAAGTTGCCAATAAAAATGTTTAATTTTATTCATTTGTCTGTTTCCTTTGATTGTGAAGTGTGAGATACTGCGTATCACACAGGGATGACGGTGGTTCCGAAATATCCTGGAGGCTCCCAAATATCCTGCCGCCAGGTGCAGGATAAATGGGAATGGTTCCGAAATATCCTAGGATTTTTGGGAACCAGTTCCGATTTATCCTGGTTCCGAAATATTCCACGACACCGGGATATCCCAGCATCACAAACAAAGTCAAATAAAACAAACCATTTCTCCGATAAATCAGGGGACAATTTATAAATCTGCTTATCCCGCGCAGTGATAGGACACCGGGCCAGACAATGAGGGGCTCACACACATCAAAGACCTGGCCGTATTTTATGGTTCCATTTCACTTTACGACACACGTGAAATCTCTGTAATTTTCAATGGCCTTGTAAAACTCGGCTAAACCAAAAAGCAAATCAGGAAAAAAAAAAACCATTAAAATAACGGCATTGTCTCTTTGTGCCATGTAGCAAAACAAACAAAAAAGAAAACAATACTATCTTTGTTATCAACATGTAGCCAATTTCCGCCAATGTTATTACAGCCGTGTCGCCACCAACGGAAAGGTCGCTATGGCCAGTTGTCTAAACCTAATCCCAAAACTACTTCTAACCTTAATACTAGTCTTTCCCCCCCCCCCCCCCCAAAAAAAAACTACGACATAACTGTTTGCCCACACTACGCAAACATTAACTCCAATTGAAATAATGACAATACCAGTCTATTCCGTTACTTTCTTAATATGACAATAAAATCCTCTTCAATAGTATAGTGTCTGTGAGACCCCTGGACACTTGGGTAGGAATAGTAAAAATGTATGTTGGTTGGTAGGCATGCGCGTGTATCTGAAACTTTTGAAACTATAGGAAAATGGGCAACGACGTCATTGATGAATACCTGGAATTCAAGAAAAATATTCCCGGAAATAAGATAATTACAAACGTTTTTTCTAGTTCTGGGGCCCATTAGTCCCACGACGTACGGCGAAGGTGAAGACACAAACGACAAGTCAGGTTGCCTGTATTTCCTTTCTCCATTATAACTTCTTTCTGTTGAATTGTCAGTTAGTTGAAGATCTTTGTTTTCCGAGGATTACTGCCCTGTGCATTTACACCTGGTCATAAATGTTGAAAATGAACTTGTCAGCTACAAGTAAAAAGGAACTTAAATGCTAATGACATAAAAGTTTACACAAATAATGTTTATCCAACAAACTTCGGAAAAATTGCATTCCCCGAAAACACCGCCAAAATAAATACATTTTATCAGACTCTAAACAGCGCCTTTAAGCTAAACATTCCACGGAGTCTGCCAAAGCTTATCTCTTCAGACAAGTTGATCTCAGAATAAGCCGGCGATCAGACAGACATCCATTATCTCCGTAGTCTCGTCTCTTGTTAACAAAGCTCAAGTGTTTCAGATGTTGAATTTACTCACCGCCGATGTTTTTACACGTCGGTTTTATCACAGCTTGAAATGAGTTTGAAGAAAGCACGGCGACACGAGAAAGGTCATAATGTGGTAAGAAGAACTAAGACGATAGAAAGACTATAATTACAGCAGGATGCTTTGACAGAACGAGGAGGATTTACACATTTAATAATTATAATGTTTCCATCAGGCTCGCTTAACCTCCATTTACGCTCCTCATTTTCTGAAAGACTTTTTTTATAACGATGAAATGATACATTTTCATACATTTGGCTTGACTCCCTCTACCCCTCCTTTTTCTCAATTAGCCATACTTTCCAGATGGTTCCTTTTGTTACAAAAGAAAGAAACAAACAAAAAATTTGTAGCGAGCCAAAATCGAGTGTAACCACATCTGTTTCCGACAGTTTCCACATGTTTTAGTATATTCTTTATATTAACCCTCTAAGCACTATAATGTATTACCAGTAGTAATACACAGAGATTTATCACTCAGTTGCATTTCCCACAAGAACTCAGCGCGAGAAAAGTGTGAGTTATTTTCAGGGTTGTTTTTTTTCTGCAATATACACAATAAATCAACTACATGATCATGAAAAACCACTTAATTATGATCCTAACCACAAATTCCCACGAAATCAGACTTCGTCCATGCGTAGAAATGGGGCGGTACCAATAGGGTTAATGACTTGACTGTGAGTTGAAGAATGACTGTAGAGAGTTTAGAGCTTGCATTAGACGGGACCAGTAGCGAGATAAATGGTATCAAATATCGTCGGTCGGCTGTTGGAACCTCGTTAAAATTAACAGCCCCAACAGCTAGTTTAAACGGGGTTCCGGATGCCGACCGAAGATACTATTATTCTTACTGAAATGATATCTTCAGAACCTTTGAGAAGACATTTTTTGTTCATTCACCAACTGGATGTTCTGCGTTTGGCAAGGTATTCTCCCGAGGTACCGGTACAATTAAGGTGCATGTTAGAAATTTCCTGTACAAGTCCCTCCAAAGTATGTTCCTTTGGCATTGTTTCAACCTCGGGTGTAGGTTATTTAGTCGGGTGGAATGGTCTTCATGTGTTCGCACCTAATGCTTACATAACCAGGGGTGTTTAGGTAAGGAACTGTTGGCTGCCGCAGGCCTTGGCGAAAGGCTAGGGGAATACACTGAGGTGGTGGGGACTGCAGAGGAGAGGGAAGTGAACAGAATAGTTATGAAACGTTTGTGTGTCAGACCGCGTGCTAGAACACGTGTGTAGACAACATCTGGCGGTAGATAGATAGATAGATAGATAGATAGATAGACGGGCCGACGGACAGACAGACAGAACAGACAGATAGACAGCCACATAGAAAGATAGATAGATAGACAGACAGACAAACAGACAGGCAGATAGACAGAAAGATAAGCAAGTAGATAGATAAAAAGACAGACAGACACCCAGGCCGACAGACAGACAGCGAGACAGACAGACAGGCACACAGACAGCCAGACAGACAAATAGAACAACACCCTCTGCGAAAGGGCAGCTTACACCGTTATAAAATCACAAAGAACTGGAAATAAAAACCCTCATAATGTCACTGGAACATGTTAGATACACCTAATTGAGACAGGCTCTAATTGCATTCCTTCCCTTTCTCTTCTTACTTCCATGCTTTTCCAACAAGATGGCCAGCGTCGGATCTCTCTCTCTCTCTCTCTCTTTCTCTCTCTCTCTCTCTCCCTCTCTCTCTCTCTCTCTCTCTCTCTCTCTCTCTCTCTCTCTCTCTCTCTCTCTCTCTCTCTCTCTCTCTCTCTCTCTCTCTCTCTCTCTCTCTTTCCAGCCTGCTGATAATGAGCCCAAGAACTGTCTGATGTCACTTTAACTTTGTCTTATTGCATGTCAGATAACGCACAAATTGGATTAATTACAGCGTCGTTTCTTTCCTTTTGTTTTTACTTTCTGAATTGTTTTAAAACTTGATGCAGGCCCGTCGTCCCCCCTTCTCCCCAAATCAACTCTTCCACTCTACTAGTAATGTCTGTGAGATCACCTACATTAACTTAGGCTGACGGGCCATAGAACTACACGCTACATGCTACACGCTACACGTTTCATACCCTGGGCTATATAACTTCACACTATCATGCTACATGCTTCATATTTTGCCAGAGACAGAGGGATTCTGTTTTATT
>OZ007579.1:44113356-44130856 GCA_963931925.1 Onchidella celtica | reverse complement strand
GATACTCACGCACTGTGCAGTAATTATTTGGTCACCATAACTTTGTGTCACCACAGATCTCCCTCTCTCTCTCTTTCTCTCTCTCTCTCCTCTCTCTCTCTCTCTCTCTCTCTCTCACTCTCTCTATTTTCCTCTCTTCCGCTCTCTTTCTCTCGCTTTCTCTCGCTCTCTCTCTGTACCTCTTCCCCCCCCCCTCTCTCTCTCTCATATTTTTCCTCACTATTCGCGAAAACACTGAATCACGTCAATGCCATGAACTCTGCGGCCCTGATCATTTCACACAGGTGATAGAACACTTGTAGTTATCTTCCTTAATGCGCTCAAGCGGTCAGGGCACGAGTGCATGTGTACCGAGCAGGTTCGTGTTACTTAAAATATTTACTGGATTCAGCAATTTTGATTTTTTTTCTTTTGATGATCAGATTGAACATTGTGTAAGCTTATTACCTGCCTCCGTCTGACTCTGGAACAGACAGATAACTGAGATAAGATGATTATGAAACAGAATAGATTGTCTGAGATTTTAATTCTGATGAATTTGCAAACTCAGTGATCTGGGGCTCAAGGGGGGAGGTGGGGGTGTCTGGGAGCTTTCCTGACATGTGTAATATAACCTGGGCGAACTTGTCCATATGTAAGCAGCAAGAGCTGGTTGTAATAAATAATAACACGTAATGATTGTGCCAATTATAATCTTGGCAGTCAGTAAAATAATTGTTACTATTAATTTGACTATAAACTGTTGAAGTACGAAGATGAAAGGCTTACTTTGAAGTTACAATGATACTGAGATGATGTGAGAAACTGGAAAAGATATCAATATCCCTGTCCACTCTTGACACCTGTTTCACGTAGCGACATCACAGACGTGCCTTTCAATTTGCAAATAGTGTGATATTTAGTTTAACCCCATGAAGACGAAGGGACCGCTAGAGCTGCCAAGTGAAGGCCGTAGGGACAGGAATGCGGCGATTTGACCCATTCCTTTCCTTTGACAAAGATATTTGTGTACAGTCAAAGATTTTTAAAAAAACGAAAAACAACTAGCTAGAATATAAGTATTGAACGGCAACTTCTCCATTTGTATGGTATCCTCTACCACTCCAGCCCCCCTCCCCCGAGCACGGGTTCTCTTTAATGCTGTCGTTCTGCCGTCACACTCGCTAACAAATTAAATCTTTGCTGTTAATTTTACATCATACTATTATTATTATTATTATTATTATTATTATTATTATTGTTGTTGTCATGTAAAAACACGACCGGGGAATCGTGAGCTTCATCACATAAACAAAACCGATAACAGCTTATTTCAAGACAATCTCTGAATCAGCTTACTACAATAATAATAATAATACTTTCTATCCACGTGAACTTCTACCTGGCAAGTTTGGCATTGTTTTCATGATTCAGACCCAAAAATCTAAGGACAGCACGAGACAGCCTCGACCACCGCAGTGCCTTCTGTGCTCGCACTGGTATGTGTGCTATGTGTTGCTCACATTGGTGCGCGCGGTCTTCAGTGTAACAGGAGGGTCAGAAGATAATAAAAGAGGGCTCTTTAAACTGATCCAGAATGAGCCACCAATTAATACTCTATCAGTTGAATAGATTAGTTCAAGAAGAGGCTAAGTCACATTTTGCTAAATAAAGACCTGCGCACAGCAGTAGCATGGAAACGACATAAAAAGGGCTATCTATACATGGCAACACCATCCTTCTATCGTTAACCAGCGCTAAGAAAGTTTGCTTTGAAAGTGGGTAACACCAATGCAAGAACAAGGTTAAGTCCAAAGTTTTGGGGCTTTTTCCCGAAATGACTCAAATGCTACATTACCTTGGTTTTAAACTAACGTCTTCAATGACCATTTCCGTTTTGATCAAAGTTAAATATTACAGATTGAGTAGTTACTCCAAGAGGCCAAATTAGGTTTTGTGTGCACTTTTTGTTAAGGTTTTTGGCTTAGGTGTCGCATTATGAACAGTTTTGGCTAGCTAACTACGACAAAGTCTTCGCTGATGACGTGAAGACAATAATTATTTCGGAAATTGGCCAAAATTAGCAACAAAAATCCTATCGGGGCCGTCTTAATCTCAATGTGGGCCCCTGAACAAAGCAAATAGGCTGCGGCCCACCCCCGAGGCAACTATTTATAAATTTGCATGCATGGGGCCCCCTAAACCCTTGGGGGCCCGAGCAACTGCCAAATGTGTCCATGTATTTTGACAGCACTGAATCCAATTGTGAGTATGTTGGCTGCATGGCATAAAAAGCCGCTGCCTTAATTTCTAAAAATGAATATCTAAAAATGAATAATATCTAAAAATGACTAAGGCCTATAATGCTGCAATGCGAAAGAGTAACTGAGTGGACACATAGCACGTACACACATATATGAGGAACTGCCATGTCAAATCTGTGAGTCGCAAATAAATAGCAATGAAACTCGGTGAGATTTACAATGTCATGTAGAAGTCACACAGACCTCACCAAATGGTACCGAAATTCGTTACGTCTACGCTTTCTACCTCAGTTGATTTCAGATTCGCCTAATTCACCCCTCCCCCTTCACCCCCACCCCACGGCCATTCCCTGCCCTCTCTCCTTTCTTACCTTCTTGTCTTCTCACAGTTATTCCCTCTTACCTTCTTGTCTTCTCACAGTTATTCCCTCTTTCCTTCTTGTCTTCTCACAGTTATTCCCTCTTTCCTTCTTGTCTTCTCACAGTTATTCCCTCTTACCTTCTTGTCTTCTCACAGTTATTCCCTCTTTCATTCTTGTCTTCTCACAGTTATTCCCTCTTTCATTCTTGTCCCTGTTTCATTCATGACATCTTTTCCCAATTCCTGGCCCTATTATCCCCCCATCAATTCCTTCAAAGCACAACATAGAAGCTCCATATTTAACTCATAAACTCCCATGATAGCCCGAGCGCTTAGCACAGTCAGCTTTGGGCAAGATTCTCACAACTCACGCTATACCCAAATGTCCTCTTAGCCAACGACCAGACACTTCCAGATGAGATTTCCGTCAACGGTCAAATTCTCCCAGGGGGCACAATCACGCGATTGTACAATAATTATTCAGAACACTTCTCTCCCCTTACGCAAGACACGATTACGCCATCACGATCCTGCTATTATTAGAAATGGGTAATCGATTGACCCATAAAAATAGCCCTGATTACCAGTCCTGTGAATTGATGTGATGATGGGGACACACGTAAGGGATCATTATGCCCGCCAGGGTAATCGTTGGCCACAAGAAATTAGGTCAATTTCGCCATCCCGGAAGTAAATTGCGACAAATTGAGATCCCTTACAGTAAACATTCCAAAGTGTGTTTATTAAGTGTGCACGTCTTGTTATATGTTTGAAAAACAATGTTAAAATACCGGTTTTCAGTTGTTTTCTGTATTTTGTTTTTAAAAATCATACCATCTATATTAATAAAAGTGAAACCTTACGACAAGTGCAGCGCGCCTTTCGCTACTCCTCTGTTAATGCTGGTTTGGTGGCCCTCAGATTTTATACAACGCTTACTATAGACTGTCGTCGTGTCCCCGGCAAAGAAAATAAAAAAATTATTAATAACTCGCAGAACGTTTGTATTAGTTTCTAGGTTGCGACACATTGGCGTTCGGTCTAATTTTTCGGCAAATTAATGTAGCTAAGATTGGTTCCGGTATAGACTGTATCACACTCACAAAACAACTTCCGGTTAGGACTGGTTTGAATGATGAGATTGAGTTCTAAGACTATCAAGTATGAAACTTTGTGTGTTCTTAATGTGCCTCGACTAGGAAAAAGAATGGGTCTGGAATTGGGAGATTGACACTGCAGGGCCAAAAGTACAGGTTTGTGTTTTCAATATGCCTATGAAAATATTATAATATTTCTTTTCCATTAACACATGAAGTTATCATTTCCTGCGATGTGCAAACAAACTAACCCGTGCGCAAATCATAGCCATAATTTGACGGGTGCTGGCGGGACGCGCAGGACGTCAGTGCGCAAAGGGAGAGCAGTAAAACGTATCTAAAAACAAACAAACAAACAAAAATAAAATAAAGCTAAAGGAACAGGCAAAATGAAGCAGGTCCTTAATAATCACCCAGAATTGAAACTGATAAATCGATTCATCCCGGGCAGGGCCGGGAACTCAGCTAGTTATACATAAAAGAACACCAATTTGCTCTACTTTCTGACAGCAGAAATAGCGTGGGTAGCGGTCAACCTTAAGTTATTTGTAACACATTTATATCTTAAAGTTATCATACACATTGTAATTGTGAGTGTGCATGAGAAAACCCGGCTTAAGTCGGCAAAGCTGATTTTGAGAAAAACGGCTTTGAAGTGAAAATATGGGTCCGACACAAACTTCCAACTTGCCTGTTGTTTAGGGGACCGTGGCATGTTACAGGGTAAACTGTAGACGAGCAGTGAACACTAATCACTATGATCTCTATAACTGCTTAGTTATTAGACTACGGTTTACTAACAAGATCCAAAAACTTCCGACTTGGCTGTTGCTAGGGGACCATGGCATGTTACAGGGTAAACTGTAGATGAGCAGTGAACACTACTCAGTATGATCTCTATAACTGCTAATTTATTAGACTACGGTCTCTTAACAGCAATCACTCCAATAATACTTGGTCAATTAGCTATTGCCACTTATAGGATTAACTGTCGTTTTCTCAAAATCTTGTTTTAGGGTGGTCACTGACTTCAATTTATCAGAAATGTCTTGTCTTTTATCATATGTACAGAACTCAAAATGTCATGTTGCCGACTTATGCCGGATTTTCCCATGCACACTCACAATTTGTCTATTTTTTACTTATTCAATTTCCATTTCGTGACGTCTAAAAAAAAAACCCATTAGTCTTATAAAATTATATCCCAAATAAAAAAGAGAATGCATATTTCGCTGAATTCAATGACGGTAAACAGAAAATTTGATCTGGATTGGATATACAGTGTTGTTGTCTTTTTCCGGAGTCCCTAGTTGGATGATAGCAGAGTGGCACTATTCAGATTTCTATTGCAAAACAAAATTGTGTTTATGCAGAAGAAATACCAAATGAAGTCTGAAAAGAACAATATCGACCCAGCATTAAGACGACAAAAGAATTATCCAAATACAGGCAAGTACGGTTGTGCGCATTGACGGCATGGAATTTAAAATCGTTGTCTTGCAAGACACGCCAAACTTTTTTTTTTTGGCATTAGGAAGACAATCAATACTCAGAACTTAGCACTCGGTTAATCTTGGAAAAACCGGTCAGCTTTCGGACACTGGCCTGTGGAGTGTACAGGACACAAAACTGATGACCACGCCCGGGCTGGCCAATATTCAAGCCTGCTTTGGAATTTCCGCTTCATCTGAACTTTGGAATTTCCGCTTCAACTACGAACAGTGACCTATAAGCTGACCAGTGTTTCAGACAGACAGACAGATAGATGGTCGGACGGATGGACGGACTGACAGTCAGACAGACAGACACACTGTTAGATAGATAGATAGATAGATAGATAGATAGATAGATAGATAGATAGATAGATAGATAGATAGATAGATAGATAGATAGTGAACGGATGGATGGATGGATGGATGGATGGATGGATGGATGGATGGATGGATGGATGGATGGATGGATGGATGGATGGATGGATGGATGGATGGATGGATGGACGGACGGGTGGATGGTAGGCGGATTTTCAAAAAAAGCAAAGGCAAAAGTATAGCCTGCCCTCGCGTCGTGTCAAATAATCATCACTAGAAAATAACACTTTCACACCAACGGAATGAAAATAATCACAGAATGACACCGAGATTTCCACCCACGCGCCATCGGGTCCACATTCGTCAGTGCTCGGTGAAAATGTTGCGTCAACCCCGGTGAAAATGTGCCAACTCTCAAAGAAAGCTTTGAATATTCCTTCCATTTTCTCAGATCAATACAACTTCATCGAAAAAGACAAGTCGGAAAAGGAGGGAATATGGTCTTGGGGACATGTTTTTATCCATCCATCCTTCCATCCATCCATTAAACCACCCATCCATTCATTTATTCATCCATCCATCCATCCATTTATTCATTGATCTATCCATTCATCCATCCGTGCATCCATCAACCTACCCATCCATCTATTTATCCACCCATCCATCCATTTATTCATCTATTCATCCATTCACCCATCCGTTGATCCATCAACCTACCCATCCATCCATCCATCCATTCCATCCATCCATCCATCCATCCATCCATCCATCCATCCATCCATCCACCCATTCGCCATCTATCTGTCTATCTATCTATCTATCTATCTATCTATCTATCCATCTATCTATCTATCTATCTATCTATCTATCTGCCTGTCTGTCTGTCTGTCTGTCTGTCTGTCTGTCTATCCGTTTGACCACCCCTCAAAACATCCGACTATATAGCTATCCAACCATCTTTCACCTTATTCACCTCCTTTCCTCCGTTTCTTTTCCTCTTTCAGCCAATTTTAAATACCCCCCACCCCCCCACCCCCCACACACACGTGTCTATTTTAGCTTTATGCACTTAATCTAATTAACATTTTAATTATCACAGCGTCATCTTGTCCAGGCTGCAAGTGTTTCATTTACCTGAGCTCTCACTCTGCATTCCCTCTGAATTTCTCTTCTCACTCCCTCTCTCTCTTTCCCTGCCCCACATTTTCCACGTCTTCTTTCATTCTGACGATCTCTGCACCCTCCAGACACACAGACAATCTTGCTCCAACCTCTCTCCTGATCAATAGGACAAAAATCACACACGGCGTTCACAGAATACTTGACCCAAATAGTGCAATAATTATCTGCCGTTGTGCGATTACATTAGTGCGGCTTCAGGCGTCTGAGCAAACTGCTTTTCTTTCAGACCAGTCACAGTGTAATAAGCCTCTCATTAAGGGTATATTTCTCCAAGATGAATTGAAGAAAACAAAACCCGCAATTTCATGACAGGACCAGCCATTTATATTTGACCTTATCTTTCCTCTTCATCTGTCTATTATAGATACGCAGGGTCATCCACAGTCCTCAACACAACAATCACGCCATGCCCGACAACATCAGTATGAACGTTTCGTGACAAACCTCAACATAGCAAAAGCGGAAATCCTGTTTTAAGGAGAGCCACTTAGGGGCGTCCATGGATGGCTGGTGTGTGGATGGTATTTTTTTGTTGTTTTTTTTGCTGCCGTTGTTGTTGTTTCCGGAGACAAAAGTTTCATGCAGATTTTTATTATGTCATAAACTTTTAATATTGACTACAGTTAATTTTTTTTTCTTCGTCTTTTTGTCTTTTTCCTTTGTATTATTTTCGTTTCCATTATCACGCTCTACCTATCTAATCTATCTATCTATCTATCTGTCTATCTATCTATCTATCTATCTATCTATCTATCTATCTATCTATCTATCTACTTGCCTGCCTGCCTGTCTACCTGCTGTCTGTCTATCTGTCTGTCTGTCTGTCTGTCTGTCTGTCTGTCTGTCTGTCCAGAGCCGATTTAGCTGTGTTTGCTTCGTTGTCTTTTGCTAACGTTAACAACGCGTCTAAATTTGTCCGGTTTCAACATTGTTTTTAAACACTCTTCTTTGCCATCACCACCACTCAGTACTTATTCTATAATTTATAATAAACCCACGAGAGCTTTCTCTGCTTCAGTTCCCACCAACATAGCAAATCTCATTAAAAGACACAATCTGACGTATCCTTAACCCCCTCGCTACGAGCGCCATTCACAAGCAAAAGGAGGACAAAGTTCGAGCGCTGTCGGGCCATTTTGCTGACAGCAGCAATTTTTACACTATCTCCCCGAGAGCACGTTTGAATACGGCACACCGACGTCATTTTGAAAATCGATCTAGTCGCGATAACGTCATCACTCCAGACATCTCTTCACTGATTGTCTCCAAAATGTCGAAGACATTATGGGGGAATAGTTTATTCCGTGTGAGACAAGACACTCTGAAGTGGTGAATGGGATCTGATTGCCTTCGATCTTGGCACTTCATTTGGAAGAGCTATGGGAAGCTCTCTTCATCCCGGGGAGGGGAAGATAGAGGTCGGGAGTTGGGGGGGGGGGGGATTCAGAGAAAGTCCTCTTAGCGACCACAGTGCTATCTGGGTATGACCTCAATCTCTCGCCACAGAACCACAGCGGACCCCGCCACCCGGGGTGATCAATAGAGTACAATCACGCACCCAGGAAAAGAAGAACGGTTCTCAACGTGTTCCAAAGTAACCTCCCCAAAAATCGTAGTAATAAGGCGTGTCATGTATTTCGCCGGTTATTTTCCCTATTGTTGTATAATGCATTTTAGTCTTTTCGAGAAAATGAGGATCGAAACTTTCACGAGTTGCGTAACCTCAGAGGACAACATTGCGCCACAAACACATACCTCGAAAAGTTTTTAACTGATTGAAATGACACTTATAGATAATGAAATTAGGAGTGGGAGAGACATAATTAGGAGTGAGAGAGACATAATTAGGAGTGGGAGAGACATTGTCATGGCAAAACCTCAAAATCCGCAAAATGTTGCATAAAACAATAACAAATACCTCGCCATTTATTTTGTCTGCATTTGATTTAAATTTTGACAAACTTGCCAGGAAGAATCAACAATTTGCATCTTTTCACACGGCAATGTATGAAATTGCCATACTGGATTTCCATTGGTCTGTTTCACTTCATGACGTCACGAAAATTGTGGTCCTCACTTTTTTCCTAATCCTTTATTCCCCGGGCATATCCTGCCTCCTCCAAAAAACACAAAAAAAAAAAAAAAAATCTGAAACATACAAAATTATAACTTGCTTAAAGTAAATTGTCGAATGATTACAGAAAGACAAGAATTTATCACGAAAAATTATTATTTGTTGACAGATTAGAAAGTGTTCTAAATAAAGAATACTAAGCGCAGGGTGAAACGTTTCAAAACTTGGACCAATGGGCTAAGTTAGAGAGGTAAAAATATCTGGTGACAACTTTAAAGATTAATGTCTACTAACTGTGATAGCATTTGCAAATTTAGAACCAAAGTCTTTCTAAATTCCGCAGGCACTAGATGCTTCTCTAATAATTACAGTCAATAAAATTCCTTATTACACTAAATCATTTATTTTTTTTTGTAAATTAACGACCCAGGTGAACATGACAAAATTTTTTTTATTGAACATGAAAAAGAAAAATAGACAGTGCGTTTTGTTTTGTTTTTTTCACTTGCGGTTACTGAACTTGCTCAGAGCAGGGCATGACGGTCTTTATGTCATCATTGACGTAAACCAATGAGGATAGCAAATCGAATACTTTTGTTTCGTAAGCTTTCAATGGACTAAGTGTTTATTCCAAGACGGTACCACACTGTTTAAGACACTCCTTTCCGCCCACGCAGTCACTATATCGACCACTTAACCCAACAGAATAATATCATAAGAGACAACGCTGGTTGCGGGTCAAGAGTAGAGCGTTATATAAACCAATAAACTGGGCATAATCTTCGAACTATTGTCTGAAAATGGTCGGTGGGCGTTCTTATTATACATTAAGCACAGCGGCGTACTCAACACCAAATAAAGAGGTTATGTCAGAAGTAAGTGACCCATGCAGCAAAATAGATATTTAAGTCCGCTTTTGTCGTGGTGTAGTATTAAAAAAAAAGAAACATACCTGACAAAACGACAGAGGCGGAATGAAAACACTCGCCAAAGTGAACCCAAAAGACTGACCTGCAATCACTGCCATCGCACTCTCGGGTCAAACATTGGTAGAATAAGCCACGAGAGAAGCTGTCAGTCAAAGTGAAAGTGAATATTCTAGCTGCTAAGACCGTCTGTAAAGACGCTAAAGGCCATATAGTATTAAACTCAATGAGGCATTGAATTCATCTACGAAGCACCCCTTCCGCCAAAGAAAAGTAAAAAAGAAAAACAAAAAAGGCGAGGGAACATCATCAAGAATCCAAGTTTCTAATTCTCCCTTAAAATGGCTGAACGAGGTGACTATGTTTAGCCCATTTAATTATTTTGACGAATTTGTAAAAGTATCAAAATACAACAGCTCCATGTCTTCTCGTTATAAAATATTATATAAGTATGTCCACATAAAGTGGAAAGCTAACTTACATCTCAGTTTTGACCGAAATCACCGTCCGCTAATACCAATGCCATTTTGACGGCCCAGTTCCTACGACATAATTACCAGTTTCATAAAATGGGTCACATATTGATCATTCAGCTCACCATAATAATAACGGGTAAACCTGGCTAGTCGTAAGTAATAGAACGTTATATACAGTACTTAACAGGACGTTGTCACTGACCAGGAAAATAAGTCGTACGTCAAATTTTTCCAAATATTGAAAATCTGATATTTTACCGCTTTTGACCTCGCCAATCTAACTAGCTGGGTTACAAAATGATAGCAGCTTTCCCTGTTCAGAAATCAGTTTGGAATGAATAGTTCTTCTGTACGACACACACAACGGGAACTAAACAGGTTTCTTGCGTGTGTCCTACCATTCTGCTAGACTCTGTCGTCCTATCATAACTTGGTCGTTATTGTCACAAATCCCAGACTGGGAGATGTAATAAGTATGACAGGACAACAATCACGAACAAACAAGTTTAACACTTAACAGAACAACCCATCAGACTCACACATTTATTAACCATAATTATACATATAATAGCGCAATTACATACATTATATTATTGAAATGACTGCCGTACAACGGCCTTATTCTCACACACACTCTCCCTCGGATCCACAATCCGGTAGTCACTCCTAAAGGCACTTCGGCCTCAGCCTCTCCCCTCAGGGTCTTAATAGCACATTAATAATTTACTGGCACCGCAGTCTCTCAATATCACCTTCCTATTGTCATACCCCTTAGCATTCCCCTCGCACCTCAGCAGGGCAATAACACATTATTATTTCCATAGCCATCAACATGGCAACAACATAGTATCAGTTCACTAGCCTATCAACATGGCAACAACATAGTATCAGTTCACTAGCCTATCAACATGGCAACAATATAGTATCTCATTCACTCTCATATCTACGTCCCTGTCCGTGGCCTGACCGCCACGACTTTATGTGCCTCTACTGTCCTGCACTGACAGCCTCACTTCTGGCCTATGTGTGGCCTCCGGCCCTATGCTGGCCTATCCCCTGTGCTCATCGAGGTGGCTCTGCGGCCCGTCCCCGACACCTACAAGAATAATATTACATTGGTATAATACCCTACCATTTCTATTCACTCCACCTCTCCTTACAACCCATGAAACGTACACACACTAGTTCACCTTTCACTCACCACACATCTTACGGTAACACACTTCCATCGGAGTACACACTACTCACTCGCGCTACAAATCCATGAACTCACTTTCATCTATCGCTCGTGGCGCACATTGCTATATCCAATATCAAGGACTTCCACATTCCTCACATATACTTATTCACATCATGGTAATAGACGAATATAATATAATACATCAATCATAATAATCAATCAACGTTCTACATACCAGTCATAACTGGAAAGACTCTCACTAGTCTTCTCGACTGCTTCCCCTTTATGTCCGCCCGATGGGCTCTTTTTCACAGGTCCGATCCCTAGGACCTTCTAACTTGCAGTGATAGTAATACCGCGCTTTCGCCTCATTCAGACTTCCACACCACTCATACACGCACGCTTTTCCCACTTGTCTGCATGAGTTATTTTTACTCTTCCCCTTTCACGTCTTTTCCTATCCGTCTGTCGTGAGCTCTTCTTATTCTACACTCGCTCTGTAGCAATCCCCTTAATTGCACTCACTCCACTCGTGACAGTTATCATGTCGACTTTGCTTTCTCCAAACTTATCCTCTCCTGAAACGTAGCGATTCTGACATACGACAGTTCTCCTTGTAGATGAACTGGCGTGTAGGCAGGTGGGCGTCCTTGCAGGACATTCTCACAGTCTATTGAACGCTGGACGTTGCAAAATGTCAGAAAATGCCACAGACATAGAGCGAGAAAAGAAAAATAGAAGGGAATTTGACAAGAACGAGAGTACAGAAAGAAAGGGGGTCTCGTTCGGTTTGTTGTTTTTTTTCTGATTAAAAACTACAGGCGCAGGGGGCGGTAAAGTTAAAAAAAAAAGGGCGATAAAAGGTTAAGAATCAGTCAGGACAGACATTAATGGTCTTACAAGTTGACAATTAGTAGCCTCTCACCGAGGGGGGTTGCAGTATTATTAATCTGTGTAATTGCAGTTTATAACGGGCCTCATTGGTTGAATTAATGTGATTCTTGAATACGTGAATGGATGAAGGAGAGACACGCAGAAAAGATGGCCATGAAAGAGTTGAACTTTCGATACGGTAACAACACCCTCAGACTTCTATTGTGTCTGATGAATCTAATATGAAGCGACATAATTACATAATATTGTGTTACTACATCCATTTATGTTAAAACAATACTCACATGCACGCTATTACCTCAATAACAAATACTTGTCAGGAATCATACTGATTCGACCAATGAGTGTCATTATGATCTGCAAATAGACACTCTGTTAATACAACAAATACTGGTCAATGACAGGCTATTGACTGCCAACGTGTATGGCCGCTTAAGTCTATCTGTACTAGTACCAGGCATAACAGCAGAGTATGGGACAGGCAAAGTACTGACCCGGCACTAGATACCATGATCCTTGATGACACGACTCTCCCGCCAAACGGTACAATAATGATTATTCAATCGATTCCATGATCGTACTCACACTTTGCTGACCGTTACCATGAGAATCCACTCGTGACCCGCCCTTCTGATTATGGACCCTGCATTATTAAGCATCCTGCTGGAATAACCTCAAGTGGGGTTAGAGCGCTTAACTCGGTTGCGAGGGGAACCAGGGTTCGAATCCTGCGGGAAGCGCCGCCAAATTTCTCGTTCTTGCAGTGGTTTTCGGCCGCTCACTCGAATTCGACCTAACGCGGTCTCAAGATTTAGTCGGAGTCTGGTAAAGTTTCATCCCCGTGAAAGGAGGTGTAAAACCTCATTAAGACGAGACAGACAAGGTATCTCAATGGTAAACTGTTATGAGTGGCAGGCCACTTTATTATGTAGGGACTTACTTTATAACTGTCTGAAATGTGGAAATTACAGTATGGTTTAACTACGTTGTGCAGAGATGACATTTTCATCAGCCCTCCGAGAACACTTAAGGGTTTAAATATGAGGTGAAGAGGGGAGAGATGGGAGGGGGAAGAGAGACAAAGAATGAGGGAGGGGGAAGGAGAGAGGGAGGGGGAGAGAGAGAGAGAGGGGCAGGAGTGAGAGAGGAAGTGACCGAGTGGAGGGTGTCACGAGCGAGTGAGCGGGAGTTAATAAATGCGGGGAAGGGGACTTGAAGCGTGCATGTTGTGAGTGAAGTTGAGGCGTAGTAGAGGCAAAATCTGAATAGTCAGATCACTGCAAGTTAAGAAGTCCAAGGGGACAGACGTGAGAGAGCAGTCGGGAGATTGTGTGTTTTCCAGTGATGACTGGTAGGTTGAACTATGATTGATAATTATGATGATTGATGTACTATATTCTCCTATGACCATGATGTAAATAAGTTATATGTGAGGACTGTGAAAGTCATTGATTACTGTGTATAGAGGTGTGCGCAATGAGCGATGGATGTAAGTTAGGATCAGGGATTCGCAGCGAGTCTGAGTACTGTGTAATACGGTGGAGGTGTGTTACCGTAAGAGGTGTGGTGAGTGAAAGGTGGACTATTGTGTGTACGCTTGATGGTTCGTAATGAGTGGTGAAGTGGATAGTAATTGTATGGTGTTATGCAGATGTAATGTTATTCTTATAGGTGCCGGGGTCGGGCAGAGAAGCCACCCGCGGTGGGCGGACTTGTGCCGGGGTTGGGCCGAAGGCTGCCCACAGGCCTGCCTGAGGGAGGCTGTCGCGCAGGACAGCGGGAGCACATGAGTCGTGGCAGTCTGGCCACAGACAGGGACGTTGTTATTGAAATGTTAATGTGCTATTAAGATGTTACTGTGCTATTGAGATACTAATGTGCTATTGAACTATTAATGTGCTATCAAGACATCGAGGGGAGATTGAGATACGGAGATTAGGTTGAGCAGGAGCCAATAAGAGGGGCCAGCAAGTAGTATACATATGGATGTGAGGCTGAGGCCAGAGCATAGTTAGGAAGTAACTATCGGGTTGTGGACCCGGAGGAGAATGAATGTTGGGAATACTGACCATTGAATGGTATTTGAATTGAGTAATGTAATGTATGTAATTGCACAGATATCTTTATCATTATTTATAATAAATGTGTGAGTCTGTTTGGTTGTTCTGTTAAGTGTTATACTTGTTCGTTCGTGATTGTTGTCCTGTCATAAGTATTACATCTCCCAGTCTGGGATTTGTGACAGAGGGGGAGGGTACAGAGAGATTAAGGGGTGGGGTGAGAGAGGGGAAGAAAGAGAGAGAGGGAGAGAGAGAGTGTGAGTGAGAGGGAGAGACAGTGAGAGAGAGGGGGGGGGGGGCAGAGAATGAGTGAAAGTGAGAAAACGTGAGAGAAAGGGAGAGAGAGAGAGTGTGTGAGAGGGTTAAAGAGTGAGAGATAGAAGGGAGAGAGAGAGAGAGAGAGGGAGGGAGAGCGTTCACGTGTATAACTATGATCGGGGAAAAGGGGGCCGGGGAGGGGGGGGGGGAGAGGAGGCTTCGTTTACGAGTACCACTGAATCAGCTGGCTGTCCCATCATTCATTGAATCCATACAAGCTGTCTCGACCTCACACACACATAAACATCAATACATTACACAGATGTGGAGAGCTGAGTGAAAGTCCCGCTAAATTCTGGTAAATCAGGGCGATCAATAACCTAAACAGGTCAAGACATTGTGTAAACTTGAAACGGGTGAAGATCCTATGACAAACACAATGTACTGGAGAATCAAATGTTGAGTTTCCGAAGGTGAAATGTATATTATTTATACAGAATGGTTGCAGGGATGGCGTACCGATGTTACAGAATGGATATCGATACACAAAAACTGCCGTGCTGTTCTCAAGCAATCCCACAGAGAATAATTATTATCGTGTTGTATTTCTAAAACTCGACTGTTATATCTCCAAAAGCTAAATACACGAAAGTGTTGTAATTTGACGGTATTGAAGAGAAGTAGTCCATCCCCCCCCCCCCCCCCCAAAAATACAATTTTGTCAAAATAGACGTGAAAGATGTTTGGGACATTGGCAAATGCCTGGATGTCAGTTATCTTCCGATGGATTTACCAGTGCTTGTAACATTGAATTGAAAACTAAACGTCTCATAAAAGTAGGACAACGCCCGCTTTTGACGTACGTTTACGATGAGATTGAAATTTCTAAAAATATGAGATAACCCACTTCGCGACCAAGTTCTAGTTTATTATATCTCCGTTTTCGAAAAAACTGGAGATCTTTTAGTATGTAGACGAGATAATTTTTATAACAAATGCACACTCTGTCACTTGCTCAAAATGCTTATCACTTATCAAGCTGTTTCACAGTTCCGATTTGTTCTAACTTCTTATCATAACTTACTAAAGCCGCAAACGTTTAACGTGGAATTTCTCAGTTGTGCAAAAAGTAGAGTTGGAACAAACAAGAACTAAAGACGCGATTTGTCTTTAAAAGCGACCAATTGTTAAACCAGTGTTGGAGGTATCAATACCCATTCCCGCCTTGTTCTCAAGGAACTCCGTGACATACCTGAGCGCGCCCTCTCACCTGTTCTTGAACATTTTTTTCTTTCCACGATATTTTTCCCTCGGCGCAGGTGAACATACGGTAATCACCAAAAAAAAAAAAAACAACAAAAAAAATGACACAGAAATCCACCCGCATTCCCCAGTGAACAGAAAACACTTTGTTGCTGTATTAGCCATCAGGCATTCTCTTCTCCGCCTGTAGCTGCCTGTTTCAACCCTACCCCTACCCCAAGGAGCTTACACTGCCCTACACCGACCGCTGATTCCAGTTTCTATTGCTTGTCTTCCTAGACCCCCCCCCCCCAACCCGTTTGTTTTTGTTTTCGTTTTTTTTCCTTCAGTCTATCCATTTTAAAGACACACCACAGGTGATATTCCCGGTACACATTCCACGTAAAACTTCAAGTTCAAGTCAGAACTAATCTGTGCTGTTCCGGGCTATTGCTAGGGACGCCTAGTATTTTACATTAGAAGCCCGTAGCTGAAGAGTGCACACTATTCAGTATTTTCGCCATTTGGCTTTGTAATTACACTACGTACCCATAACAACATTCAGCTGTTCTACAGATTACACCAGTTGCACATCTCGGCTTTCGTTTCTTTGTTTTGTTCCAACTCCACTTTTTGCACAACTGAGAAATTCGACGTTAAACATTTTGCGGTTTTAGTATCATGATAAGAAGTTTGAATAAATTGGAACTGTGAAACAGCTTGATAAACATCATAACGCATTTGAAACAAGTGTCACAGTGAGCATTAAGTTGCACCTCTTCTACATACTAAAAGATCTCCAGTTTTTTTTTCCTTTCGAAAATGGAACTAGAACAAACAAGAACTAAGATCTCACCACAGTGTCTCATGTTTACAAACAGTAACTATTGAGCTGCCTCCGAGACACAGAATACCTAGACGATCCAATCCGTCTCCCACTATACGTCCACAAAATACCCGCATATAAATACGATAGGTACTACTCTTTTTCGTTCAATTATGAAGGGGTGTGGTGCGAATTGTTGCATTGTTAACATGGATGATACGCGCGCAGGTCGACGGACGGAATATGACGAATTGATTGTCTCTTTGTCCTGTGTCTCGGGTTGCATCCAACTTTGAAATTGGAAGGTGAATAAACAGGCAATTTAGAAATGGCTTTTGTTAGGGGACCGTAGAATTTTACAGAGAAAGCTATAACTGAATAGTCAACACAATTCAGTATTTTCTCTATTTGGCTTTGTAATTGGTCTAGAAGCAAGGTGCGCGCCTCTCATGCCGAAGGTACAGGGTTCAAATCCCGGCCGGTGCAGGCATGTTGGAATTTTTGGGATTTTTCCTATGGGAGAGAGGATCGAGGCACCTAGTCTTCTTGGATAAGGACGAAAAACTCGGATCGAAGGGCCCCTGTGCACGTTGCGCACGTTAAAGATATCTTTGGCAGTTGGAAATCGAGAAGATCAGGCGGAACAGGCCGATGGACCTGGCAAAATTAAATAAAAGTCATTGTTACCACTCCCTCCCCCCCCCCCCCCTCCAAAAACAACAACAACAACAACCGCCGACCGGCACTGCACTGTGGCGACGACGTGCCTGCTCCAGTTGTAACTGGGCTGCAGTGACACAAAGGCAAATTTCCCAAATGGGATTAAAGAAGTGTACAAAATTACAAATAATTATCTACGTCCCCCTAACAAAA
>OZ007579.1:44000856-44108356 GCA_963931925.1 Onchidella celtica | reverse complement strand
GTCTTCTCGGATAAGGACGAAAAAATTCGGAGTTCCCGTGTGCACGTTGCGCATGTTAAAGATACCTTGGCAGTTGGAAATCGAAAAGAGCAGGCCGAACAGGCCGCTGCCCGGGCATCCCTATCATTCCCTTCTCTCCTCCCTCATCTCCCCCCCCCCCCCCAAAAAAAAACCCGCCGACCGGCGCTGCACTGTGGCGACGACGTGCCTACTCCAGTTATAACTGGGCTGCAATGGCACAACGGCAAATTTCCCATATGGGATTAAAGAGTTATACAAATACAAATACAAATACAAATGTTCTAGATTTTCGACAATTTCTAATTTCTCCATGAACCATTTTGCCGGGCTTGATGATGTGATCTTTCTTTCTTTCTTTCTTTCTTTCTTTCTTTCTTTCTTTCTTTCTTTCTTTCTTTCTTTCTTTCTTTCTTTCTTTCTTTCTTCCCTTCTTTTCATTCAGTTTAATTCAATTTTGTGGTTTTCAAAGTTTTAAGTCAAGGAACTTCATGCCTGGGCACTAGAGGGTTAATGAGCTTTGTACTAGAGACAGTAGTTACACTTGCTGATTTTATTTCATAACTTACTATACCAGAGAGTATATATGTACAGAGGGGTTTCACTATTGGTCGATTTACACTTCAAGACACGCGAGGCTCTGCGAAACCATTGTTAGCATGGAGGGGAAAGTAGGTCGCCGCGGTAAACAATACATTTTTGTGCATTTCCAAGGGGCGTAAGAGCTTACAAACGGTTCTGAATAGTTTAATCAACCCAAAAATATGAACAAACCACAGTAAACAGATAATTATGCACACTATCATCGGTGAAGACGGTCTCTTTCAATTCTTCAATTTCTTGTTTACTGCAGTGACCTAGTTTCGCGATTTGGTGGAACTGAGATCTCTCTATAAATAGACACTCTCTGACTATACTACGATGGGCCAGGAAACGATAACCCGCTCAGTTATCTTTAGAATAGGAAAAGAGAACTGTTTGTGACAAACTTCTCTGATGACTTGCAGGACGTTGTGATCACCATCTTGCACAACAAATCAGAAACGAGTGTGCACCATCAGCTGAGACCTGAAAGGAGTTCTACAGCTACGGATCTGTGTGCTGAGAAATAGTCTACTTTTAAAATGCTTGTATTTTTAAAAAAAAAGTCCTCATTATGTTGAAGCAGTTTTTTTCTTATAATTTATTTATTTGTTTATTATTTGTTCACCCAAGCTCATTATACTTTTCTTGGGGTGCCCCATTAGAGAGAGCTCAACATTCAGGTTTTGGTAAGATGATTAAGATGATTTTGGTAAGCCGCATCTTACTTCTAATCCAATAGCAGTCTTGCTTACAAGTAGGAATGAAATTGTGTTCCTAAAAATATTATTTTCGTGACCATAGTTTTTTTATGTTCCAACTAGACTCTCTGCACAACTGAGAAATGCCACATTAAATGTTTCTGACTTTAGTATTGTGGTAAGAAATTTGAATAAATCGGAACTGTGAAACGGCTTGATAAATGCCAAAAGGCATTTGAAACAAAAGTGTGCATTTGCTATATCGTACCTTTTCTACGTACTAAAACTGCCAAAGACGTCCAGCGTTTCAGAAAATGGTCATAGAACAAACAAAAAGTGAGGTCGCGATTTGTTGGTTGCTGCTGGCCCATAGAGAACCTGGGAGTGAGATCTTCCCACTTTCCCACGCCATCAAAGAAGCACCCCGTCTTATTAAAGTCAAAATGCCATGCCCACCCAATAGATCCAGTTCTAGAATGCAGAGGTCCGCCACTGAAGTAATCTATTCATTAGTTACGTTTATGAACAGCTGTCGTAAACAATTGTAAATTATACCAGACACCGATACCAAAAACTTTGCTTTGATACGACCAAGCCCAAAAATGACAAAGTAAAATTGTATCGACAATATAGATGCAGTTCAACCTGCAGAGGTCTGCCCTTGAAGTAACCTATTACATGTAATTTGTGATACTGGTGAACAGCTGTCGTAAACAAGAGTAAATGATAATGCATTTCGATAGAAGAACTTTGCTTTAATATGATCAAGCACAAAATTAATGGCTAGATAAAATAATAGGAAGCGCATATCTGTACAACATCTGTACAATTCGATGGCGTAGAACACACACCGGAATACTATAATATTACTGACCTTGTTAATTTGCATAGTTTTTAAAAATGTAGATCGGCTTAGTAGCAAAACAATCCGACTTCTGCTCGGAGATTGCGTGATCTGCGCTAATAATAATTATACTTGAGTGTACGTCGATCACCAATGGCTACCCCAACCCCTTTTCGCCTGATTAGTCAATCTGACTTCCGCCCACTGATACAAACTGACTAGACCCTCACGCCCCCAGGTCCATCTGACTATTCCATGTGTTGTCACTTTAAAATTCGTGAACACCACACCAAGTTTTGTTTCAGCAAACCTTCACCAGTCGCCCTTTTGATAAACATGTTGTACGGATATGCACTGTCCATATCCACACAACGTATTGTACGGATATACACTTCCATATAAAATAATAACCCCGCACGTGAACTGCCGCGGCGCGAAGACCCGCTCGTCTGACGTAGCCCTAACATCGCGTCGAAGTGCCAAGCCTAAAACTCGGATCTTGGTTCTTGAAAAAAAAATCACGATACACAAAATGTCATTGACGAAGATGAAGATAAAGACAATAACTCCATAATTCCATTATACTGTATGAGTATTGAAATGTGCATACATGCACGTGCTCCTATTTACTTCACCTGGCCCCTTTCTAGGGTTACAGGTCACTTTGAACAGGCAAAAGTTCGTTGACCCTGTTGGCACGGTTTCGGGATAGACGTTAACGCTGCACACCAAAACAAAATTACGCTGCGCCGTGAGCAGTGGATCTCAAAGTGGGCGATATCGCCCCTCGAGGGCTATATTGTTCGGGGTAGGGATGTGTGAAAATGAAGAATTGGGAGACCGGAAGGGGGGGGGGGGGGGGAGAAGAAAAAAAAAGAGGGGGGGAGGGGGGGGTGGGTTATAACACGAAGAGTGGATTGTTTGGGGCAAACGTAGGACAGCCATTGACTTGTGCAACATTAGGCGTAGATTGGTTTTGTGATCAGCGAAGGCTTTTTTTTTTTTTTTAATGTTTTCGATAAAGACTTCTGTTTTATAGTCAACAACCAAGATGCATTAACAAAGCTTTGAAAAACTGAACAGTATAATAGGGGAAAGGCTGGTAAATTGAACCTTTCAGCTTTGGCAAGCTGCAGCTCGAGACAGACTGGTGCTTATACTTCTTACTTTTACTTAAATACAACAAATACAAAGAACTTCAAATGGGCTGAGACCTGAGGATACATCAGGCAAGATTATTCCCGAGGTATTTGAAGAAATCCATTTCTGTCGAAGTGGTCCAATTCATCAACAGGTGCAGTTAAATTGAACTACGCGTGTTTTCAACTTGAACCGGTGGTGTGCAGTGTGTCTTAGTATGAAATGCATCACTCTATTGAGTTTTGGTAGGAATTTTTTTTCTTTTTTTGGGAGGGGGGTTTGTTGATGAGAGGAGGGGGGGGGGGGAGGGGGAGAAGGGGGGCGATGAAAGGAAAATTGGAGCCGAAGTGGGTGATTGCCTGAAAAAAGGTTGAGGACCACTGGTCTAGAGTGTTTTTATCCGCCCGCTGAGCTGAAGATACCACTGCTTACTTGTTTATGCCCGGTGCACAGTAACCGCGTACACCACTGGCTGACCTGACTGTACAGTTTTGTTTGAAAGATAAAGGAAATGCAATACATGAGATAGGTCTTTTAAGTGCATTTGCCGTCTGACTGAACAAGGCTGTACCCAGCCAACAGCCCTGTGGAAATCAGACACGAAGAATTGAGGTCAGGTTTGCACATGAGAATGACATCGTTCCTACGTAGATCCGTTGGTTACGACATCGCACCTACGTCGGTTTAACGTAGGGAATATGTCCCTACGACTATCTTACCAACCCAACGGAAATCTGACATGTAGGACTGCGGTTACGTTTGCACATTGGAATGACATCGTTCCTACATAGATCCACTGGTTACGACATCGTGCCAACGTCGGTCTAATGTAGGGAATTCGCCCTACAGTAATCGTACTAATCTTACGGTAATCCTACACACATTTACGTAGGTTTGACGTACTGGGTTATTGCTGTGTTACGACAGCCCAGGTCCAATACACTAGTTAAGATCATAATGTTATACTGTTGTAATGGGACTGTGGTATCTTACACTATAAGCTGTAGATGAACAGTGCAGTGAATATATCAGTGTAAAACTCGATGTCAAATTCCGACGAATTGCCGGCTGCGATACTTTTCTTCGATTACCAAAAAAAATATAAATATATATAAATTGAACAAGAATACAGACGAATATCATGTAAAAATATTACCGTGACGCTTTGTTTTGAGAGACAGTTTAAATGTAACATCTGAGATTCTAATCCATGTAAAAACTCGGTTCATGTTTTTCCATTGTTACCGTGTCTATCCGCACGTAGGAGGAGTTTGCCTAACACATGATGAAAAACACATTTTGTTTTGTCCATTCAGTGATTGGCGGGGTGGGGGAGGGGGGCATGGGACAGGGGTTGGGTGGAACTGGGGTGGGGGTGGGGGGTTAGCATAATACTACATTCCTCAGCATTGCTGTAAGCAAGTCATAATGTTGCGATTGATGTAAATGTAATGTCTAGGGTGTGCCTGTACTTTTGTACACATCATCTGTGTTGAAAGAAAGAAATGAGTAAATAAATACATAAATGGGTGTGTATTGTGAATGCACACTTATATTAATTTGTGTGTGTGAATGATGAGTGTGTGTTTGAGTGAGCATATGAGTGTGAGACAGAGAGAGACAAAGACAGAGAGAGAGAGAGAGAGAGAGAGAGTGTGTGTGTGTGTGTGTGTGTGTGTTGGTGTGTATGAGTGTGTACAGCAGTAAATACATTTATAAGTGATAGAGAAATAGCTTAAAGGTCTGGTAAGAGCTGGGTTAATTGCATGTGAAGGCACGGTGACATTTTTCAATTGGGATGTTTGTGAATCTGTAAACAACAAGATGAAATGTTTTCTGCTGAACTGCTGTGCGATGTCAAGAGTGCTTCAGTAACTCAAGAGTTTGTACTTGTGAAGGCTGAGAGATAAATGACAACAATACATCATAGTCGATGTATTATGGAACCCGAGACATACGAAACCGACGCGGATCAATTCGTCATTTTCCATCCGTCAGCTTGAGCGCGTTATCATCCATGTCAACAATGCAACAATACTGTCAAGAACAGATTAAGTCCATAAATGCCGTGCTAGGTCACGAGTTCAGTGAGTAAATTTTCACGACTTGTTAATTCTAACCAGCGTAATTTGTCCTTGAGCTGTTCTCGTGAACAGTTTGTTTGAAACACTTTTGTTTTAGAGATGGAAAGAAAGTGGGGCGAGATAGAATAAATGTATAGCTAGGAGTGACAGAGCCGTTCTCGACACCGTGATTTTGATGAACACTTAGAAGGGAAGAGAAGGGGCGAATAAGGATAGATAGTTTAAGACGCTTAGTCGCGTTCAGAAATTCGTGCATAAAATGTAGAAAGCACGAGGGTTTAAAGATTTCAGTAGTTGTTTTGACATTTTAAATTGACCTTGTCTGTTTTAATGCGAGGCCGTGACCGACTCCCACATAGAATATATTATACTGCGAGCTCAGCTCGGAGCTGACCGCACCAATGAAATCTAGGGATTTGGACGGTAGTTGCAGGTGGCTAGACAGTATAAAAGTCTGCCCAGACATATATCCTGGACTCCATACAGAAAACTCCAATCTGTGCAGGCGTCGGCACGATTCTGCCTGAAGAATCATAAAAGCGTTGTACGACTCATGTCTAGTCCACTATAGACATTTGAGATGAATCCATATGCCTGAATGAGATATGCCCACCGCTATTGTCCATCGTTCCCTGGTGTCCACCAGGGACTAATCGTAAGTGTTTGTCTATTGATGACTCAACCATGAACGAGGAGCTGAACATAAGTTATCCAGTAGGACAGGATTGCCGCATATACTAGGAGTGCTACCCAAGAATGCAAGATAAAGATATATATAGACTTGCAACTAGTATGAATGTATGGCATACACATCTGTGAATTGTGATTGATTTGTCTGGATGAGGCTGGGCATTGCCAGCCCATCCTAGAGTAGACCTCTAGACTTAACTACGTCAGTTTGTATTGACGGGCTCGATTATTATAAGCTTTAGGCACAAATGGCTGAGATGACATTGTCGCCAGAGACCATATTAGTGTATTGATTGATATATAGTAGGCAGACCAGATCTGAGATATATATAATTAGTGCTTAGATTGTTAGTGAGTCAGAAGTATAATAATATTATAGGAATCTAGAGTAGAATTCTAGTGAGGTATTATTGAATTTTGATTTGATGCTGCTGATGTTGTCTTTACTATATAATAGATCTAGACAAAATTGTTAGGGTAATTAATGTAATTAAATTTGTGGCCCTGCAGGTCTGTTTATGAAACTTATTCAGATTGTTCTTAGTGTGTGGCATGGTACGAAAGATTAGATTTAAGTACCTCTCGATTTAAATGCAGTCGAAACCTTAAGTAGACGGATTCCCCCCAAATTCGTAACATTTAGTATAGCAACATCGTAACAAATACGCACCACACCCTTTCATAATTGAACGAAGAAGAGTAGTACCACAGATCTCTGTGAGTAGTACTCAACGTGTTTATACGCGCGCAAGTTGTGGACATAATTATAATGAAAGAAGGAATGGTTCGCCTCGGTATTCTGTGAAAGTTAGTATACAGTAGATCTTATACACAAATATTTTAAAATATTTAAATACATTCAGAAGGTATACATTCTGAAGAAGTTTTAATTAAAACTTTACTTCCGAAGAAAACAACGGTTCATCTGTACAGAGTCGAAAATTATTATTCGCAAAAACAAAAAGTCGTATGTAGCAAAGCCTCGCGTAAGAAATAATACCCAAACGATACAATGAAATGCAAAGGAAAAGGGAAGACAGAAACTGCCAATATTTCCGCAAAAGCCAATGTTTGACTTTGCTTTAAGCCTTACTGCGACCCCACAGTTTTTCTGTGGTTTTTATAATATTTCTTCAATTTATCCATTCTCTTAGGTTAAAATATGTCACAAATCCCAGACTGGGAGATGTAATAAGTTATGACAGGACAACAATCACGAACGAACAAGTTTAACACTTAACAGAACAACCCATCAGACTCACACATTTATTAAACATAATTATACAGATAATAGCGCAATTACATACATTATATTATTGAATTTAGCTGCCGTACCACGGCCTTATTCCCACATGCACTCTTCCCTCGGATCCACAACCCGGTAGTTACTTCCTAAAGACACTTCGGCCTCAGCCTCTCCCCTCAGGGTCTTAATAGCACATTAATAATTCACTGGCACCGCAGTCTCTCAATATCTCCTTCCTATTGCCATAACACCTTAGCATTCCACTAGCACCTCAGCAGGGCAATAGCACATTATCATTTCAATAGCCCATCAACATGGCAATAGCACATTATCATTTCAAGAGCCCATCAACGTGGCAATAGTACATTATCATTCCACTAGCACATCACATGGTATTACAATAAATAGTACATTATCATTTCACTTAGCACATTCACGCTCATATCTACGTCCCTGTCCGTGGCCTGACTGCCACGACTTTATGTGCCTCTACTGTCCTGCACCGACAGCCTCACTTCTGGCCTATGTGTGGCCTCCGGCCCTATGCTGGCCTATCCCCTGTGCTCACCGAGGCGGCTCTTTGGCCGGTCCCCGACACCTACAAGAATAACATTACATTGGTATAATACCATACCATTTCTATTCACTCCACCTCTCCTTACAACCCATGAAGCGTACACACAATAGTTCACATTTCACTCACCAAACATCTTACGGTAACACACCTCCATCGTAGTACACAATACTCACTCGTGCTACAAATCCATGAACTCACTTTCATCTATCGCTCATGGCGCACATTGCTATATCCAATATCAAGGACTTCCACATTCCTCACATATACTTATTTACATCAGGGTAATAGACGAATATAATACATCAATCATAATTATCAATCATCGTTTCACCTGCCAGTCATCACTGGAAAAAACACTCTTATCCGTCTTCCGACTGCTCCCCTTATGTTCGCCCGCTGGGCTCTTACTAGCGTCCGTTCTCTTTGGACTATCTCTGTGCAGTGAACTGGTAAACACACTGATCTCACCCAGTTTAATCCTTACTCACCCCCTTTCACGTTTTTCCCTACTTGTCTGCCGTGAGCCCTTCTTACTATACACCCGCTCTGTAGCAATCCCCTTAATTGCACTCACTCCACTCGTGACAAAATACACTATGAAATAAGATTTCTATGAAACATCCCAACACCCCATTCTGAAGTCCCACATCCCAATAAAATATTGTCACGCCCCCACCTTGAGAAATACTGGGTTAGATTTCACCACCATCACCGAAATCCTGCAGGAAAACATCCAGATTCGAGATGTCGATGTGGAGAGAGATGAAACTCTTTAGTGGACAGGCTCAGGCTTTTGAACCACTTCCAAGAAAAGACTCACTCTTCCAATACAGCTCCCCAAACATCGGTTGGGCCCGAAAGGAACCGACGTCCAGGCCAGTCAATGCCATTTCTAAATGCCAAATGAGATCTCGGTGTGGTCCAGCATCAACAAACTAACTGACTCGAAGACCGAGGACCGAGACGCTTGTTTGACGGGGGTTCCATTCCCGTGTGTTTATTTGCTGTATTACGCTTATATTACATAACTAGATCCTTCGCGTAACTCGGGATAAGACAAATATTGGCAAAAGGAAAGAGAATGTAGCAAAGCCGGGTGTAAAAAATAATACAAAAACGATAAAAAAAAATTTAAAAACCGCAAAGAAAGAGGGAAGACAAATCAACATTTCTTCTTCAGGAAATTCAACATCAACAACAGAAAAAAATGGAGAACTGAACAGATTAAACGATCGAACAAGAAAAAAAAATGTAGAATATGAAATATTTGTGGAATATTAAATCAACCCGAAAAGACAACTCCGAGTTCTGACTTGTATTTCCGGAGCGCAACATTAATTATCATTTTTGCACTGTTATTCAGGCTGTGTCGTTGAGCACAAAGGTGGCCAAATTGCGCTACAATAAAATACTCCCCCACCAATTTTTGTCTTATAATAAAGATAATTTTATACGGTGTCCACCATTCTTAAAATCTGAAAGTATGTTGGACAGCTTAATTATCTAAGTACAAGTACTTTTAATGTGGAATTCAAATCTTTCTGTCATTATAATTATTTTGTCTCTCCTCAATGATCCGAGTAGTTACTGCTCCGGGTTGAAATTTCCAAAGTGCGACTTGTTTTTAACGTTTGTTGATAGATCAGAGAATTGTGTCATCACAGCTCAGCGCCCAGGTGTTGGTGGATGTCATTGTTCATAAAACTCCCACTCCAGACTCATGGTACATGATGACAGACAAGCGTCACGCAGGCCTCTCCGCTCGGGTTGGGCCCAATGAGGGGTCATCCAAAAACTTACATACTCTCGATTTTGGCATTCTTCGTTGGATTGACGTAGGGACGCCGGCCGAGATATGGCGCTGTGTTATGGAAAAAGACTGTGTGTGTGCCAGCCCAGGTCCATTTCGGTAGGGTTGGTAGGGTAGGTTCCCTTCATCAAATCGACTTCGGGACGATGCCCCCTCCTCCCCCCCCCCCACACCCCCAACATCAACGGTTTCCATGCCTCTTTGATTTAACCCTCACCCACCCCTCGTGCGCACGAACAAAGATTAGAATCGTAAACATCTATGATAAGACCTTGATGTTCTGAATAGGGTACTTACATATGTAAGCTCGCAAATAAATACTTAAAGGAGTTCAAAATGGCTAGTTAAATAAATAATTAGATAAGTATGAAAGTACTTGTCTATCCATGTAACGGTCAAGTAAATAAATATACAGCTGTCTATAAGGCTATCCTGGAGATCGGACCCAATTGAAGTCTTTTATATCCCCAAATTCTCAAACCTTGTTTTGTATAGGTCTGAAACAAGTTTTGTAAAATTAGTGTATAAAAGTTTTTAAATCAACTTGTAGATCTAAGCCTCTTTTAGAAAGGACAAGTCGCGCTTTGGGTCCACGTCAGAAAATAATTCTTTCCTGGATCCGCGGGCATAATGCCTTTTTTGGATATGCATAAAACTACACATTTAGTTAGAGTATGGTTACGTTAAAATTAAGCATACGCACTTTGTGGATGGCCCCTGACATGGCTCATTTACCATTGTGTATGGATGGATAGCTCTCTTACCTAAGGTTAGAAAAACATCAGGGTTTGAAACACCATCGTCAGCTGGGCCTACGTGCCAATTGCCCGTCAACCGTTCTCTCCGGCCGGCTGTCCTACGTTATTATAGTCTCCCAACTCCATTAACCAGTCAACAGAGAGTGTTTCTGGGTCTCTGCGCTCTAGTTTTCTACTTGGCTGGTACCGCAAAGAAACCTATTTTGCAAAGTGCATACGGTATTGTTTTCTATTGGGTATCCAACCACAGCTTCTACTTCTATTAGACAGAGCCAGGGGAATGAAACTATAACAATTTTCATCACTTGAAGAATTGGCAGGCTCGACAAAATCAATCTTTCATGACGAGGCAAATGCACGAACTAACGACATCTGTGTTCTATCACCACCACTCCCCCCTTTTCCACAAAAGAAAAAATCTATCTATCTATCTATCTGTCTGTCTGTCTGTCTGTCTGTCTGTCTGTCTGTCTGTCTGTCTGTCTGTCTGTCTGTCTGTCTGTCTGTCTGTCTGTCTGTCTGTCTGTCTGTCTGTCTGTCTGTCTATCTATCTATCTATCTATCTATCTATCCACATACCCAACCATCCATCTATCCTACCATCCATCTATCCTACCATCCATCCAGCCAGCCATTCATCCATTCATCCATCTATCCATCCATCCATATCATCCATTCATCCATCCATCCACCCAATTGTCAGTCCGTCCCCATGACCTTCTGTCCGTTCATCTGTGTGACTGTTTGTATGTCTGTCTATCTGTCTTTTATCTAACTATTACCTTATTATTTCTCCCTTCGAGACAATGAGAGAGAAGTTACAATACACTGACATTGTATTGTGTTGAATCAGAGAATGAATGAGTTCTCGTTTTGCAATAAGATTCGTTTAAATCTTTGATAAAAGTAGCTTTGTAATGATAACGTTCTTATATTTATAACCATTTTACATAAAAGTAACACATAACCTAGATTATTCTAGTAATGTGAAGCGATTAGTGTCACAAATCCCAGACTGGGAGATGCGATGGTTATAACAAGACAACAATCACGAACGAACAAGTATAACACTTAACAGAACAACCCATCAGTCTCACACATTTATTAAACATAAATATAAAGATAAGGATAACAGTGCAATTACATACATACATTATATTCTTCAAGTTAACTGCCGTCCACGGCCTTCTTCCGTAAACACACTTCCTCGGGTCCACAACCCGGTAATTACTCTAAAGACACCTCGGCCTCAGCCTCTCCACTCAGGGTCTTAATGACACACTAATATTCTTTCACACCACAGTCTCTCAATAGCGCCTCCCTATGGCAATACACCTTAGCCTCCTATACACTTCACGTGGCCATAGCACGTTAATACTTCAATTCACATGAATATCTCATTCGCACAGTACTACATCCATGTCACAGTAATACATCTTAATAGCACATTCACGATCATATATACATCCCTGTCTGTGGCCAGACTGCCACGACTCATGTGCCTCTACTGTCCTGCACCGACAGCTTCACTCCTGGCCTATGTGTGGCCTTCGGCCCTATGCTGGCCTATCCCCTGTGCTCACCGTAGGCGGCTCTTCGGCCCGACCCCGGCACCTACAAAAATAACATTACATTGGTATAATACCATACCATTTCTAATCACTTCACCCCTCATTACAACTCATGAAGCGTACACACAATAGTTCACATTTCACTCACCAAACATCTTACGGTAACACCTCCACCGTATCACACCCTACTCACTCTCGCTACAAATCCATGAAGCTAACTTCCATCTATCGCTCATGGCGCACATTGCTATATACAGTATCAAGGACTTCCACATTCCTCACATATACTTATTTACATCATGGTCGTAGACGAATATAATACATCAATCATAATTATCAATCATCGTTCCACCTACCAGTCATCACTGGAAAAAACTGTCACAATCTCCCGACTGTTCTCACTCACGTCCGTCCCCTGGGACCTTCTAACTTGCAGTGATAGTAGTACAGCGCTCTCGCCTCATGCAGACCCCCCCCACTCACAACATGCACGCTTTTCATTACCCGTGGGCCGTGGGTTAACTTTACTCTACCCCCTTCCCCCGTAACTACTGATCCCAGCTCACCTGCTCGTGACAATTAGAACAAAGAATCGTGAATGCTGTTTTCAGAAGTAAATAATCGCTAAGTGGTATTTGTAAACCGTATGATGTTTAGAACCGTATTATAGGAAAGTAGCACATGACTTCATTTTAACTAGATGAGGGAGGTACCCGGCATTACCTGAGACAGGCCTGTGTCCCAAAACTTCTCTTCCCTATTCCCCCCGTTCCCCTTTCCAATTTCTTAAAAAAACAACAACAACATAAAAACCTGGAGATCTTTAAGTATGTAAAAGAGGTACTATAACAATGTACACTCTGACAATTGTTTTAAATGCGTTGTGCATGTGACACTTATCAAGTTGTTTCACAATGCCAGTTTAGTCTAACTCTTAATCAAACGTTTAACGTCGAAATTCTCATTTGTGCAACAACAAAAAAAAAAAAATGGAATTGGAATAAACGAGAACTAAGGCCGCGCGTGATGTCATGTACACCAGGTCACTGCACACTGCGTGTCAAAAAGTGTCTCTCATACTGAATGCTTATCAAAAGAGAGCTTTATCGTCAAAACAACATTTTAAAAAGGCTCCACGAAGTTTCAGAAACACACTCAATCGATGCAAAAGAGACCAGTGGCCGTATGCGTAATCAATGCGTAAACTAAAGTAAATACGTTAACTGGTGTTAACACGAGAAATTGTATTCATTTCTTGCGTTAACACCAGTCAACGTATTTACTTTAGTTTACGCATTGATTATGCATACGGCCACAGGTGAGATAAGTCGACACTCAGAATTACTTTTATAATTTTTGAAAGACGTCTTCTTCAAACTTGTAGCGTGGAGCAAAGAAAAAAGGGATCAAAACTGCACCACAGTGAAATACTCCCGACACTTTTTAAAAAAAAAAAGAATTCTTAAATTATGTCAGCAACGTGAGGCGATTTGAGAACAACGAACCTTGGATGTTCCTAATCAGTGGTAAACAATCGCTAATTGGAAATTTTTGTAACTTCCCAGCATACTAATCCATTTCACCAACTTTCTACAGGTAAACAAGGAGTGTTTGTTACGGCCATGGTTCTATATTTATAGATGACATCAGTAATTCACTGTAAGACCTCCGGACACTGGCCTGGTTAGATTACTTAAGTCTACAGTTGCTACAGTTCTGACCTACATCTCAAACCTCCCTAGTTGAAAGATGATGGCAGATAACGTAGCCTTGTTTCTTTGTTTTCATTCCAGGATTAGATCGGAATTTCCATTTTAACCTTACGTTTCTCGCTTCCAGAGTTTCTGTAAACTTAGCGGCGGACGGGTTCGGATGAGAATCGCGAAGATAGGAAAAGAAAATTGGGACAGGATAAAAAGGGTGGGGTGTTGTTGTTTTTTTTTTGGGGGGGGGGGGGGGGGGAGTGGTCTTGAAAAAGTTGTTTGTTTGTTTTTTTCCTATGGGATTCGGTATTTAGGATAGGAAAGTTTGGTCTTTGCCTCTTCTCACACATTGCTGGTCGAAAACCAACTTTAAATATCACACCTGTGCATTCTCTATGTCAACGGGTCAACTACTTCAACTAGTGTGTATATAAGCATTAAATTCCTTCGAACATGTGGCGGCCAAAAGAAGTGATAAAATACCAGCCTGTGTGCAGCGGTAGAAGTTGCAGCAATAGGCGCGAGGACAGTTTACGTAATAAATACTGTACATGACTTTCTTGACACCACTGTATTCGACATGAAGCAATTACTTTCAAACAAATTGAGGAAATAACTTGAATGTAATCATTTCATTTCAAGTAATTCCGGGACATCTTGTAACGGTTGAAGGTTTTACAAAGCATAGCCTACTGGCGGAAGAGTTTGGATTTAGAAAGCGAAAAGTCCAGTTTTCTATCTATCTATCTATCTATCTATCTATCTATCTATCTATCTATCTATCTATCTATCTATCTATCTATCTATCTATCTATCTATCTATCTATCTATCTATCTGTCTGTCTATTTATCTATCTATCTATCTATCTATCTATCTATCTATTTATCTATCTATCTATCTATCTATCTATCTATCTATCTATCTATCTATCTATCTATCTATCTATCTATTTATCTATTTATCTATCTATCTATCTATCTATCTATCTATCTCTCTATCTAGCTATCTAGCTATGTGTTTGACTATCTATCTATCTATCTATCTATCTATCTATCTATCTATCTATCTATCTATCGATCTATCTATCTATCCTACTTCACTGATAAGGAAAGAACATGCCTGGCTAACACACACAATACTCAGTTATTCAAATCACAGTAATTTTCTGGTTTTCTTTCAGGAGAGAAATTAAGAAAAGTTACTCTGACAGAGGCACGCATTTACCTGAAGGAAGAATATAAAAATCATACTTCAAGAGGAAATACACATGACTGATAGGACCCCCACCCCACCCCACCTTCGTGTCCATCCATTTGGCTGTTGTTAGGGTATTTCACATTTTGAGCTATTACTGAACAGTGAAAACAACTCAATATTTACTTTCTGTACCTGGCTTTGTAGTTAGACCACGCGCTTCTTTTCTTTGTGTTTTGACGCTTACTGTGATTAGCCAGATGACATGTACGTTATAATAAAAAAATTATGAACTGATCACTTGATCACGCAAGCACTTTATGTGTTTTTTACCCTCTTTTTCGTTAACCGAGTAACAGTTTGGGTCAGAAACGAAAAACAAGTTGTTTTTTTACACTTGGGCTACCAGTCACAGTGCAATAACCTTACCCGAAAGATTGAAGGTCACAGGGATTTCGCTGATCGCCGCAAATCTACTGGCTGTACACTTCAGCAATCACCAAGCGAGCGGAGTATGGCATACCTAACCCAGTTCCTCTTCGCTCAAAACCGCGCGTATTTGACACAAACCTGCTACCATACTCCGCTTTTGTTTACAACCGCACCCGCTGGCCGTGAACTCCGGTGGGGTCAGAGCGCGCGCGGGGTCACTGCCAGTTTCGATTGATTCCCGTGTTTTGGGTTCTGCTCGGGACGGGCGTGGAGCTCATCATGGGCGTGGATGTGGGTGGGGCCTTCGGGTGTTTGGTTTTGGTGTTGATGCTATTCGTTATGACAGTCATGGTCTGGCAAGCTGCGGTGTAAGACGGAAGTAAATAAACTGTGTAACAAAGTAGAGGGGGAAGGAGGGAGAAAGAACAACCCGCAACGAAATTTGTATCCTTCCTCTTTCTCCATAGTTTGTTTTTACTACATGGTCTGTCTATCTATCTATCTATCTATCTATCTATCTATCTATCTATCTATCTATTATCTGTCTGTCTGTCTGTCTGTCTGTCTGTCTATCGATCTGAGTATTTATCTGTCCGTCTGTCTGTCTATCTAACTATCTATTTATCTGTCTCGTCCTCACGATAGACTTTGTTGTTATTTGGTACATCTATCTGATAGATAGAAAGACAGGCAGACAGATAGATAAATAGATAGATAAACAGACGGACAGGCAGGCAGACAGACAGATAGACAAGAACACAGAGTGTATTTTGGCTACATGGTGCAAACTGGTTGTTGTTTTTGTGTTTAAACTACGTCATTGTTTACACACTATAAAATGGTAACCAAGTTACCATGTAAACATCTACAGTATTTATATTACATACATAAATGCTGTATTGAATATTCTGTATCCTGCCACATTTCCTGTGTACACAACTTGACAGAGAAGAATAATTTTGTCTGCTAGACCAGACACGTTTTGTCCATTCTAATTATTGTAGCGATAGATAAGTGGGTTTATGGCAATGGACAAAGTGTGTACGGTTAGCTCGATATTCGCTTTCTGGGCGCCATCTGAAAACAGCACTGTGGAGCGAAGAACGAGATTCTTGTGTGGTAACTGACAGTGAAGAATTTTGGTCAGGCATCACAGACGAGGTCAAAGTTACAACATGCAGGACGGACGGGGGGGGGGGCAAGGGTGTAGGCAAGATGAGAGGTCAAGCAGAGAGGGATATGGGGAGGGGGCAAAAGGAAAAGGGAGTGAGTAAGGAGAGGGAGCTGGTGAAAGAGTCAAAGGAGTTGGGGTGGGGGCGGGGTAGGGAGAAGACCAAAGGTAGTGAGAGATGTTGGTTGGTTTTGGGGGGATGGGGGTGGGAAGGAGCTGGGAATGATGCAGGAGTAGAGGTCAGTTGGAGGCAAAGGAAAGACAAACCAAGTTTTCGGTATACAAATCTTTTTCAGGGAAAATAACGTCAGCAGGACAGAAAATTAAACAAATAACAAAATGAACTAAATAAATAAATCGGAGGATGTTTAACAAATGCGGGTATCTTAAGTCTGCGAGTTCCAGAATTGGATTTGGACTTTCTTTCAATTCAAGCCCAGCTGGGTCCCCACAGATTTGTTTTTTTAAAAATAATATCCTTATCTTTCTCTGTGAATGGATTAGTAAATCTTTGTCCTAATCATAATTTTGCTCGATTTTTCCCAGTTGGAACAGCTGCTACATATCACTGATGTTGTGCCATCGTCTCAAATGTATATCGCACGTTTCAGTGTCTTCAAAACAGAGCGATAGAAGGTAAACAAGAGGATTTTCTTGCAGTTATTTCCAGAATCATTATTTTTGCCCCCACCCCCTGAGTCACGTTTCCATACGATACTGGTATCGATCTGTCCAAAGAAAGGAATTTTATGTTCGTGGGCGGTTACCAGAAGGTTTCTCTGCGGTTACCCTGTGGCGCGTGCCTGCAGTTGGTGAGATACGATAGTTGATAATTGAGATTGTAAATATAGCTGGTGTTCAGAAATACAATGGACGAGAAGTAGGGTGGTGGAGCACAGGTGATGCTGATGGTCACAACGGCAGTGCGAATATAATGGGAGTGGTGGTGGTCGTCGTAGGGGTGGTCTGTGTTGAGATGGTGGTGGTGATGATAATTATGGTGGTTGTGTTGATGGCAGTGGCGATGATAGTGGTGATGATGATGATGATGGTGGTGATGATGATGAGGTTGATGATAATGGTGTTGATGACGATGGTGATGCTAGTGGTGGTTTTATTTGTATAATAAATGTTATGGAAGGTTTTTTGGCTCAAGGTTAAGAGTAGGTTGAACTGAATGGTCACGACAACTTTTTCTCTGTCGACTTCGCCAAGATAACTGTTTGGGAAACAACCACAATGTTGGCATTACAACAAAAATATTTCTGTGAGTAATTTGGCTGATTCTCTCTTCAAACTCTCTGAAGGCGGCATGACTGGTTTGGGCGAAAATCTTACATTTGGCCACATTAAGAGAGGTATCATACTAAACCCGGTGAGACACACAGTCAGCTGCTGGCAGACAAGAAGTGTACACATAATTTCCTGTAAATTATTTTGTTAGTAAATCCGGGAAGACCCTAGATCTATCATTCTATGCACGGTCAGACACAGTCAGCTTCTGCCATTACTTATCGGGTGTACATTTTGCTGGCAACAACTGGCTGAGTCTGACTGTGTCTGTTCAGTGTGATATCCCTCTAATTGGCGGAGTTATGACGTCAGGCGATGAGACACAACAAGAACGAGGTCAGTGCCATTCTGGGCGTGACGCCAGGAAATATCAGAGTGGAAACTGGGAGGGAGAAGATAGATTGGCTTGTTTTGAAGGCCCCACAGGTGGAAACAACACCATGCCGGGGGTTTGTGTGTGTGTCTGTATGAGGGGGGGGGGGTGGGATCAAGAACTGGAGTGACATAATGGTGGAGGGCCATATCAAGAAGCCTGGGTTTCGTCATTGGCTTGTTATGACAGGCCAATTTTTACATCTGCCATGCGTGGGCTGAGAGTATTTTCTTGGCTGTTTATAACATTGGACGTCACTAGTGAGGTCAGCTCGGTGATTGAGTTAATTTAGGGCGTGGTGAGACTTTCATATGATGGACAGCTAGAGACACAACCAGATAGATAGATAGATAGATAGATAGATAGATAGATAGATAGATAGATAGATAGATAGATAGATAGATGGATGGATGGATGGATGAATGGATGGATGGATGGATGGATGGATGGATGGCTTGACTCAAAAATCTTCAGTTCTCTGAAGGTGGCTCACTCGAATAACAATGTCTGTCGTGGGTTAATGTGTTTTGCTCGGGAGAGAGTATACTTGCTGGTGTTTTTGTGCAGAACTAGATCTATACTGCCTGTTTCGGAGTCCCAGAAAGACAAGCATGGCGTGGAATTAACGCTTTCATTGAAAACATCGTGGTTGTACCCAAGAGTCAAGAGGTCAAGGAAGGTGTAGGTGACCTTAATTGCGAACCGGTGAAGCCAGGTGTATGTAAGAGGTTTATCAGTGGGGTGGAGAGTGGGGGGGGGGGTGGGATGGGGATAGTGCAGGATTGAGAGTTGGTACTGTGATAAACAGGGACGGGCAGGTAGACTTGTTTGTGTCCTGAGCAGGGGCGAGGCTTCCTCATAATCAAATAATCAGTGATTACCCTTCGAATACTAATTCTAGAATTACTACGCTTTTCAGATCCAGCCCAACTCCAAGTCCATTTTGTCAGTTCAGCATTCTAGTCTACCTTGCTATTTTGGGTTTGTTGTTATAGTCGAACACCCCTCACCGAAACGCATCTTTGTAGGGACTTACACCATATGAACTGGTCCAAAATCAGTGATTAACAAAGACGAAGAAGACTTGACTACACCCAGAAGCGAGCTTGAGCATAGCCTGTTTTCTTCAAAGCGGCGCCGCAGACAGCAAAATAGTGGGGGAAAAAAACAGGTTTATAATCAAGGTTTGACCTGATTTTACGTACTTATGCAGGTTTTTCACTATGCGGTCGTTTTCATCCCAATCGAAAGGTAAAGAGTAGAGTGAAAGAGTTTGTGTGGATCTTTTTTTTTTTGTTTGAGATAAATTAAGAATAATTTACTCTACGCACAGCAAGAGCTATCAAAGAATAATAATTATTATAGTTTAGATCTAGATATAACTGTGGTCAAAATCGGTCGAACGTTTTAAGAACATCAATTCACTTGATAGGTCGCTCGAACCTAAACCGCAACGGGAGATAGCCACTTCTCCGAAATCGCTACACATTGTTGTGTCACACAGGTGCCATTTAAGCACTTTCTACCATTTAATGTTAATGGGTCCTTTCCGAGAAACTTTATGAGATGGTAGAATAACAAAACCTCTGGCTATGAATATGACAATGAAAACGTGCCGTTCAAATTATATTTTAAAAAATGGGTGAAAAATATGCATTTATAAGTCTATTAGTATGAATGAATAGTTTTTCAGATTGTTGCATTCCTGTCCTGTTGACAAGAATAGTCCGCTCTTTAGATTTTGCAGTGCCCAGCAATCGTTTCATTGTTTTAGTCGCTGCATTTATGATTATGCGAATATGATGTAGCGATACGTCCTATCATGAGGATCTTACTAGCTTAAATTCTGATTACCCTCTGCAGAGGGCCACTCTTCGCCCCTGGTCCTGAGTACCTGAAGGGAAGGGGGGAATAGAGAGAAGGAATATGTGAGAGAAGAGAGAAAGAGCAAATGGGAAAGAAAGAACAAAAAAGGGGGAAGAGAAGATGTGGAAGAGAATGAGAGACAGAGAGAGGGAGGCAGAGAGAGAGAGAGAGAGAGAGAGAGAGAGAGAGAGAGAGATAGAGGTGAAAGAAAAGAAGAGAAGAAATGTGAGGAATGGTTGTTGGCCTGTTGGTTCTGTCCTTTTTTTTTTTTTTGGTCTCTCTCTTTCTTTCTCTCCTTTTCTTTCTCTCTCTCTTTCTTTTTCTTTCTCTCTTCCTCTCTGTGTCTCTCTTTCTTTCTGTCTTTCCCTTTCTCTTTTTCTTTCTCTCTGTCTCTCTCCCTCTCACTTTCACTGTCTCAAATTATCTGTAACTACCTGCTCGCCTCTCGCTTTCTGTCTCCCCCCCCTCCCCCTCTCTCTAACTCTCTCCGTCTCTCTCTCCCTCTCTCTCTCTCTCTCTCTCTCTCTCTCCGTCTCTCTCTCTCTCTCTCTCTCTCTCTCTCTCTCTCACTCACTGTCTCATTCTGCCTGTCTGCGCCTCACTCTGCTTTTTCCTGCCTTTCACGATATCTCTACTCATTCTCTCTCTCCCTCTGTTTATCTGGTTTTCTGTCTCTCTCTACTTCCCCGACTCTGTTTACCACTTACCAACTCTAGCCACCCCTGTTTTCCTATGATAGGTCACTTCACTGACCACCCACCACAGTGACTCACTGCACCTAATGGTAAAGGTCACTCTTGCAGTTGCACTGAGCCTGGCCCTTCCAACCTTGACACAGACCTTGTTTTGACCGCTATTAATGTTTGTCTACTAGCTGTCAGAACAATGAAATGTTGAGTTTATGAGGATAACATCACGATCAGAAAACACTCGCTAGCTACCTGCGGGTAAGACACGACTCACGAGTGGCGTCACGAGTCACGGATTCAGAATGTAAATTACCTGTCGTATTGTGTTGTTGTGATTTTAACTGGCATTGGCTGATTTCAGGTTGTCGGCATTTGAAGAAGTAACTTAAACAACAACAATGAAAACCAGTAAAACAAATGCTTTGTTATTTCTGCATGGAGAACATCAATTTGTGGCTACCATATCCTGTCGCCGACCACCTCCATCTCTCTCAACCTCTCTTTCTCTCCCTCTCTCTCTCTTTCTCTAAATGTCCGTTTCTCTCTCTCTCTCTCTTTTCTCTCTGTTTCTTTCTCTCTGTCTCTCTCTCTCTCTCTCTCTACCTCTTTCTCTCCCTCTCTCTCTCTTTCTCTAAATGTCCGTTTCTCTCCCTCTCTCTCTTTTCTCTCTGTTTCTTTCTCTCTCTCTCTCTGTCTCTCTCTCTCTCTCTCTCTACCTCTTTCTCTCCCCCTCTCTCTCTTTCTCTAAATGTCCGTTTCTCTCTCTCTCTCTTTTCTCTCTGTTTCTTTCTCTCTGTCTCCCCGTCTCTCTCTCTCTCTCTCTATCTCTTTCTCTCTCCTCTCTCTTTGCTCCCTCTGTCTTTGCCTCTTTCTCTCCCTGTCTCCTTCTTTCTTCTCTCTCTCCTCCCCCCCCTCTCTCTCTGTGTTCCCCGTCTGTCTGTCTCTTTCTCTCCCTCTTCCACATCTCCTTCTCTTTTCCCATCTCTTTGGGTCTCTGTCTCCTTCTCTCTCCTCTCTCTCTCTCTCTCTCTCTCTCTCTTCTCTGTCTTTCTCTCTCTCGTACAACCCATCCCTTTGTCCTATTTCATTCACATTACAAAATTCACCATTTCTTCTCGACAGGCCCAAGAATTCGGTCAGACACAATACAATTATGACTCACTCTGACAACCATCACACCAATCTCTTTCAATGTCTACCGATTTTACTCGTAGATAGCGCACTGGGCCCACCAGCTGTTGCTGAAGCGTCAACCTAGCTCTGGTAATTAATTTTTCTCATAGCCTACTAAGAAGAAAACAGGCAGTAGCTTGAGGATGGAAACACAACATAGAATTCTGTGTCGACCAAATTTCTTACATTTAATTTCTTAAAACCTGTTTCTCTGTACATTCATACCGCCCCCCCCCCCAACCTAGCCCCCTTTTTTTTTAGGGGGGGGGGGGGGTCGGTGATGTTGGTTTAATAATATTTTTCAAATTACTCTTAGGGTATTAATTGCAATTAGAAGTTCCAAATCAGAAAGAGACGTAGATCCACGAATACTTTTATTATGCTTGTATTTTTCTCGAAATAAACCGAAAAGTAACGCAGTGATACTCTCGGGTATTTTAAAGAATATTTATTTACTTCTTTCTCTCTGTATTAACTTTTTAAATTCCGCTAGCGGTTTTTGAAACATTATTTGGCGGCTTTGATTCCATAGACCTGGCAACTAGGTCAGGACAATCAGCAATAAAAACTAAGCAACAAAAACCGAGTTGAACCTCAATAGACATTTGAAATACATAATGTACTTGTATTATATACAATCTACTGTAATAAACTAAAGCCACCCTGTACTTTCAAAAATGTGCATTAGCTAAAGGCCTGGGGTTTTCTTATGAAATGGCAAAATTTCGACCCAGTGTGAAATCTTCCCCCCCCCCCCCCAAACCGGTTAATATTTATTGCCACCACGTGATATAATATTATGTATTACATTTCCCTAGCAATATCCGGTCTCTGCTTTTGAGGTCGTGTCTTTTCCTGAAACAGTAGCTAAGCTCCTAGACTTGAAATGTTGGATTTTGATTAGCTTCTCGATCAACCTCATTTGCTGCTAGATGCTGGCTTTTCCCGAGGGTCTGAGGAATACTTGTCTGTTTGTTGTAATAGGAAGAGTTGTGGTATGTGTGTGGGTTTTATGTAAGTCTGACCTTGTAGGTGAAGTGGCTGTCTTTTTTTTTTTTTATTATAGGAGAAAGAGAAGGGGAGGAGAGAGAGAGAGAGAGAAAGAAAAGCAAAGAGGGACAGAGAAAGCAAGACAGAGACAAAGAACGACCGGAGTGGAGAGAGAGAAGAGAGGGGAAGAACTGAGGGAGAGGAGTATAGTAAGAGAGAAAGAGAGAAAGGGAGGCGGGAGAGAGACTTGGAGTTTTTATGTCTGAAGTCTGGTATGTCTAATCAACATTCTTGCCACAACCATCTGTCCCTGTGTCATCCCATTACCCCGAGGTAACTGCCCTTACAAAAGCCACACTGCGACTTTTTATTGGTTTGTCTAGGACGTTCTGGCTCAAGCAAATTGCACCAGTAATCTGTTAACTTTAATTACATCTCATATTGCCACTTTTTTGTCCATTTATCTTCTAGATGGCTCCAGGGGCGGGGAATTTGGTGAACAGCGAAAATAGCCACAGACACTTAGTGAATTGAAGCAGTGATACCAGAAAGTATATAATTATATACAGAGAGGGTTCACTATTGGTCGATTTGCATTGCGAGACACGGGAGGCTCTGCAAAATCACTGTTAGCATGGAGCGGAAAGTAGGTCGCTGCGGTAAACAATATCCGTTTGTGCATTTCCACGGGGCGTGGGAGCTTACAAACGGTTGTAAATAGTTTTAATCAGCCCAAATATATGAAAAAAACAACAACACAGTAAACAGATATGCACACTATCTTTGGTGAAGAAGGTCTCTTTCAATTCTTCAATTTCTTGTTTACCGCAGCGACCTAGTTTCGCGATTTGGCGGAAGTGTACCCTCTCTATACGTCTATACTCTCTGGTGATACCTACAGAAACACACAAAAATAAAGTACATTAGCAAAGCCCTACAGGAGGACTTGTACGAGAAAAGTGAATAAAGACCATGACAGATTTGGTAGAATATCAGCTTTTGGAACCAAAAGACTGGAGAATTTGGCATTGAAAAGCTGCGTCTAACAAAGAAGTTTCACCAACTGTTTTCCATTATTTTAACACTAAACTCGTTCCTGGTTCTTAATATTGAAGGACGTTTTTGCATGGTCCTCCAAAAATTTGAGAAAACTTATAAAATTGAACATGTGAGAATGGGAAGAAATTGGCGTGATTGCATTAGGTATCACTGTAACTGAATACTTAATGTGTTTACGCTAACACTAACTGGCACAGGAAGCCCGTAGTTACAGCGTTTGACACCTATACAACAGGTCTGGCGCTTAGCAAGTGACGGGACCCAAAGACTGGGATTTGAACGGTGGACAAACTGTCTGTTTTTACATTTTTGAAACAGCCCGTTAACAATGGTTCATTATCGACGGCGCCCGGGAACAAAATAATTTGTAACTTAAAACTTGGGGGGAAAAAAAAGGAAAAGACTCGAGTACACCTAGGGGTGAAACAGACCAAAGCCTGGTGGGTCTTGGTATGGACAGTGTCTAGTGTATTAGTGTGATGCGTAGTAATCAGGCAGCGTGCAACCACTCTGGGGCTTACATCAGCCATGGTCTGTTTCACTGCTAACGTAATTGCTGTCACCCCAGATCATCACTCGCGCCATTTCTGGCCTGCAACAGTTTTTGCCCTTTTGTTTTGAGGATCATTCGTTTAACCCCATAGCTGCTTTGTCCGGAACTTTTCCGGGCTGTCTCACCTCGCTATACTACCATGTGCCCGGAACTGTTCCGGGTTGACTAACCTCGCTATACTGCCATGTGCCCGGAACTGTTCCGGGCTGACTAACCTCACTATACTGCCATATGCCCAGAACTGTTCCGGGCTGTCTAACCTCACTATACTGCCATGTGACCGGAACTGCTCGGGCCTAGTTCGTATGTATGCCTTGAATGATCATATGGAGACAGTTCCCGAATTATGGTTGTATTGTATTTCCTAGTTAGTCCCCCTATTTACTTGCGTAATTTGCGTGTATTTCGAAAGTGTGGGATTTATGGTTGCTTGTTTTGTCAGCCTTTTACCCGGCATAATAATATGAGTGGAAATCTGTGTGACAGACAAGGGATTAAAGACGGTTTCGGAAATAAAAAGAATCGTTTTTTTTTTTTTCTTGTTTGTCCCGTAAAGATGTAGAAGGTACAAGTAGACCGAATCCTGCCTAATGAAATCAAAAGAGAAGGTTACAGACATTGAGAATTTTACACTACGACAAAAATGGAAATGGGCCGGTCATATCTGAAGAGTGAAAAATAGCCGATGGAGAAAACGTTGCACTGAACGGGGACCAAGAAAAGGAAAGAGAGCAAGAGGACCCCCCCCCCCCACCCCCCGGACGACGGAGAGATGATGTCGTGCAGACAGATGGACGGGCATGGACAAGACGGACGAGAAAACGGACAAGAATGGAGATCACTGACGGAGGGACACATCCCTAATAAGACAAGAAGACAATACAAAACACAAAGCTGTCGAACCATGACAGCGGTGCTAAAAACTAGCAGAACTAGGCTTGAACCAGTTATTTCTATGTACTTTGTATTGAAAAAAGGATTTCTGAAAAACAGAGCTTAAATTGTCAAATTACTCTTTTTCTCCGCATCCTTGGTTCTGTCGTTGGATGCCACGTTTCAATACATTATGAATGAACTCAGTAACCTACAACAGGCCTGTTTCAATACCGAATATTAGTTCTGGCATCGAATGAAGCAGCATGGACAAAAACCACACACAAACAACATCTTAGAATCGTCTTTCTGGCTAAATATATCATGCAACTGTCCTAAATTTAGCATCGACGATTCCAGTCTTGTTTTTGTTATTGTGCTGACCACCCAGGTCTATTATAAGACCGCCAGATCCCGGATCGATACGAAAGAAGAGTATGATGTCTCGATGCCATTTTCCTGAATACTTAAGCTGTTTACAAGTTCCCGTGGCCTTCCGCTGCTCTCAGGTCACATGGTACATTGTACTTCCAAAATGTTGTTTACCAGAATATAGCCAGATACCACAATGGCTGATTCTGTTTCTGTGGACTAGCAGAGAACCCGAGACTTCTCGGGCCAAGGGCAAACATTGGATTTCTACCCACCTTTAGCCTTGTTTTGATCGGATTGTCTTCTCCCTCTCTCCAATTCCTCCTTTTCAATGCGCCTTACTCTCAGCCAGTCAATTTTCAAATGGAGAGCGTATCAAATACAGTCTGCCATGCACTGGGCTTATTGAAGGGAGCCAAAAAAAAGTTCATTGTATTTTACGTTATAACGATCATTCCCCCTACCCCACATATATATACATAATATATCCTTCTGTTTTGCTCTTGGTTTATATCTTGCCAAGCATCACTTCATTACTACAGTTCCTTTGACTCTGAGTTTTTTTGTTTTTGGTTTTACTTTTCTTTTGTCTTTTCGATACTGTTTGCCAACGAAATTTCACGTTTGCGCCAAAATAGTTTTTTTCCGAAAATAGACAACACGAAAGAACGAAAGATAATGCAGTGAATTCCAAAACGAACGAAAATAGATGAAATATACAAGCTGTCTATCAACAAGGAGCTTAATTAACCTGTAAAAAAAATGGCCACTTAAAGAACATGTAACGGTTGGTCTTATTATTCTGTGATTTATTCAATTTGATCGTTTGTTTGTTTGCGTGTTATGTTTTTCGTTCTATGGTATTGCGAAAAACCAAGGTATCGTAATAATAATAAGCATTTGGTACAGGGTATAATTTTACCTGAAGTTTTGAAGGACGTGGAGTAAAGAAGAAAAAAAGTTCAGTTTTAGTAGAAATTTCAGTAGCCTACAATGTTCTGTACTGGACTCCGAAACCAACGTTAGTACGTGAATGTGGACGTCATAGAAGGCAATTACTCTGTAACAATACAGCCGAGCCCGCTTTCAGGTGTGTATCGAACATTTTGGTAAGTTCCTCTCCTGACCGGTCATTATTATTTTAAGCACAACCCCAAAAATAGAATCGCAGGCAGTTAATCCCATCAAAACAAGATCGGGAGGTAAACAGGCGGCTCCTGCCCGTCCCACGCGGTATTCCTGCGGTCAGTATGTTCCTATAACCATCTTGTTCAGTTAGAATACGAACAAGTTAACGTGATTAATGCCCAAGGGCGGAAAGTGTTAAAAATATCTGCAACTGCTTGAGGCAGGTGAGACGAGGGCAGTGCATGTTTACCGTGTGAGTAGATTATTCAAACCATTTCGTTTCTGTCTATCTGGGATGGACAAGTAGAGGACGGTTGGGAGTAGGGGGGGGGGGCATCAGGGTCAAAGAGACAAGACATTCTTTCTTTCTTTCTTTCTATTTTTACTGTCTAAATGGTAAATAATAATGCATTTTACTATGCATTAATCTGTTTAATACCATTTTTTTTATTTATTCATTCATTTATTTTCGTTCTTTCTTTCTTTCTGACTCTGGCTAGCTTTCGTTCTTTCTTTCTTTTATTTAACATCCTTACATTACTAAACTATACTGAAATGAAATGACGGTAACAACAGCAACAAGAAAAATGGCGACATGGATATCGCTCGCTACAAGAAGATGTACCGCTGAGTCAATCGAGGAATTAAAGATCTGAATTCTATATTTGTCTTGACAATGATTTACGCCTCCATCACTGGGTGACGTCAAGCAAACGAGTATTCAGATAATGGCATTAGATAAAGCGATGTTCTTGACATTGCTGATTGGGAATAACAAAACACGGTATGTTGATACTGGAGGGTTGGGGGGGGGGGGGGGGAATTGGCGTCATTATGGTCACTTTGTATGGACCTGGTCTTTGACAATGGTTTCAGAACCAAGGCGTTTTGTCTCTACAGTTATTATGTCATATTGATAACTCTCTCTCTCTGTCTCTGTCTCTCGCTCTCTCACTCTCTGCGTGTGAGAGAATATCTCTTTTTTCCGTCAGTCTCCGCTCCTGTCTGTCTGTCTGTCTGTCTGTCTCCCCCCCCCCTCTTCCCTGTCTGTCGCCCCCCCCCCCTCTGTCCCTGTCTGTCGCTCCCTCTCTCTCTCTCTCTCATTTTCTGGTGATAGAATAATTATATATCTCTTTCTGTCTCTCTTTCTGTCCCTGCCTTTGTCTCTCTGTCTGTCTGTCCTTCTTTCCCTCTCTCTATTTCTCTCTCTCTCTCTCTCTGTCTCTCTTATACATTATTCTACAGAACCAGTTATCTCATAATTAGATGGAATGAAATGATCAGCAACTGCTATGATTTTCTCCTGCACTAGATACAATTTATCTTATTTGTATAACTTTCATAAATTGACACAATAGGTATGTGATGTTCAAATTAATCTGAACAAGCAAAACTACAAAGTGATTGTTTTTGAACTGGTCAGTCAGCGATAAGGGAGAGAAAGAGAGAGAGGAAGGAGACTAGAGAGAGAGAGGAAGGAGACTAGAGAGAGAGAGAGAGAGAGAGAGAGAGAGGGGGGGGGGAGTAGACAGGCTTGAAACAACGTCTATAAAATACAAAATCAGTCCCAGAAATGTGAGAGGATCTGGTGAAATCAGGCTTAAGGTGAAATACCAAATTCCTGAGAAAATCCCACCAAATCGGGAACAATTCTCCAGGAATATTCAGATTTGCTTACGAAATGAAAGATTAACCATTTTTCTTCATTGAGTTAAACTGTTTTTCTTGAAATCGTCTTAGAAATATTTTATTTTAATTTTTTAAAGAGGTTTAAAAATTTCACCAAAAAGCTCGATTTCCCCAGATTTACTCTCAAATGCTAAATCCCGTGATTGAATTTCAGAGGGCTCTGTGTGCTTGTGGTCAGTGCTCTCTAAATTCTCGTGTGTGTGTGTGTGTGTGTGTGTGTGTGTGGGGCCTGTAGAACGAAGGGAACTTTTTAACGTGTTCGGGAATTCGTGAGAATTCCATGAATCTCTTGGAGAGGATAAAAAAAAAAAAAAAATTGGCAGCGAAAAATCAAAGAATTTACAATGAAGGCCGAACAATGTATTGAACAGAAGAGAATAAAACAGCAACGGCAATGAAAAAATCAAAACAAGCGGTGAATACGATTCCTGCGCAACAACTCGTTTTTTTCTCGGTGTACAAATGTGGCATGTTGCAAAATTCCGGGTTAGAAACAAAACAAAGAAACGCAACAGAGAATCGCGAGTGAAAATGAATAAGAAAAGGCAGACGAGCTTCCGCTCATTGAAGATCTTCGTCAAGCAGAACAAGAAAATCGGGAAAGAGAAAAAAAACACACAAAAAATGTATTATCGTCGGGTATTTTCCATGTTGCTGTTTTTGGTGGTTTTTTTGTGTTTTTTTGTTTGTCTTTTGGAGAAAATTGATGATCAAAACTTTGAGTTTTGTAAAATCAGAGAACAACATTACGTCACAAACACACTCCTCGAAAAGTTTTTAACCGATTGGAATGGCACTTATACATAAAGAAATAGGGGTGAGAGAACTATTTTTAATGACAAAACCTCAAAATCTGCAAAATGTCGCATACAACCATATGGCAAATACCCCCGTGGCATAATTAATTATAACAGCCCCCTCACTCCCACATTAAACCTGTTCATTAAAATATGCTTTTTCTCAGCTTCTTTGAAATCTCTTGTGTGGAACAGCAATTTTGTAGAGCCTTCAAGGCACCATGGAATAATGCTCGTGGAACCCAATTTTGAGAACCGCTGCTCTAGAGAACTAAACAGCCTGTCATCCCTCTGTTGTTTTCAGCGTAACCCTGACAATAGCAACAAAATTAGAAGAAAAATGATGATGCTAATTCTATAAATGGATAAAAAAGCTTCCTGGGGGCAACCAAACTGTTCATAAGGAGCGGGCAAGCCTTGTATTGATTGGTCGAGGTCAGCATCTAAATATAGACATTGGCGAGTTCAGCTGGAGGGCAGTCGTGATAAATTCTCAAATAAGTGACATGTACAGTTTGGTTGTTTTTTGGACCAATCTGGCATCAAAACCCTGGCCAGCTTGTTTTCTCGGGGCGTCGGCCAAGATCTGCGATGAGCTGCTCATTACTGGCTAAGAAACAGCTCTGATCCTGATTAGTTCTGACCTTCAAGATATTTCATAATCACCGGATTAGGCATACGATAATGCTATTGTTTTAAGTGGGCGTGAGAATGCAAGAAAAGGACTGGGTATGGCATAGCTGTCCTTTTCACTGTTTGCATTTATTGTTGTGTGAATATGATAAATTTAAAAAATTAAAAAATAAACAAATACATAAAAAATCTCTTGTATTGGAACTATATGTCAGCTTTCCACATTGATGTTTCCATCCATTGGACGGTCTTTCTCTCTCACCCCCCCCCCCTCCAAGTCCAAGGTAAATAAGGAGCGGCTACCTGACCATAACTCATACGTCTGGCCAATTCAGCCATGCTGACCATCGTTAGTCTTGTAAAATGACCACCAGTAACGTTTGAGTTAGTTACGCCTCGGCCTTCGTGAAAGTACCGCTTTTTTTTGTTGTAACTTTGCACGACCATTAGGTAATAAATTAGCCGAATAATGAATTTGCCAACCGAATTATTTCAAACTCATGCGGTCATTATATTTTCTTCTAAAAATTTAGTCCTCTCAACAATAGCAAACATTACGCTCGTCTGGCTGTTTAATATGGTTACCTTTTCTCTCTCTTTTTTTCTTTGTGCTTTTTTTTTTGTCAAAAACAGCAACAACAACAACGACAAACAAACATACACACAATTTATCACTTATAATCATCTTTACAGGCTTCTGGCGAAAGCGACTGAGTCTGATGTTTTTGAACTGGTCAGTCAGTGATAAGAGAGAGAAGGAGAGAAATAGAGAGAGAGGGGGAGGGAGAGATGGTGGAGAGGAGAGACTAGAGAGAGAGAGGGGAGCAGACAGAAAATGTGAGAGAGAGAGAGAGAGAGAGCGAGAGGGAGAGAGAGAGGGACTAGAGAGAGAAACCCTTGAATAAGAAAAAGAGAGAAAGAGAGAGAGGAGAGAGAGAGAGAGACTAGAGAGAGAGAGAGAGAAAGAGAGAGAGAGAGAGCTGTATAAAATCATTCTTTTTGAAGACATTTATTTTTCTTTAGTAAGTATCCCTGCCCCAGGTATGTCTCACCCGCACCTTTATTGCCTTGTATTTCCATGTTTCACCTCAGTGGGAAACTTCAAAACGGTCGGAGAAATCGATACTACGCTGGCACTAACTTGAAAACCAATTAGTACTGTTGTAAACACGCCCATTATTGTGTGAGGTCGCGGTGTGATTATTTTGTTCCATGCTTCAAGGCCCGGTTGACCAGATATAGCATTAAGTTTCATAACAGCTGGAGTGTTCTAACTGCTCTCAGGGCCAGAGGGCAGCGTACAACCAGATTATACTATAATTACATAGTGTGCTTTTGTTCGTTAATCCTGTCCTGACACTGAACTGTACCAAAAATAGCAGTTCATTCTTTTCAGATCTATAAATAGGCAGCTGGACGCAGTTATGTAATGTCAGGAACAGTAAGTCTTTGACACCCTAACTGACACTGCTGTAGGAGAAGGGAGATTTACAAAGTTGTAGATTCGCAGTAGAGCTTGGTACAAAGCTGTAATGTCACAGCAGAGCTTTGCACAAAGCTGTAATGTCGCAGTTAGAGCTCGGTACAAGCTGTAATGTCGCAGCAGAGCTTTGTACAAAGCTGTAATGTCGCAGTAAAGCTTGGTACAAACCTGTAATGTCGCAGTAAAGCTTGGTACAAAGCTGTAATGTTGCAGTAAAGCTTGGTACAAAGCTGTAATGTCGCAGTAAAGCTTGGTACAAAGCTGTAATGTCGCAACAGAGCTTGGTACAAAGCTGTAATGTCACAGCAGAGCTTTGCACAAAGCTGTAATGTCGCAGTTAGAGCTCGGTACAAGCTGTAATGTCGCAGCAGAGCTTTGTACAAAGCTGTAATGTCGCAGTAAAGCTTGGTACAAAGCTGTAATGTCGCAGTAAAGCTTGGTACAAAGCTATAATGTTGCAGTAAAGCTTGGTACAAAGCTGTAATGTCGCAGTAAAGCTTGGTACAAAGCTGTAATGTCGCAGTAAAGCTTGGTACAAAGCTGTAATGTCACAGCAGAGCTTTGCACAAAGCTGTAATGTCGCAGTTAGAGCTCGGTACAAGCTGTAATGTCGCAGCAGAGCTTTGTACAAAGTTGTAATGTCGCAGTAAAGCTTGGTACAAAGCTGTAATGTCGCAGTAAAGCTTGGTACAAGGCTGTAATGTCGCAGTAAAGCTTGGTACAACGCTGTAATGTCGCAGTAAAGCTTGGTACAAAGCTGTAATGTCGCAGTAAAGCTTGGTACAAAGCTGTAACGTCGCAGTAAAGCTTGGTACAAAGCTGTAATGTCGCAACAGAGCTTGGTACAAAGCTGTCCTGTCACAGTAAAGTCTTGGACAACGCTCTAATGTCGAAGTAGAGCTTGGTACAACGCTGTAATGTCGCAATAGAGCTTTGTAAAACTGTGATGTCGCACTACTGCTTGGTATAAAGCTGTAACGTGGCAAATGCAAACACATGCATGTATGTTAAAGACAAATTGGGCTATCCCACAGCACTTTTTCAGGAACTTGACGCAAAAATTTCTGGCCTAAACAAAATTAATACATGTACCACAGTACTGTACGTAGATCTCATTAAATTAATTTTCTGATGGATATATACCTATGCTTGTAACTATGAATTGGAGACTGTTCTCACAAAGATAGGACAACGCCACTTTTGACGCATAAGGTGAACTCTGAAATTTGGAAACAATGTTGGACAGCGTGCTGTTCCATAATAATTATTGCCCTTGCAGAAAGTCGTTTTAATCCACATAATAGTTTTAGCGGAACTTTTATTTCCTGAAAATGCTTGTTGCATAATCATTGTTTGTTTTTTGTTGTTGTTTTTGTCTAGTTCGGTGTCTTGCATTTGCTTACTGTGACATAGTACATCATCATACTAAAAGAGAGAGTGTGTTGTTAGAAACTAAGCAATAGTTTAATACAAAGATCTAGTAGAAGCTATATTCCAGATGAAACAGTCAAAATCGTTTATGCAAGAACAATTGATACGAATGATTAGAGAATTTACAGTATCTGCCGGCGACTTGAAGGATTGGATTTTAGTCAAAGTCTCGATAAAGTTGAAATTGATGTTGAAAAGAGTAAAGATTTTAAATACGTCCAGTTCTCAAAGTCTCATGTAAACTATTCTTGTAATCCTGATATTTTTGCCTCTGGTACCAGTTTCTATGGATTAGCCCGCTTGCCATTACGAGTCACCTTGAAAGCTTAAAAAAAAACGGTGCTATTTTTACTTTACATGAGGACATTCCGTATTATACTTTTTATTATACCTTTCTCTGGAGGAGACACTAAGGCGACACGCCGAGACACAGTTGACTTAGTGCAGATAAAGGAATGACACCGTTATGGCAGGGAGTATAATGGTCAAGGTCTAGCCCCCTTTCTCTCCCCCCCCCTCCCGGTTATTACAACACTAATAATAAGAACGAGTCGAGACTGGCCCCCAAAACAGTGTCAGTTTTACCGCATTAACTCGCAGAACGTTGGTCTAGTGTTCCTTAACCCCCAGGAGCCGAGACACAGACTGACTTTAAACAACAAAGGAATCTTGAAAGTGCAAAACCGATTTAACATGGCCAAATGAAAGGGCTTTGAGTACGGGTTTGAGTTTGGGTTTAACGGCGTATTGGCACGACAAAGGCCACTTTGCAGTTTTCGAGAGATTTTTCGTTATCTCACAAAATGAAAGGGGCAAGAAATATAAACGTTTATTACGAAATATTGAAGGTATGTGTTCCATGCAAGTAAACTAAACTGGACCACGGCCACAACTGCGGGCTAACTTCCGGTTACAGGCTCCACTCCTAGCCCGTCCACTGGCCAAAACCCTCATTCCGGGCCGCATGTTTGCCGGTTGCAGTGCAGACCAGCAAATTCAGGAGCGGGGCAGCAACCCAAACACAGGCCATCGGCTAAGGGATTTCTCGTCCTATGGAACACTGCCATGAGTGCTGCAATCTCTGGACTGTACACCCTAGCCCCAACCCTGAAATGACTCTGAATGTCACCGAAAATCCCTGGGATGTGGGAACCCCGGGCATGCTGGCAATCCTGGCTCTGTCTGGACTCTAAAACAAACAGTGGAGCCATGCGTGAAGACCAGTAAGTGATACAGTGTCTTCTATACAAAACACGCTGATCTAGGACTGTTATTATTATCAGAGTGGGGCTGAGTCCGAGTTTGAGGGAGCCAGTCAACACGCGTAATGTGCCAGGATGGAGCAAAATTTAGACGATAAGACAGAGAGCAGCAGATTGATAGGACAGAGGTAGCCATCCCAGAGGCCAAAGATGGGAAGTATTCAGAGTCATGCAATGCACACACACACAAATACACACACACACACACACACATATTTCTCAAAATCTCAGTTTAAGTTTCTGTGACTTGGGCACGATTAAACTTTTCATTTATTTTGTTGATAAATTAGAACGTGTTCTACACATAGAACAAAGCGTACCGGATGACCTGATTCAAAACTGGAACAATGCGCCACCAGAGGGTTAAAAGACAATGCACGTCATGCTTGGTGCTCCAGGCGATCATGTACACTTCAGAAATGAAAGTTGGACGGAATGAAAGCCACAAAAGAAAGAGATCTAATCTACCTCTGTACCAGAACTGACTTTACCCTTTGACCCGTGCCACAGGCCTTTTGATCCGCTGTAAATAAAATTATTTTTTGTTACATTAACAGCCGTTTCTTGTCCATAGTTTTTGCCTCTAGGCCTATCCCGTTGTTACGAATGGTCCACAGGAAAGGGAAGACAATACTTCATTAATCTACAGGTTCTAAAGACAATAATCACCATAACGACCACTGCAAAAACAACAAAGTAGGACAATAGTAAAAGTGGCCGCTAGTGACCCCATAAACTTTCAGACTATGGGATTTTGGTAACAACAACAATACAAGTGGACATTTGTGATGTAATGAATATGTATATGTTTTATGGCTGGGTAATGGGAGACAAAAGTTTATAATTGAAATTTTGTTTGTTTGTTGTAAACTCTGACTATTGATTTTATTTTTTAATGATATGGCGATTGGTTTAGCAGAGGACGCGGGGTTGAGCCTCCACCATTCGGCCACGTGTCTTTCTTCTTTCTTTCACTCCTGTTTCTTTTTTTTTTTTGTGAGTACAAACTAAGCATGTACTTGTAAAAGCCGCACCTTTTTCATGGATTAATCTCCTAGTGCTCTGTCTCCCAAAAGCTTCTGCTTAATTGTCTAAAAACTTGGTGTCGTATCCCATCGTTGTCTTTGCTAAATCAATCACCACTATTTACATACCATACTAAAAAAAATAAATTATGACAAATATTCAATGTAACTGTAGCGCAATATCAGATTCTGAACATCTACTCATACATATTAATTTTATTTCACCCACTAGTACATTTATTATTGGTATTCAATTGAAAATACACCGCTATCATAAACAAGCAAGTCTACACCAAAGCCAAGAAAACCTGGTCGAAACACATTTTCTGAGATAATTTTGAATCCCCCCTAGTTGTAGCAACCTCGTCCTTTAATGATAATAACAACTGATTCTTTTTCCTGTAGAATACAAAAATACATAATTTTGGCACTTTGACCATTTTATATCAGATTTGCAGATTTCAGATAGAGAGAAAAAAAAAAAAGAGAGAGAGAGAGAGACAGAGAGAGAGAGAGAGAGAGAGAGAGAGAAATAATCCCATTTTGGCATATCAGCGTAATGAGATTACTTAGAGCTTGTGGTTTGACTCGCATGCTGAGACACAAACTTACACCTATGGGGTTCATTCATTTAATTTAGGTCAAGGCTGAAGCCAAAACACATAAGTCTTTTTTCTTGTGACCAGTTTCTGGTCAATCTCCAAAGACGTTAGTAAGATTATTTAGCCAGCGAAAAAGTTGTTGCAGTCGGTGATTCAATTCAGACGTAAGCCCAACCTTAACCCTTGCACTTTCACCAACAGTCATTATCGTCCAACAAAAAGAAAAACAACAAAATGCAATCTCGCCACATTGAGGGAACAGACATAATTCTTGTGCCGCGCGGCGCACCTTATGCGACCTCAGATCCAACTCCACTTGTATCACAACTGAGAAATTCGTCGTTAAACGTTTGCGGCTTTAGTATTGTGATTAATGAGTTAGAATAAATGGGGACTGTGAAACAGCTTGATAAGTGCCACAACGCATTTTAAACAAGTATCAAAGCGTGCATTTGTTATACCTCTTCTACATACTAACAGATCTCCAGTTTCTCAGAAAATGGAGATGGAACAAACAAGGACGAAGGTCGCGATTTAAGGAGAGAAAGCAAGTCTCGTCTCATACTAATGTTACATGCAGGCCACTCCTATATTGCACTTTCCTAGACTAGCTGTTCTAATAATGTTAATGTTGTGTCCACTAACCTAGTTCTGACGGTGCTTTTTATGTTACATGCATTAACATTAAATATGGGAAATATTAAATAGGGAAAAAACCCACAAAAATTGTGGATGTTAACGTACGGATGTTTGGTTTGAATCACACTCGACTGTTTTAGTAACAGGAAACCAGTTTCACGATAACAAACACTGATCTTGCCAATAGTCAGGCTTACTCTTTGGCTATTTAGTTGGTCCGTCTGTGTCACGAGCAGAGTTAGGGTCTTGGGGATGTTACGACTGCACGAGAGGCAGCTAACTCACACTCGGACACAACCACACAAGAAAAGTATCAAATAACTAGAGCGTATATATGTCAGGCCGGTCAGGCCATAGTTTACATCAATATTAATAACAAAACAAAAGACAATAGGGGTATATATCCAAACCAAAAAAAAAACTCTAATTAATAACTTAACCAATGATATTCATGTAACTATGGAGGTACTGCAATCAATAGCAAATAGGTATATTATACGAAACTAGACATCAATTCAAAGTGACAGTTGAGTCGCCACTGGCCATATGTGGGCTTAAATGTTAGGAGAGCCCAGTACGTTCAAAGCCTACAGAAGCACTCTTCGGCTTGTAGGTAATTTAAGCAGTTGCCAAAAGACTATATTTTATGCACAATCACTATTCAATTCATCAACAATGTGCTATATTATTCCAATCATACTATGGCAATAGATCTATGATACAGGACACTCGTGGTCGAGTGCCAGCTGGGGTTTCCTTAGTCTTCCTATGAGGCTGTAGTTCTCTCTCTATCTCCGATCTCTATTATGCTTGAACAAATAAAATATATTACCATTGCTCACGCCTACTGGTAGGCGCGAACATCAAAATAGCGCAGCGTGGGCTTTCAAAGGTCAGCCCACTCAGACCTTTCTTTCTAGAGCTCAGTCAGTCCGTTAGCAAGGACTTCTTGTCTTCAAAGCACACAGTTCAGGTACTGGTCAACCGGAGATACTTTACGACACGATGCTTCTGCTCGACTGTATTCACCTAATCTGAACGTTACACGATGTTATATACTATCTAACTACCCAGCGTGCTAGTCCGCTGGCCCAATTAGTTCAGCTATCTCATAGGTCGAAACCTCCCACCATTTTAATTGTAGTAATACGTCTGCACTATTCTACCAGCCAGTTAACGTGCAAAAACTTGTCTAGTCATACTTAACAATGTCAACTAGCCCCACCTTGTTTCACCCCTACTCCATTACTTATTAATCACGAACATTAAAACCCACAAGCGTGAATCTAACAGTTTAACTTTACATTTATTTACTCACCAACTATAATTTGGCGAGGACCGTTCAAGGCCACCAGCCAATTTTTCATGGCCCTGGTAAAAAAACAACTCACTCTCTGCGTGAGTTTTAATAACATCTGAATCATGACAGTCTGCATGTAACATTAGTAGCCAGTATTAACAGCAAATAATAATCATAAGAGCGAAACGTACCTTTGTAAACGTGAACAAAATCGTCCGCAAAAAAAGATGTTTGGAATTTAGACCCTTTTGGTGTATGCCTTCAGTTTTCTGGCATTATTCCCTGAAGAAGCTTTGTCCGAGAAATGTTTTGAATACATGTACATGTAGTTGTTCAGGAAAATGTTCACTGCAGGTTTACAATATTTCATGACTAGTTCAGAATAATCCTGACCACATGCTTCGCACTCCCCATCACACATGCCTAGAGATTGAATCCGTGCCATTGCCAGCTTTAACAAAACTTGTCTCTGATTTACACAAAGGCCTTTTTAGGTATGAAGGATGTGGTAGTGTCAAGAAAGTATCTCTAAGTAATAAATATGTTTGAGGGGCAGATGAAAATATCTGAAAAGCTTGCAACAGCATCTCACAGGAATATTTCTTCACAGAAGAGAACAATAATTTCAACTGTTCCACTATGAACAACATCCTCTCCTTTATTTGCGATCCCTTCTCGTCATCACTGTCTTCCATTCTCTCATCAGTGGTCAAGTTGTACAGACCGTCAATAAAGACCTGCTATTGGTCCTTGATATCCGTTGTCTTATTTACATTATGACCACAAAAATGAGATAAAAGAGTGTCAAACTGTGACCACAATGTCAGTGTTGGAGGAGAGTTCTGGCCAAACAGCCATTTCAGAGAACTGTCTGGTACTCGTACTGTAAAGAATTCATAGGCTGATTTTATGAATGTAGACAAGCAAAAATTTATCTGTTTAATAAATATCACTTCAAAGCAATTAATTTTTATTATGTACCGATTGAAAATGAAAGAGTTGACAGAAAGATCTGAGGACAATACTAGTAGGTTAATCAGCATTACAGAGTGTGAATGAGTGCGGTGTCTGGGGTTAATATCCTATACTTCAAGACGATTACCATTATTTCAGAGATAGGGCTTAACTTTCCATTGACTAAGGGGCTGTTCAAATACATTATTACACCATTTTGGGGACTTTTTGACCCCCCCCCCCCCTTATTACACTTTTCTTACAGAAGCCAAAGACCCCCCCCCCCCCCATTCTGTATTATTACAATTTTACATACTCGGTACTATTTTTTTTTAGCTTCACTAGTATAAGTCTATATAACAGTGAATAGTATGTAATACAGCATGTATTAATGTTTTATTGGAAACAAATATCACAAAAATTCAGCAGTGAAAAAATCATCTGTAATGTGGTGGACACATACAGTCAAAAAACAATCTTAATTAATAGTGACAAGAATACAGTTGTCACAAAAATGCATGTTGAGATATCGCAAATCCACTATAAGTGAAGTCAACTGTGAATATGGGCACATAATAGGAAAATTTAAAAAAATAATTGGGTGATCAATAGATAATAATAATGATAAAGATTTCTTATATATAGCGCCTTTCCCCACCAAGTGAGCCCAAGGCGCTGTACATATCATTGACATGTTTACATAATACAGAAACACAATTACACATATCACATACATCTTAATTAACAGTCAAGACATCTTGTAATCATACACTCATGTATATCTGGCAAGGACATGATGCTAATGAAAATATTTCCTAAATAGGTGCGTTCTGATATGCCCTTTGAATGCCTCTAAGGTATTACATTCTTTAATATCATTTGGAAGAGAGTTCCATACTGTTGGATCTGTAAAAGTGAAGGCTCTCTGTCCATACCTTTTCAAATGAGCTCTAGGAACTGTTAATAGGTTTGAATTACTGGATCTAAATCTCCTTGATGGTGTGTATGGGACAATTAGGTCAGTTAAATAAGATGAACAATCATTCCTTAGCCTTAGATCTACGAGTATTGTAAAATGAAAAGAATCATTAGGAATGTGACTAGAAAATTGTCTCAATAATACAACTGGAGTCAACTGTGAATATTTAAGAGTGTGACTAAAAAGTTGTCTCATAACAATAATACCAGTGGAGTCAACTGTGAGAAAAAAGTAGGAATGTCATTAGAATATTGTCTTATAACAATAATACAAGTGGAGTCAAATGTGAAGACAAAGTTCATTGTACTGGTTCTTTGAGGAAGCCATTTTGATTGCTAGGCTACCAATGTAAACAATGGCAACACTGGTGAAAGTTGGACTGGATTGACAGGTTTAGTAAAAAAAAAAAAAAAGCCAAAGGTTGAGCCAAAAATTATACACTGAATAAAAATATATATTCTGTATTTAAGATTTTATTCTTCATTAAGATAAAAATAGTTTAAAAAATAAATGACAAATATTTTTTTTCTCTCAGCTACCCAACCTTTTTACCTCCTAGGGAGCAAAAAGTGTAATATTACACTTGGGTGACCCCCCCCCCTCATTACACTTTTCTTACAGGAGCCAAAGACCCCCCCCCCTCCGAGGTGTAATAATGTATTTGAACGGCCCCTAAGGCATCAACCAGTAGCGCCAACAAAACTGATACATACGGAAATGCAAGCCTGATTGTCGAAATTCGCTGATTACGAAGGCCACGGTCAGGGTCTCTGCCCAGCAACAGCCCTTATTAGTAGTGTGCACACAGCTGATCTGTGGTACCTTTCCACCAGCCGAATGCCTCGCCCGCTTCCCCCTTCCCTGGGCGTGCTGAGACTTGTCAGCACATTGCTGCCTCCCATTGATTGACAAACTGACATCTTCATACGAGTTATCAAAGGGATTCGTGGCGTTGTTGAAATTAAAATGGGTATGTAGTGAGCGATGAAAAATAATATGGCAAAACGATAGATCGGAATGTCAACAAGGATTCAACCGTGGAAGTGTGGCAGGAAGTCAAAGGAATGGTGCTTCCCGATTGGCTGAAATGGTTGATAACGCACTTTGTGACGAAACGGCTATGTTGTTTAGAGCATTTTTGTGACGAAACTCGATATTCAGGCAAAGGAAAATGAGTCGTATAGAGCATTTTGTTGGAAAAATATTCTGTTCTAGGACATAATATTCCTTTATCTTCCAAATGAGAGGGAAAACCCCGTTTTTCAAATTTTGTTGTATAACGCATTTGTATAACGCATGTAACATGTGGATAAGTGGTTGTGGATGGTGAAGGTTTGAGTCTGGAATGCACTGCTCAACAGCCCTGGATTATCGTGCCCAATAATCCTTGATCTTTTAAGAATTGGAGGTTTCAGCTTGAGGGAGAGGGGGTGTCAAGACCATTCTGGAGGTCACCAAGTCATTTTTTGGGGACAGTGTGGGAACAAGACAACAAATATATATATATAGTAACCTCCACCCCCCTCTCTTGCTTCGTGCATGCCTGTATGTTTCTCTCTCCCTTCTCGTCTCTCCTTCTCCCCCCCCCCTCCCCGTCTGTCCTTCTCTCCTCTCTCTCTCTCTCTCTCTGCATGCCCATGCACATAAGAGAGAAAAAAGGAGAGCAGAGGGAGAACAATTGAGCGAAGGGGAGATAGGAGAGAGACAGATGTCGGAGAAAGAGGGAAAGAGAGTGACAGAAGAAAAAAAAGAAAGAGGGGGAGCATGGTTAAAAAGAAACGGAGCAATTACGTCCGGGATTACTTTTTTCGAGGATGAGAGGGTCTCCGGTGATAATCTTAGCTTCAGTTAGGGTCGCGTAGCAAAAAAAGATGAAAACCCCTGGTTAAGAAAATCTTTTTGTTTTGGATATTATGAAAGAGAGAAACAGGCAGTTTACAGTAGCCTACATTAAGTCCAAGTGTGACCTTTTATACCCAGGAAATAATAAGACCAAGGAATATTTTCTCAAGCTTTGGCAGATATGACGAATAAGGTAAATAGAACGCATGGATGGAAAGTCCGTGAGCCAAAGGTCAAGAATCAAAACAGAAACAAGCCAGAGAACAACAGAAGTGCGTCCACGGTATCTGGCTACACAAAATAAACTGGCAACTGTTTGGCGTGGTGAAAAGAAGCAATGCAGTTGTTTTTTTGGGATGCTGTGTAATACAGTATGGTTTTCAATCAACATTGAATATTAATACCAACTGCAAGGTTGCAAGGCTTACTACATGAAGTAAATACACGTATTTTTTTCAGAAGCATTCTTAAATACATGTACATGTACTAAGTTACAATGATTGTACTGTACACGATCTGACCAGTACAATACAATACAATAATGTAAAATTCAGTGCGTAACAGGTTTTGCAAAGCTGTCCAGACAGACGAGTGAAGCATTCGCCGAAAAGCACTCTGGTTTATCAATTCATACACTGTAATATTTTGAGAAATTTTGACAGTATAAATGAAGGGGATTTGAGAAAAATGGAATTACACTATGCACATCGGAGTTTTAAGTGATTCTTTCAACTCATATTTTTACATCACTGATTAAAAACAAGCAATGAAAGAAAAAAAAAAAAACAGTACCAAACTCCATGTCTTCACAGTGATTTTTTTTTTAAAAAACGTTTTAGGATTGGTACTGGGGGTGAGATTACGAAAAGCCCCAACGTATTTTGGTCGATGGTGACATCCACAATAAATTGTTTTTTTTTTTTTTTTTTAAATTGGTCACTCACAAGCTGGTCACAAAAAAATTCTATGTAAACTATTTAATTCTGGTTGGCTGGTGCAAGCCTAAAAGTCATTGCGACCGTAGTTCTTGTTTGTTTTATCTCCAATTTCTGAAAAAAAAACGGAAATCGTTTAGTACATAGTGTATGTAGATGAGGTATAACAAATTACAGTCCAATCCACTTATCTCGACATGGCTTTTCTCGACATTCTGGGTAACTCGACACGATTTTTAAGTCCCAACCTTTTCCTTCTTTAATGCTACTAAATATTTCCCCGTAACTCGACGTGTTGATCCGTTTTTCCTCTTATATCGACGCATTTCTCCCCGACCGCGGCAAAACAAGTGCACTAGATCTACTACTGTGCTACCAAAAATGCCCACGCAACTCCCCACATATAAGATCTCTTTATTTCTGTTTGCGGTGCTGGCGGGGAGGGGTAGGAGAGGGGGTGTGTGGACACAGAGGATTACCCTTGGCTTCAGTAATGCGAGTGTAGAGTGCCTTGCATAAGCCTACGGCAGTAAAGGTACAGAGTTCTACAGACTGACTAACTATTTTTTCCCCACAAAACATTCGTGCGCCGTTGATACTAGGCCTTGACCTAGATCTCTCGGTTAACTGCCGTACTGTGTGTGTATCGGTATCATCACTTCCAAAGAAACAGTCAGATCGCGGTTAAAAAAAACAACAGTAAGGGACTGTGCATTTGATAGCTACAGCATTTCTCCGATATCAGTAAATCTTTCCCAGGCAACTGCTCCGCACAACAGTGATATTGGAGGAACGGGTGACAATATGCCGATAATTAAAAGAAAAAGGGACATAATTGCGTTATGTATTGGACACTTCCCATTATGGGGATGTGTGATCTCCCTCTCCCCCTTTTTTTTTTCTCTTCCACCACTAATCTGCTGTTTCGACTTTCTCTTTACTCGACACAAGTCAGAAAGTCCCACTGATGTCGAGATATCAGGATTGCACTGTATATACACACTTTGACATTTGTCTAAAATGCTTTATGGCACTTATCAAGCAGTTTCACTGTTCAAATTTATTCTAACTCCTTATCATAATACTAAAGCCGCAAACGTTTAACGTGGAATTTCTCAGTTCTGGAATTCTTTCCGTGCGAGCTTAAGCAAATTCAGGAGCGGGGCAGGAAATAGGACGAGAAATCCCTTAGCCGATGACCTGTGTTTGGGGGTGTGTTGCTGCCCCGCTCCTGAATTTGCTAATGATCTGTTTACACTTGTAGGTTTTAGGAATAGAAAAAGGGAATGGGGAACTGGCTTCCTGACTTTTGTTTTCCGATTTCCCCCTTCGAAACATGACAAGTACAAACCTATGCGCACCGCTTCTCATTCAGAAAACGGACCAGTGTAAACAAACAGCGTTTCGAAGGGGGAAATCGGAAAAACAAAAGATAGAAAGCCAGGAGAGTTCTTCCCACACAGTCCCCCATTCCTTTTTTCTATTCCTAAAACCTACCAGGGTAAACAGATCATAAAGCTCGTAGTCGTACGGACAAAAATCACGCTGCCAGTGTGTTTACAAAGGGTCACCATACCGCTATAAAAGCTGACCTGACTAACCCAGAGAAATCCCCCCCCCCCCCCATTCACTCACTCAGAAACAAAGATGTTTACGTTCCAGTGAGTTGGGATTTCCCTTGACCTTGATTTAAAAAACCCCGCAATCTGGGTCAGGTCAGGTCACATCAAGTTCATCAAAATGTCAACAGCGTGCGCGCTCTTCCGTTCAACATGCCGCACGCTCCACGCACGAGCATAACATTAACAATGCCCCATTCCTCCCCTCCCCCACCTTGTTTTGCGGTTACCCCCCCCCCCCTCGCCTCGGGCACATGTGGGAGATTCCAAAGAGCAGGTGCACGCGCTTAAAATCGGTCAGGCAAGATCAACTATTTTTACTTAATAAAATAATCTGGAGTTGGTATCAGAAATAACCGAAGTTTTTTTTTTTTTTCTTTTGGGGGGGGGGGGGGTGTCCCATCTTCTGAAACGATTCACAAGTAACCAGATTTTAAACAAAATATTACATTTCATGTACTTTTCTGTTGTCTTCACCAAAGGTCCGCCTATCACTTTTCTTTTTTCCTTTTCACATAATTATTCTGAAATGGTCAACGTCTCATTAGAATTTTTTGTTCCTTTCTTTTTTTTCGTTTTTGTTGTCATCTGGGAGGACCCACGCATTACAGACTTTTTAATTTTGTAGTCTTCTGAAATGACCGCCTATCGTTACTTTTTTTTCTTTTTCATTGCCGTACTTATAAAATGTACAATTGTCTGATGAAAGTCACAGAGACCGAAAGCTCGCTCGTAGTCTTCAGGTCATGTCCAGTTCTCCGGTAATATTACAAAAACCACAGAAAGTTTCCAAAATTTGGTTCAATTTTTTCCTTTTTTTTTTTTCTCTTGTTGTATTATTCCTTGAAGATGACTGTTGCCGAAATATTGGCATTGTCTGTCTTCCCTCTTTCTGTACGTTTTATTGTATCGTCTGGGTATTATTTCTTACGCAAGGCTTTGCTATATTATAATTATAATTTTTCCTTTTGCCGATTTTATACTACTTTTTCCCACACATTCATTCACTCAAATTATATTACCCTATTATAGTTTCCCCAAGTACATTTTCAGAATTTTGATCTCACTGTACCCCCCACCCCCTCCTTTCTGTGCCATCTTTTACTCTGTTTATCGCCTAGCCCAGAAAGCCCAGACATTTTTCGGATGTCTTTCAGTTTGTTGCAATCTGCCCCCCCCCCCCGGCATAATTCAACTCTATAAGAAAATAAAACAAAGAAAACATACACCCCCCCCCCCCGCCCAGTCTGCTGTTTGGGGACCCTAGTGTAAGGGGTAAGGCAGACCAAGGCTGGCGTAGGTCCCAGATATTGGTGGCTCATCACCTAATTATTATTATTATGCATCACATCCGAGACTGACCATTCCTTCTTGCACTATTTTATGTCCACAACTTGCCCGCATATAAACACGGTGAGTACTACTAAAAGAGCTCGTAGTACTAGTCTTTTTAGTTCAGTTATGAAGGGGTGTGGTGTGAATTGTTGCATTCTTGACATGGATGACAGTACTGATACGTCCGCAAGTGGACATGTATGCAACAGTATTTTACTCATGTTTTTTAAACTGTTAATTTTGTATCAGTTTCAGTAATTACAAAGTACACATATACAAAATGTTTTTAAAATTTTGACTGCTGGCTGTTTTAACTATACTGACCACGTATTAAATACACTAATGCACTAAGGGAACATGAAAGAAAAACTTACGGATTTGCATTTCAGTTACGAAATTCGATTTCCAAAAATAAAACTGTAGAGTACAAGGGTAAACAAAGAGATCTTTTTAATGATATTTATTTGTCTTTGTAAATATATTATGATCAAAACATGGCGGAACACATTTCCAGGAGCCACATATTGAAGGTCAAAGTGCCGCATGTGGCTCGTCAACCGCAGACTGGCCACCCCTGACCTGTAGCAACTGTGTAACATACCATGGTCTCCTAGCAACAGCTCCACTTCAGGCACAGAAGAACAAAACACAACAGGAAACAAGGAAGGAAAAAGGACATGAAACAAAACAACACTTAAAAAATCAATCAGTATTTTCTTTTCAATTTTTATTATCATTCTTTCAATAGAGCATGCGTAACAGGACTACAATATAAATAAATTCAAAGTTGCTGTATGTGTAACCTAAAAATGTCATTAATTTAATGTCCAACCCAAGGCAATTTCCCATAATAATATACAGTCTTGCTTCAAAACCCATGCGCACCAGGGCACTACGCACCAACTGAACACTTGTCAAATGCAGTCTCGAGGTGCAGTCCCTTTAACAAAAGGAGCACAAAAAGAGATCATTGTGTTTTACATTTTCACAATTTTTTTTCAAAAAGATTGCCTCAACTCTTTCAGTGTTACAGACCTCCATAGTGGTCACCGGCATTTTCCTAATAAATATGAGCACCGAGACCGCAATAGCAGTCGATCAGGGATAGGTTGGAGCTGCTTACTTTGAAGTAGTATGCAACTACGAATGAGGGTATTATAATTTCTTTTCCATAAGATTCGGGAGTGAGTTTGAGGTATTTATAATTTGCCACTATGTCCTAGGGCTGTAGACACCGAATGGGTTAAACTTGAAAACACACAGTAGGTGAATGCAAGAACAATCGAGATAGAATAGCTGACAATTAAGAAAATTAATTTTACAGTTTTTTGAACTGCCATTCAGGCTGTAGCGTTGGGCAAAAAACGGGCCAAAGTTGCACTAAAATGAAATATTCCCCCCACTATTTAAAAAAAAATAATGTAACTATGTAATGTGAAAAATGTTTTCTTAATTGGGCAGAACAAAGTCTGCATGGCACAGAAAGAACAAGTTAAGGAATGTAGAAAACGTATTTTATCTTATTCATGGTAATAATAGTAATGATCATAATGAGGTGAATGAGAGGGGATGAGAAGTGCAGATGGATGAAAAAAAAAAATTATATTAAGGAAGGGGTTGGCGTTGAGGATGATGATGCTAAGGAGGAAGGGAAGGGCAAAAGGAAAGGGATAAAGAGGAGAGGACACATGATGAAATTGATGATGACAATGATGATGATGATGTGTTATGATGATGATGATGATGATGATGATGGTATGTTAGGATGATGATGATGATGGTGTGTTGGGATGATGGTGATGGTAATATGATGAAGATACTGATGATGAAATAGATAATTATATTGGTGATATTGTACAATCAATTAAGTAACTGTTGTAAAAAATCAGCTGATAATTTCACCAAATTCACAAGACATTTCGACACGTTCATCAGTTTCATTTCAACACATTTCTATACTAAAGACTGAAAAGGGGATGGAGGTTCATAATTGAGTTGTCTTTGACAGATAGCCTATCCCTTTCCCTCGCGGGAAACTGTGGAGCATGTCACCAACTTACATAGTACCGTTGCTGAACTCCTGGTTGACACAGTTGAAACAATGGAACATTCTCCATGTAGCATAGGTATTTGCCTGCACATGTAAAATGCATCCAGACATTCTGCTGGCATCTTGAGTCTGTAGTTTACTGTTCTCTTACTTTACCTCTGTGGATATGGACAAAAGACATTGTCTGGGACTTTGAATGCTTTGTTTACCCACAAAGGCACACAGCATTTCAACCGAGTGTACCAAAATTTTCTGTGGCTGATAGGCCTACATGTATATCTTTTCCATTTTTCATCTTTTTCACTGGTCATACAGTGGCTGGTTTGTAAAATTGTGGGCGATATCACTCACAGAAAATACGCAGATAGATATTAGGCTTACCAAAAAAATACGTTCAGTGGTGGGGTTTGTGTTAGGTCAAGTGCTACTTATATTAAAAAAGAAAATACTGAAGCATGCCTACATAACATAAATTTAATATCAGTTCTTTTAGTTTGACGACCACGGCCACCAAGGGAAATGATCCATTAAATGTAATCTCCATAGAATCACTTAGTCGTTTCCCTTTAACGCTGTGGTCCTTTTTCCTTGTTCAGTGATTGTTATGTTCAACAGAATTCCAGTTACTTCCTCTCAATATGAATGCCCAGCCAGCGGTAAGCACTGAATTATAAAACCAAACTGACAGATTTTTATGTAATTCTCCCGTAAACAACAAAAATTTCACATAGGAGTAGCTAAGGATCTTTATTTCAGGTTTTTAGTGTTAATGCTGACTGATCGTGTCTAGTTCGATCAGACATCGCCTGAATCCTCTTGAAAGTTTGGATTTGATCTTGGGATTTATGGCGCATCGGCACAATAACGGCCACTTTATGCCCTTCACGGTCTATTTGGGTACATTTTCTTTATTTATGTTTCCTATTCAGAGGTGTTAAATTTAACATAGAATAAAATAATTTCCACACTGTGCAAAAGCTATTCCATACCAACAGTGACTTCCAAATCTTGATCTTGAATCTCATGTTATCTCATGATATTTAATTATACCACACAGAGCTAAAGGGTAAAAATGTAAGCATTAAAAATACTGACTATGAGACCAAAAGTTATGAAATTTTGTATACTGCCTTGATTTTTGACATAAACTACATGGACACACCCATTTTGGACAAAATTCAATCCATGATATTGTTTATTTACACTCTCTTCTCACAGTATGATGTACATTATAAACAGAACAAATCTCCAGATTTGTCTCTTACCTATAAATTCAGTCATTCCCAGCTGATCTGGAATGGTTTGATAAGGTGGGCACTGATCTGTGGTATATACAGCACCTATACAATGAGAAATAAAAACTTGTGAGTGTTCTGATAAAATGACTATGGCATATTTCAACCACTGAATGTAGTACAGCAGTTTTAATTAGACTGATCTTCAGTAATTGAAGATTCACATTAAGGTAACAGCATAGAATCAATACTAAGTCACAGCGTCCCGAGTTGAGAAAATCACACAATTGATGGTTGTGACAAAAATTTGCCATTCTGTTCATAAAAAACACAGAGACCCAATAATCTAACTTGGAAAAAAATTAAAATTTGATCAACATTATCACTGTTTCTGTGCCAACACCTCACATAATATATTTGTAATACACATATAGGAGATGCAACTAGCAGAAAAGCACAACGTTCAAGTACTAAATTCAGGATGATCATTTCCTAATTCTTGTTTGGATTAGGTTCACCACCTGCCCACAACTGACCTTGTCCTGGCTGTAAGAAAAAGGAACAGAGATTCCATTGACAAGAACACTAGGAGGCTTGTAAGATAAACCAAACACGGTTACATTGCCCAAAATCATTGGCTCAGCAGTGTAGCTCAGGTATTTTATAGATGAAACAAGACCACTCTGCAAATGAAAAAATCAACAATGTAAATAAACAACATAACGATGGCTTCGTGCTGAAACCGGCTATCTGACATTTTTTTCGAAATACCTTTCTTTGGATTATTTTGTAGTCCTTACTGAGTTACATCTTCAGTTAAAATGGCACACTTAAAAGCGGCCCAGAAAGTATTAAAAAAAGCAAATGAAAAATCCGGCCATATTGACTACACAAAAAATCTCCGTGCTGAATCCGGCCAATCCTTCCCTTGCCAGGTGACATGACGCTTGTCTGATATTTTCAATTGCCTGAGGGATAATCTTCAATGGCGAATCCGGCTGTTCGCAAAGACAATTGCTGTCCACTACACTTGTGTCGGGTATTGTGTATTAATTTGATGGCTGAGGTAATAATGCCCTTTGATGTACCGCCTTTTTCTTTGGTGTTTAAACTAAATTAAACTCGCACACCTACCCCACCTGGACGACATCTCCAGTCTTGGCGACATCTTCAGTGTCCATCTTACTACTTCTGGTACTATTCTGCCTGACAGGATCCTCAAATCCGGCGTTGAAGGTGTCGACCTACCTAACAATCCGCCACAGTTAGATCGAAGTGTGGAAGATGGGACTACACCAGAATCTCTTGTGGAAACTGTGGCTGATAATCCGCCAGATTGGGAAGCTGAACAGGTGCCCGACATGATAAATGAACCTGACATTGTCTCCACATGTGGCACCGAGGATGAACTGAACCCCTCGACAGGGAATAGAAGAAGAAATGAGGCCAGCTGGGAGCGGAACGTAGAAAAACGTCTACGAGAGACAGGACAGGTCTATTCAGATCAACCAGCAAAAGTCATGAAGCCATCCTGTGCATGCAAGGGAAAGACAACAGGATGCGATACCTTCACGGAGGAAGACAGACAAGAAATCTTTAACTACATTTGGAGTCTTGGGGAGAGAAAAGATCCTTCGTGAATGGCCTTTTGGAAACCAAGGAACCAAAACGACGCAGGTCGGAGGACTCTTCAAAATCAAGAACAATAGTATACTCATTGAAAAGAAACGGTGAGAAGGTTTCGGTTTGCAAAACAATGTTCCTCAACACCACAGGCTTGACGAAATGGTTCATCGCCACTTCATTAGAACTCCAAAGCCAAGGACAAACTTTGGCTCAAAGACCAGACAATCCAGTCTACAGTAGGAGCTCTGAAGACATCATTTTTACAGACTTAATTCCTGGACCAGCTGGCGAAAATAGCGTCGCATTACTGCCACAAAGACACTAACAAAACTGTACCTTGAGCCAAGGATTCTCAGTTATGAGGACTTGTATCGCCTCTATTTTGCAGCCTGCTCTGACCAGGGGTAGAAGCCTTTGTCAAAGACTGTCCTCACTGAGGAATTTCATACACGAAACCTGTCATTATACAAGCCTAGAAAGGACCAATGTGATACCTGCGTTGGATATGAGACAGATACACTTGCAAAGGACAAATGGACAATTCATATGGACCGAAAATACAACACCCAAGCAGAAAAAGAAGAAGACAAAAGAAAATCCAGACTCAACTGACATTTGTGTCGTTACCATGGACTTACAATGCGTTCTCCTTGCACCAAGTCTGCATGCTTCTGTTCTCTATTACAAGACAAAACTTGCAACGCACAATTTTACAGATTTTGATCTGGCAAAAAAAGATGTTCTGTGCTACCTCTGGCATGAATCTGAAGTGGGACTTATTGGAAATGAGTTCAGCTGCTGCACTGTGGATTTCCTGCAAAGTAAGCTCAGCTACAAAAGGGTCATTCTCTACAGCGATGGTTGCAGCTACCAAAATCGGAATGCAGTGTTGGCTGGCACCCTGCGTGACTTTGCTGCACAATATGGCAGCACAATTGTGCAGAGGTTTTCACAAAAGGGACACACCCACTTGGAGGTGGACTCCGCTCATGTTGTCATAGAACGAGCCCTTGCAAACGTTCCTGTATACGTGCCTGCTGACTATCTGAGAGTCATTGAGGGTGCTCGCTTCAAACCTCGCCCATATCAGGTCAAGTATATCGACCACCAATTTTTCCATGACTTTGCCAAAGTTAGCACACTGAAGACCATCCGTCCTGGAAAGAAAGTCGGAGATCCCACAGTTACAGACATACGATGCTTGAAGTACACGCCCGACAGGAAAGTGGAATTTAAGCTGAAATGTAGGGATGAATGGCAGGAGTTACCAATGCCAAGAGGAGACAAAGCTGTTCAAAGCCAAGGGCAAACACCTCCATGACTGTATCACGCCAGCCTCAAGATTGCAACTTCCAAAATTTAATACAGTCATCTTGAAGAACTGAAGTATGTCATCCCTAAGGACCATCATTCATTCTTTGAAACCTGCCTCACTAAATATCATAACCATCCATTTGTTCAATTCCTCATTCCTATGGTCATCCAACTTTCTGATCAGTATTGCCCTCATTGTCATCTACATCATCATTACTACTTTCATTATTATATTATGGGATTTGCAATCCAAATTGTTCAATACATACAGCATCAGTTTCAGGAACATTACTTTGCTCTGCCTCGTCACCATCCACTCTTCTGCTTTCACCAGTTGTCTGCATCATCAACATCACGCCATTTATTTATGAAGTTGTCTAGACTCCAGTGCTTATGCAGATTTCTAGAACACATTATATTTGTGACATGGAAATAGTGTAACTGTGCCTAAGGCATCATCGCCATCATCATCATCCTTGTCCTTAGTGGTCATCATCACAGTCATCGTCATCACCATCACGATCTATCATTATCGAACCTGTGACACTATTTGCAATGCCATTTACCACTATTATTTTGTTAGTTAATGAACAATGTCTGCCTCAACTCGCCATTAATTTCTTTCCATACAAGCTCATTAAATTCATACTTAGACATCGTCATAATACTTATAACTAATGACCAAACCGGACATGTGCTTTCTTATTTAAAAGACTAAATTAAATGCAATATTCATTAGTAAGGCTGATACAGGATTGAATTCCAAGGAACATTAGTGATATCTGAGCAGCAGATTCCTTTTCGCTTAACGCGAAAACAGTTTTTTGTCTCTCCTGTAAAATTTGATCTCAAGCAGATAGCCGGTTTCAGCACGGAGCCATCGATAAGTTCCCCATCACATGCGCAGTATGCAATCTCAACTACAGCTATCTCACATACACCTGGCAACAACTGAAACTCAATAGGGAAAAAGTAAGTTTTGAAAAAAAGTGATCAAGTGAAGGGGTCGTTCCTGTTCCTTCCCATTTTACTGTATAAATTTCTGTATTATTTCCTACATGAGGCTTTGCTACATAAAACTTTTTCTTTTTGCCACATTTTGACTTTACTTCAAGCCTTGCTGAGACTCCACAGATTTTCTCCATTTTTTTATAATGTTTACCCCTTGCACTGGAAAGAAATTATGACAACCAAAATATTCAGTGAATGAAGACTGTAGGCTGAAACAAAGAACATAACAAAAAATCTATGTCTAATTAACATTTCACAACATGTCTTGAAACCACGCAAGTACAGGAAAGGACAAAAACTCTTTCAAATGAAATGTACAAACCCATGTCAGGCCGTCTCCAATATTACTTTCTTCACAACTTAGTCAACAATAAAAATTACTGACGTTATCCTTGGTTCTGGTACACATGGCAAACAGGATCACAGCTTATTTCTCGCACAACTATAATTTCACATTGTCACGATCACGTGCGTGAAGATGGTCACGACCACGTGTGTGATGAGTACCTAACTTATTTACCTTTCAAACCCAGCTAACAAGCCAAGCAAGCAGACCAGCGATCAACGGACACATGGAGTGAGATTTAAATTAAACGATATTTAATTATAAATGCATGACAAAACTTATGTCAAAACATTCAACTCATGATAATCACATACATAATCACAAAAACAGAGATATTTCAAATTTACTCTTGGGGATCATGGCTATTCTCTATTCCCCGTTTCACATCTAGATCTAACCCCTCTGTCCATAAACTTAATTACGTATACTTAATAGTCTCTGTCAACAGCTGCCCTCCTCGTTGATGCAGTTTCACGTCTCCAGAGTTCACACAATCCTTTCTAGATCTTTAATTTCGACGATAAAAGGGGAAACAGACGCCCCTGGCTTCTCACAAATAAGAACACACAGTTCACACCCGCCATCGTAGATTACTAGCTCCTTGAGGGGTTATCATCCCGTCCTCAGGACTCTTCTTCTTCTGCAACCACACAGCACATCGACGGTTCACACCCGCCATCGTAGATTCACGAGCTCCTGATGGGTTCCCATCCGATCATCAGGACTACTCAACTTCTGGTCCCCATGGCACGACCTTCCACTTGTCGCCCGGACCGATAAATTCTTCTTATTGGGAAATAAATGTGAACATCATGGATCCCTCATACACCTAACACTTCTGGTCCCCACTGGCACGACCTTCCACTTGTCGCCCGGACCGATAAATTCTGCGTCTTCCTTTAGGAATGAATAACTTGGGAACCTCATAGATCCCTCACATACTTAACACCCCTGGTCCCCATGGCACGACCTTCCACCTGTCGCCCGGACCGCTTCTCTCTCCGTCTTCCTCTAGGAACGAATAATTTGGGAACCTCATAGATTCCTCACATACATAACACCCCTGGTCCCCATGGCACGACCTTCCACCTGTCGTCCGGACCACTACTCGCTGCGTCTTCCTTTAGGAATGAATAACTTGGGAACCACGTGTGTCGAGCTTCTCCTCTACTTATACTCCCGAGGTTTTTGCACACGCGACTAGTTTAAAGCGAGTCGTGTGTATCTATCCACGCTCGTCAACAATGTTAAAAACCGTGTTTTCCCCTGCTAAGCTCACCCCCCTAGACTCGTGGCGCACAAGGCCACCGACCTTCCTCGTGATATTTAATCTTTCATGCTCGACAACAACTTTAAACTCCCCTTCTCCCCTACTAAGTTTACCCCCTCTATACTCGTGGCGTACAAGGTCATCAACCTTAATCGTGACAACATATTCACTGTAAAACTGTAACATTATTACAGCATTCCACCTACCTTTGAAGCAGTGAAATGGATCAGTGTATAGAGACCTTGTTCATAGGTATCTGGCAAAGGAAGAAATACAACATGTTTACATTTTTTTGGCCTAAAGTTAAAGGGGTTGGTTCTACACCATGTCCGAGCCCAGCTGGGCTCCAACACAAACGGCATAGTTGAGCATAAAAATCAATAAATATATTATCTTCCGTGTAAAGCATATTAACTCAGGACTGCTATAAATACAGTGAGGCACTCCCAAAGGAGCTGAAAGTTGCAGTCATATCATGAAAGAAAAACACTTTTTGTTTGAGATAACACTTCTTAGCTTTTGTGGCTTACGCATGACAGAAAATGAAAACCCTTCCAACATAACATGAATAAAGTGTACTGAGCTGTTTTGATTTATTTCAAGCATGCTAATTAGAATGGATTAAATATTCAAAGTATTTATTACACATTTTTAGCTGATATATCATGAAATTAACTCTTGTTTCTTCCATCTCCATTCTCTGAGAAACTGGAGATCTTTTAGTGTGTAGAAGAGGTATAATAAATGCACACTTTGACACTTGTTTAAAATGCATTGTGGCACTTATCAAGCTGTTTCACAGTTCTGATTTGTTCCAACTGTTTATCATAATGGTTGTTGGTATGGAACCATAGTCTAAATAAATACAAAGCTGAATAGAGAAAACACAGAGTTTTGTTCACTGCTCATCTGTAGCTTACTGTGTAAAAAACTATGTTCCTCTAACTACATCTTCATAAACCAAAGCCGCAAATGTTTTAACTTTGAATTTCTCAGTTGTGCAAAAAGTGGAGGTGGAACAAACAAGAACTAAAGTCAGGATATGTAATTTTTCTTAGTTGTAGCCACGTAACTTTTATCAATTATGTGGAAAAACACTTGTTTTATTGTGGTTTTGCTTAGCTACTCACTTAATGAGTCCCCGCCATCCAGATATAGTTCTCCTTCAGCTGTTTGTTCATCACCCAGGGCAACCAACAACCAGAATGGAAGTTTCCGGCTGGATATTGGTTGAGTGACAGGAAGAGGGTGCAGATAAATAGGGACAGCAAAATAATGAACGGGATGAAGGGGAGGCATACATATAGGGGTGACACTGTCGCTTATTGAGAGACAATGACAAAATTTCGGGAAGACATTCTTGCATGTTGGACAAATAAAATGCCTAAATTTTGGTGAAACATGAGTGTCCAATTAAACCGAAAAAAAAATTAATGGTTTTCAATGGTCCGTCTTTGATAAATCTATCTTTCCCATAAAAATAAATCAAAACTGAATTACGCAAAGCCAAAATGTGGCAAAAGAAAAAGTTGTAGGTGTCAAAGCCTTGAGTAAGAAATGATACAGAAATAATACAGTCAGATGCAAAAGAAAAGGGAAGACAAATCAAGCTTTCACCAAACTGTTTGACTCATATGCTGCGCTCCAAGAATCCAAGTTTTGGGACTCCCAGACATTAAGTCCTCACATCTGTTAAACCTTCTCTGTTTTTATTATTTGTTTATTTTTTTTATTTGTTTCATTTTCTATCCTGTACATTTTTCTCCTGATGAAGGTTAACATACATTGATTTGTCATTCCTTTTCCTTTGCATTTTAATGTATCCTTTCTAGATTATTTCTTGCACGAGGCTTTGCTACATTTTGTCTTTGCTTCAAGCCTTGCTGTAATCTCACAGATTTTCTGTGGTGTTTTATAATATTTTGTTGATGTACACAATGCAAACTTTTCCACCGGCTCTTAAAGTGTTAAAGTCACCTTTTAAAATTGTGAAAGAACACTCAGAAGTGTCTTCAAATTCTAAACAATGTCCATCATGTGCAGATTAAAATTACCTTAAAGTGGTAGACAGACTTGGCTTCTGCATGGGCAAAATATGTCCACCTCTCACATGTAAATTAATGACGTCCAGTGGAGCTTCCAGTTGTACATACTGTCCTGTCGTATTCAGTTTCTCACCTGTGTAAAAGTTGTACCAATGGTCTTGTGGAAAGTAAACTATGACATGTCTCTCACTCTGATCAGAGAAACAATTGCAAAATTTATTGAAATTTGCTTGTGATGTTCAACATTCGCCCCTGTCTACAGATCTATGAGACATACATGTATATAAGATGGATACAGACAGTGGTGGGTCACATAGGGCAAGGTGCAAGATAAAGTAAGGAAAAAAAAAAGATCTATTTGCAAAGCCATACCACAATGAAAGGGTAGCGGAAAACTACACAATACATAACTAATTTAGTGGTTACCTTTCTGAGCAATATAAGAATTCAAGAATCCTGACATGCCCATACCTACAGAAATGGGAATCATCATTGTACCTAACAGATTTCAATCCAAACATTCTGACACCTTTTAACTCTTTTGCTGTCAAACCCAAATGCTCTTCCTTCCTTTAGACTACCAAAATGACGGATTATTGGGTAGAAAGACATCAGGAAGTATAAATAATTTAGGAGTGCAAAACATGCCGGAAGAATGTCGCGCCAACATATCGGCCTCGTGGCAGTTTTAACGACAAACTGTATGTTGGCAGCAGATGGGTTAAATGATGTGAAAGCCTTGAGAACAGATAAAATCTGATACTGCAATTTATGTACAAATTTTTTACACAAAACAATGTGTTTGAAAACAGATCAAATCTAAATGAGATGTATGCCCATGTATTCACTTTCAAAACACTGACAGAATTGAATGAGCTCCAAGCATGGTTTTGGTTCCATGGTTCTTATCACCTGTTTCCCTCTACATTCATGTCTTGTGGCTATATTTCCTCCACAACAATTCAGCTTATTTATTTCTCAAAAATCATTCTATAGAAATCTTAGGATTCTGACAGAACAAGTTTATGTACGGACTTGCACATTTGTAAACACTGTTTCTACTTAACACAGCACAACCCTAGTCATTTACCCCCTCTGACATCCACCCAGCTAATGACCACTGTTCTGACTCAACTACTCACCTCCTGAAGCACTGGAGAAATCATGAGTGCTGGACCCCATAAGAACTGAGAATCTAAGTTATGTGTGTGAGGATCATCTGGGTACCTAAACATTCAACACATAAACAAAGACAACATATCAGTGGCTACAAATGCACTCTCCCCATATCAGTGGTTACAAATGTACTCTGCCCATATCAGTGGTTACAAATCGTTTATTCCATCATCAACTAGGATGTTACAATAATGTCGTCATCTTGATCGTAATCTGTGCACTTGAATTGTGTACTGCATGTCAGGTCAATGTGTTTTAGTTAGGGAAGCATATTGTGTGCACTGTTAATTTTGTTTATGTATTAGTGTGTGTGTATATATGTGTGTGTGCGCGCTATATATACTTTCTGTTTCTGTAACTGTATTGTTATGTATTCAATGATCAAAACAAATTTCCTTGTACAAGGACGAATAAAATTTATCTTATCTTATCTTATCTTAAATGCACTCTGCCCAATCTTTACAGCTTCCATTTTGCAGAGATGTGGACAGTAAATGCCTGATTTACAATTACAGAACAGCGAATATTGAAATTCTGAGATTTTACCAAAATGTTAATTCTTCCAGTCTTTGGGTCATGATTTTGTGGGTTTTTTTCTCTCTGTCCACTAGCGATAAGACCACGATATAGTGGTTCTCTCTTCCCTTACCCCAGTTGCTAAGCCCACGAAATTGAGATTGTGTCTCTTTTGTCTGCCAATGACAAGGCTGTGAATTCATATTACATCTAAAGACGGGACACAGCAAGTTTTCACTGAACACTTACATCGCGTCTCAGGCTAATTTTGAATGACTGTCTGAAAAGGGTCATAACTGATGCAAAATATGACTTACCCAGTTTTGGAAAAATGCTCTTCAATTATTGTGCACTGATCACTAGTGCCCCATTATATCATTTTTTTAAAATGAAGACTATTACGCTTTGCAAAAAGTTTCACTCACTCAAACAAGAGAGCCCTGGCAACTGTTTCTCCAAAAACATGACTTCGGTACATCAACGCATACAGATATGGCAGGAGAGAGTAGCGAGTGAGTAAAACTTTCCGGCTTGAAGCTGCGGATTCAGGACCAAACTGACCTGGGTCTTGAGCCTGAAATGAATGTTAATTCTTCAGTACTGGAATACCTAGTGTGTCAGAAATATGTCTGACAGGGATAACAGAAAAAAACTACAAAAAAAAAAACCCAACTCATTTTACATCATTGATTGAAAACTACAGAAAGCCTTTCTGGTTGCAGCAAGGCTTGGCACAAGGTTAACATGTGGACAACAAAAAAAAAAGGTTGCATTGAGAAAATGTCATTTGATACTATTTGATTTGTGACACTAATATTTTTTTTAGTTTTTTTTCTACGTAATGCTAAAAATTGAAGACGTCAAATAGTAAAAAAAAATATACATGTATATATTTATATACAAAAATCACATTCATTAGGCTTCTAGATCATTCAGGAGCAACAGAATAATACACATCAAAGCTAACAGAGAAAGATAGAAAAGATAAGTTTTTGCTCTCCGCAATTCGCATAAACGAGACATTATGACCATATGACTGCCATATTGTAGCATGCTCCCAGGCCATGTTACCTCCTGTTATAGGTCTGTTATTGAGTTATGATATGTTTGTGTAATGATACGTTAGATGTGTGTACCACATATGTGTTAAACACTCTGTGAAAGAAAATTTTCCTCATGGGATAATATAATGTTTCTTATCCTATCTGATCTCATCTTACTTAAAGTAACTGCAAAAAAAACCCAACTTTTTTGTAATATGTATGAATTTTGCATACAGTACAATGAGATTTTTGACTCGACACTTACATGACAATCGTCAGAGTTGTGGTTTCTGGAGAATATGTAGAAAGCCCCCAACTGATGCCAGCGAGTGCAGAGTTCTGCTGTCGTGTTGCCATGGAAACCACAAATGTCTGAACCAGACACAGAAATGCCATACAAGTTGGCATGGAGAAGTGCTGTCAGATGGAAAAAAAATGATTAAAAGATTAATAGTAACTTGGCAGTCTTCAGTAGGGCTGGGTGGCACCAGCACTTTTTCAGTGTTGTGACTCCAGGCTCCAACATCATAACTTCTTGTTGGAACCGACACCGACTCCAATGACATCACTGATAAGTTCCGACCCTGGTGTCAGCTCTGACCCCGAAACTAACCCGAGGAGTGATGTCACAACTCCAACACTAGTGTCGTCTGCGAGTCTCTGGCTCTGGCACTGACCTCGAGAGTTTGCATGATGCAAAGGTGAACAGACAAACTCTAGCTAGCTGTCTCCTGTCTGGTGCGGGGCAGTGGTATTGTACTGCAGTGTCGGGGGGGACGCAGAAATAATTACCTAAATGTGAGTGTGCATGAGAAAACCCACAATAAGTCGACAGGGCTGATTTTGAGAAAAACAGCTTAGCAGAGAACACTACTCACTCTGATCTCTATAACGGCTTAGTTATTAGACGATTGTCTCCTAAAAGCAATCACTCCAATATTACTTGGTCAATAATTGGCTATTGCCACTAATAGGATTAAATTCCGTTTTCTCAAAATCTTGTTTTAGGGGGGTCACTGACTTCAATTTATCAGAAATGTCTTGACTTTTATTATATGTACAGAACTCAAAATGTCATGTTGCCGACTTATTGTGGGTTTTCTCACGCACACTCACAAATATTTAAAATCTATTTAAAGTAGGCAGGATCGAGCACATAGTTTTCTCTAATAAGTTCGAAAACCTCAAAGTGCCTGTGACATGTTGCGCACATTTAACATACCTTGGCAGTTAAAAGTCGAGAAGAGCAGGCTGAACAAGGCCCCTGCCCAGGCAAAATTCTAAAAGCTAATCCTACCACAAACAACACAGAAAGAAGAAGAAGAAAAATAAAAAAAAGAGAAAAGTCAGGTGTCAATGCCAATGGCAGAAAACCTCCTCAAATTTGTATTTTGTATTTGTATTTGTAAAACTCTTTAATCCCATTTGGGAAATTTGCCTTTGTGCCATTGCAGCCCAGTTACAATTTGAGCAGGCACGTCGTCGCCACAGTGCAGTGCTGGTCGGCGGTTTGTTTTTGGGGGGGGAGGGAATGGTAGGGATGAATTTTATTTAATTTTGCTGTTCGGCCTGCTCTTTACGATTTCCAACTGCCAAGGTATCTTTAACGTGCGCAACGTGCACGCGGGCCCTCCGAATTTTTTCATCCTTATCCGAGAAGACTAGGTACTCGATCCTACCCCTCAATAGGATCAGGGACACGAAAATATGAGAAAAATCCCAAACTTCCAACATGCCTGCACCGGCCCGGTTTTGAACCCGGGACCCTTGGCATGAGAGGCGAGTACCTTGCCTCTAGACCACCTTGTCCCCTGCCTCTAGACCACCTTGTCCCCTGCCTCCAGACCACCTTGTCCCCTAAAGACCTAAACACATACCAAAGACAAATCATTCCTTGTCATATGAGATGACCACAAACTGCTGGTGTATAAGTTGCTGGCTCATGGTGGGTACTAATTGTTTTTCATTTTATTATGAAATCAAAGCCAGGGAAATGATTTTGGGATGAAAAGGAAGTAATACAATATTAAGTTTGTGGTGTTCTGTTCCTGCTGATTCATGATCCAGGACGCAGGATGTGAAGTAGATCTTGCAAGCACCCAACATCCCACCTTGCGAAGCCTTCCGGCTCTTTGCTGACCGCCAGCTTTCTTTTTACAACGCCCCAGGCAGTACAAGCGGATGGATGAAGTAGTAGAAGACAACAAAAGTAAGCCAAGTGTTACAATCAGACTTACTACCCACATTCCATCAGAGGGTACTTTTATAGTGGAAATCTTTGCCAATTATGAAGGGATGAGACAGACACTGCTGCAATGTTGACATTGTTATGCCCTCAGTGCGAAAGAGGAAATATAGCAATTTTAGCAAATGGGTTCATCTAGGTATTCTGTGTCTTGGGTAAACTCCTTTGATTTTCATACTACTTTTATTTTTAATAAAAAGAATAAAATTTTCCTCCGAATTCTACCATTTAAATCCTTCCATCTTTCTTCTCTCTGTCTTTGTTCTCAAATTTGGTGTCACAAACATATCTCACAAAAGAACTTAATAACTTTTCAAGTTCTCTCAGTCTTTTCATGTTACATACTCTGATTTTTACAAGATACTATTCATCTCTCTACCAGCAAAATGACATATCACTAGCTCTATCATGAAACCACACACGTAAAAAGGTTCTGATTTTACAAGAAAGTTTGATTCATGAAATTCATAGAATGTTTAAAAAAAAATAAAAAAAATGCAGTTTTCCCTCTAGTTGCACAGCTACACTTGAGCAGTTTCATGAGAGGGTTTTCCAAATAATAAGATAGTTGACTGAAAAAAAAAAAGACGATGAAAACTTCCTCACCTGAGATAGATTTGTACATATCATAGAAACTGGCTTTGTTGTCTCCTGTCCAGTGGCCACCAAAATGACCTTGACCTGGGAATGTTGCCCTTGAAATGACAAATGGCCGCTTTCCTCGAATGTTCTTCAGAGCGCTTTGAGCCACAAAAAATACAATACAGATCTTTCAATATTCTCTTTACAATGCAACTGCTATAGAGAACAACACATTACTGAGAAGAAAAAAAGCAAAAAAAAAGACTGTGTCTCGGCGCGGTGTGAACAGCACATGATGCTTTGTCTTATCCAGATTCACTTCGTGGTCTTGTGCCACAGCACCAGCTTGGCTCCGCTATTTTACGGAAAATGACATATGACAAAGCAAAACACTCTTTGCCTCCACAGCGGTGATGAGCGGAGCGGACAGATGCTGTGGACAAGTATACAGAGGCAAAGAGTGTTTTACATCATTTCAGTAAAATAGCCGAGCATAGCGGAGGTTATGGACAAGACTACTTAGTCTGGAAATCATAAATATGAAAATCATTTAGGTAGCGCCCAATCCAAAAACTTGCTCTAGGGGCACTTTACTGAAAATCTTGTTCTCTCCATCTGCAACTCACACTCTTCTTCTCTCTAGCAGAAATTAAACAATAAAACAGCAAAAATAAAATGAAATTGAGAAAATAAATGGATTGGGAATGAGTCTTCACAACTGAAAGTGTTTTTGGAAAGGATGTGTCTTTAGACCAGTTTTGAATTTTTGACTCGGCAGATGTCTCTCGCAATGATTTTGGCAGCAAGTTCCAGATTTGTGGGGCACAGTGTGTAAATGCTCTGCTTCTTAGTTTCTTTGACATGCAATTAAAAATCCTAACAAGGCCCCGATCGCTTGAAATTAATGAACTGAGTTCATTCGTTTTTACATCTTCCCTAATCTGACAACCAAAATGAACAAGTTTCATGAAATAAAATTTCCAGGCTACCAGAATTCTTCAACAACTTCAGCCAAATATTCGGCTTACCATAGCATAGAAGTTAATGCAATTTTGACAGTTTTATGACAAAATTTCAAGTGGCAACCAACACTGGAGCAGACTACAGTATGCCCAATTGTCTATTTCCAATTTTTCTCTGTGACAAATGAAAAGCCCCCTTTGTCTTGTTATTTCCTTGAAAAGATGCATCAATGCTATCAAAATCTACTTACATATAAGATCTGTAGGTCTCAAAGAAGCCATAGAGATTGTGCACATTGTAGTGGGAAGATATTTGATGCTTGGCTGATGGACAGATAGTATGCATGTACAACTTGCCTCCAACAGCTGGGAAATACAAAAAACAAAGTCTCATCAGAATCGCATCACTATTGTTTAAATCGCTTGACTATTACTGCTACATACACATTTCCCCAGGGCTAAGGAGCTCTCTAAGAATTATGGTGGTATAGTAGAATGGCTGTAACTCTTTAGAATAAAGTTTTAGCCCATAATAACTATACATTTTTGGAAAGGAAATTGGATGAGGATTGTGAAAAAAATATGAACCATTGCAATTGAGCGATAAAATCAGTTAATAGAAGTAATAGGGTTAATCACCAACAATACAAGTATCTCTACACATAACTATTCCTTAGGGGCTGGGGATTTGCCTCCAGAATATGAAATAGAGAAGACTTTGTACACATTTCAATTATGGCAATAAATTAAGAAAAAATTTTGTTTTATTATAGTTTTTCAACGAAGGAAGTTATAGGATTGTGGCAAAATCAGTTATGGGTTGGAACCCCGAGCAGTCATAAATTATGGTCCATGCCATTTAAACTATAAGAAGATAAAGGCTTTATTATGGATCATCCCCATTCTAATGGCTGTATGCTGCTATGGGGGGGGGGGGGGGGGGGGGGCTTATGCAGCAAAGCACATGAAAAGTGTAAGAAAAAAAGGAGGAGGGACATAAAAAAATTGGGGAAATTGATGACAAGAACCAGAACCCACACTGGACAACCCCATAAGTGTTCCTCTCCCCACCCCAAATATCCACTCTAGGGTTTTCCTACCTATGATCCCATATTTGTCGGGTTCGTCCAGCCTCGCTGCACATAAACTGATAGTATGTACATACTGGACCGCTCTTGACAAAATCATAAAATCAGCCCTGGAAACATTGTAGCTACATTAATAATTATAAAATAATGTCCACAGATAAGAAGATGAAAGTGGACAGAATGACCAGTATAAAAACTCACCTGGCAGGTAAGGTGGCTCATCCAGTGTAGAGTTGGGGTCACAACCTTTCATGGAGCCATTGACAAAATTGGATATTTCATTCATATCCTGGGAGTAAAGTGCATGTGAATTTGTCGATGAAAGAAAAAGTAGTATAAAACAGCACACTTTTTTCCCATATTATTACCAAACACAGTTCCTGCATCTCTCTGGAAAAAGTTTTTGCAGCGCTTCTCCAGGGCTAAAATATAAAATTCCAGGATCAACTATGTATGGTGTTAGATGCAATTCTAAATGTTTTTTTGAACCCAAGGAAAATTCCAAAGCTGTTCCAAATATACAGGAGGCGCTTTTGGGAAATGATCCACATGTTGCACTCGGCACTTTCAAGATATAGCCAGAAATAGGCGGAGAGAGACTTCACTGTCCTATATCAGTTTTTGGGATAAGTAGATTCTTCAATCACTTCTTTATGCCTCCACAAAAGGATTTTAATGAATTCTGCTTATAATTATGCCTTTTCTTTGCATTTTCTTTGATCCAATCTAAATGGTACTTTTAAATTTACGTAGACTTTAAACACGTTTTTCTCATAAGTGACGACTTCTACCTTGCCACCTTGAAATAGCTATGAAGTGGTCAATTTTCAACATTAATTTGTACTTGAAACAAAGTGCATTCTTCTCCGTTTCGTACTTCCACAGTTTATCCTTAACTCCATTTTGAAAAAATTGGCAGTGTAGACCATTCCCCTAGAGCGCCTCACACATATAAAAAATTACACAAAATCTGTGAGGTCGCAAGAAAGCTTGATTTGTCTTCCCTTTTGCTCTGTGTTTTATTGTATTGTTTCTTATGCAAGGCTTTACTACATACCACTTTTTTTCTTTTAGCCACATTTTGAGAAGGCTATTCCGGGGCTAATCCACAATTTCAAGTGCTTTTTTGAAATTTTAAAATTCCAGTGTTTTTCCAGAGATCCTTAAAGCTCTGGAATTCCAGAGCTGCACAGGAACCCTCATTATGGGATTCTGAGTGTCAAAATCTCTCATTTCTGTAGGATTATAGTGAAAGTTACGATAAATGATTCAATGAAACCAAAGCTAGGGAAATACTATAAAACCAGAAGAAAGTAATACAATACTAAAAATAAGCATACAACAGCAAATAGTTGTTTCGTGATCCAGAAAACAGGATGTTTAAATCAGGCTTACCACCCACATTCCATCAAAGGGCACTTTATTGTGGAAATCTTTGCCAATTTTGGTCCAGTAAACTTGACTTGCAGACTGGAGAAAATCTGGCCAGACAGTGGTCCCAGGCCACACCTAAAAAAATACAAAGATTTAATAAGCAGGGGTAGATCTGAGGCATCAGGTGTACATTATAAGTGAAAGGGTCCTTATCTAAACATCTGAGAGCGATTCAACTGCAAATGCATCCTGTCAACGCTGTGGTTCTCCTAGTCTCAGACCACATTCCTCTCATTGCGATCTCAGGTGTCCTAAATTTCTCCCCCATTTTGAATTGTCAACAAATAGTTTTTTCAACAGTGGTTATTACTTGAAACAATTTAGACAATAAATTTCTATATTAACTGCAGTCAAATGAAATAGATTTTTCAATGGATCATAAAACTTCTACATGATTTAATTCCCTATGTTTTTCCCAGTTAGGCATTCCCCAGTTCATTCCTTGGCCAAAAATTCTTCCCCTGGAAACCATACACCTCCCATATGAGACTGACTAATGTGTACCAGAAGTGAGTTTTATTGAAGACAGGAACATTGCAGCAAACCATGAACATGTATCAACTAGGCCAAAAAAAAGTCATTGTGTGTTCTTTCAAAGGGCTATTGTTAGAGGCACATAGTATTTTACATTATAAGCCACTGCTGAACAGTGAAAACAACTCAGTATTTTCTCTGATTGGCTTCGTCATTAGGCTACGCGCCCCTAACAATATTCCTTTGAAAAACTGCTCAAAAAGCTTTAAGTATGTTTATCATTGTTATAAGTCAGGTTACAAATATTATGACAGAAGTAACTACCATTCGCTCCTAAAATGTTTTACAAGTCCAAAAAGGATCTGCCACCTACACGTCCTTGCAAAGGTTTCCCATCTGATCCATTGATAAAAAGGTCCATCTGCAACCCCAAATCATAGGGTTCATAGGTCCCTTTTTTGGCAGTGTCACTGATGCCACAATCCTGCAGAATAAAAGTGAACCATTACATAACCAGGATGAAAGTGAACCATTACATAACTCAATGTTATATCCATAAAAACAAGAATCCTGATGAACACTGAAGTAATCTACAAACAGAAAGCCTGCTGAAAAATCTCATCTTCCAGTTCTGATATACAATTTATTCAGAAAGGGCAAAATACACATCTAAAACTTTATCACTGAGAACAAAATCTGTACAGATCTACTGTATGAGACAGATGTATGTAGTGAGATGCAAACGGCACCATTCTTAGACATTTTGACGAGGTGACACTGTCTACTACAATACTTATCCATTACATTATCTCCCATGCTGGCATACTGTTGTTATATTATGCCAAACTCAAGTATTATGGAAACAAGGATTCTGACATGAATGTTTAGATGCTACATTTATATATACTAGCAGCTTTGTGACTCTCTCTTGCCAATTTGCCTACCTTGTGACAACTGATCACATTCAGCTACCTAAATGTGTAAAGAGAAATGAAGAACGAAATTTCCAACCACACCTTTTTAATTCTACTCAATGAAAATGTGTCTCTTTTTCTGTGGCTCAAAATATCGTAAAATAAATAATTTCAAAGACTGAATTTTGTCCAACACGTGTGTCTGCGTAATTTATCATCAAAACCTGAGGCAGCACGTAAAGTTTCATTACATTTTGTTACATAGTCACGAAGTTTTAGGTGCTTGTACGTTCACCCTCTAGCTCCATTACAGTATTAATTGAGAATCTACATGTAAATTTACCATTCAAAACTTAGAAAAAAGCCACTGACCACCATGATAATGTAGTGCATTCCTCTGGCATGAATCTCCCTGACCAGTCCCGCTTGGTCACCAAAATGTTTTGTATCAGTTGTGTAGACACGGGAACCTGCAGCATAGTCAATGTCATTCCACTGGGTGTCCTAATGTCGTAGAAGGCACAGTACAAAGTTATATTTTAACAGACAAAAGGAAACTTCTCTTCATAATGATAATGCATAATAGATTTATTGATATTTTCAAGCACACACAGAAACCAGACATTTCCCAACTTTCAAGCAAAGATGTTCATATAGTTACTGCTCAGCACTAATGGCATAAGTCATTTCTGACTCTCTGGAGATACCAAGAAAAAACTGTTTCTTTTCCGGTCATTGGGTGACGGAAGCTGGGTTTTCATGTGTACATAAACGGAAACGGCAACGGAAACGTCAAAGACCCTTCTAGTAGTCAAACAGAAAGAATATTTTAATTTGTACCAGAACGTCATTTCCGCACACATGAAAACATTTCTTCGTTTCATTACTTGATGGATTTTTGACATTTCCGTTTGCTGTTTCCATTTCCATACACATGAAAACCCAGCTTTATGCCATTATGATTCTACTGAATTATTACGTTTTCCTATTGGCGCATTTCTTTTTCTATAATATTATCTGACAGCGCTCATGCTCAGAAATGCAATGAACTGTCAGTTGCCTTTTGGCATGACTCTGACATATGCCATTGGCATAGAGCAGTGACAATGTGGCACGAGGAACCAATAGTAATAACTTTCACTGTGATATAAACTGCTTATTACATCAAAATCGACATTATCTGTTCTGTTGTTTTCAGATGATCTATTTCTGTTTTGATCTGTTGTGTTTTTTCCCACATTATTACTTTTGTTGATTATAAAATCTATTATAAAATTCAGATACAGTTTTGAAAATGCTCTTTTTGATAACATATACTATCTGTTACGGTATATACAGTGTGTCTCAAAAAGTGTATACACACATGAACTGCTAATTGCTGTTTGCATTGTCATCAGTGTGGGGTCCAGAATTGCAATCAGTTTGAACACATGTGATAACTCAAATAATTACACATTAACTGTCCTCATTAATTTGAATCATGTATCTTCGTTGACATTGTATTAATCTTCGCAGTACGACACTAAAAACTATGCATGGCATACATCGTGGGATCTAGCGGACATTACACTCCTAAAGGACAATTTATTATAAAACCCTCTTTAAATGTGTGGTATCTGTCAGAACCCAGAATGTACAAATAAGAATTTAATATATAACATAATCCTCTTTAGGAGTTGGTGTATCTGAGGCCCCAGGACGTACAACTAAGGTTAATATATATTCAAAGTATGTTACATTTTTGTGTCAAAATTGGGAAAAATGAAAAAGTTGTATGTAGCAAAGCCCTGCGTAAGAAATAATACCCAAACGATACAATGCAAAATAAAATAGAAGACAGAAAATCTTCAATATTTCGGCTGTCGCCTTTGTCAAGAAAAAAAAAGAAAAAACAACGACAGAAAAAAAATGGCACAGAGAAAACAATCGAACAATAAAAGATTTCAATAGGAAATGTATAGAATCGAAACAGAATGTGTGTACTTAACTGCGAGTTCTTGCTTGGTTAGCAGCACAAAAGCACATCTGTCTGCTAATGTATGGAAGCTCTTATGCTGGGCTTTGCTACATATAACTTTCTTTTTGCCCAATTTTGACATTGCTTATAGCCCTGCTGCGACCCCACAGTTTTGCTGTGCTTTTTATAATATTTCATCAATACATTTTTGTGAAGCATCCCATAGATAAAAATTTGCTGTAAGCACATAATGAAATGTAGCCATCCTGCTTACCTGTGGTATTCCATAGTATCGCAATCTGTCCATAGTGGCTAGTGTATTGTTGGCTGTTCCATAACTCTGCCAGCACAGGTGAAAGCCTAGAGCCCAGTATGGGGGCATGAACGTATGGCCTATGAGAGCTGTGTACTGGGAGACAACAGCCTTCAGGGTGGGGCCAGTGAAGATGTAAAAGTCTAGAATTCCACCAATAGTTCTCCATGTAATAGCTGGTGCTGGTTGAACAATGACATCTGAGGATGGATAAGAGGAACAAACTCATAGTCTTCATCAGGCCATATCCAGTCGATTCACATCTAATTCTGATTCAACTTCAGCCACTTCAGGATCAGCTCTCAGGCACTACTTGAAAAACCATTCTTGCTGCACAATTTGTGCATGTTGTGACAATCATAATAATAACAATAAAAATAATAATGAAGATCATTTATTCTAGTGCCTAATCCAAAAACTGCTCTAAGGGATTTACTGAAAGTCTAGTTCTTTCCATCTGCAACTCACCCTCTCTCTTGCTCTCTTTCTGTCTTTCTCTCTCTCTCACACACAATCTATTACATACACTCTTAATAAGCTTGACCTACATACACAACTGCTTAGGCACAGAGGGATAAATAACTAAATAAGGCAGAAATTAAACAATAAAACATCAAAAATAAAATGAATGAGAAAATAAATGGATCTGAACAGTCACAATATCAAAGGGGAACAAAGTACAATCATAAGATCTTGCAAAATATCATGAATGGACACCTGCTAAGATGCTGAAGTCAACAGAGCTTGAGATTTCACTGATATAGAAGCCTATGTAGAGCACTCTATATTCTATTAGAAACTGTGCAAGCTGCACTGAACAGCACCAGAGCAGAATGAGTTAAATGCAGAATCAAGATTTCAAAACTATCATGGGACAGTCATGTAGAAAAAACAAATCTGACTACTAATCCTTAATTCCTCTAGTTTTTATGAAAGTAGTACTTCCCGACATTGACCTACAGTGCGTCTTCTTATCTTTCTAAAAAAGGCTAAGATCTACAGCTTCACTTTAAAACTTTTGTATTCATATTAATTTTTTATTTGTAGACTACTTTCATCCCATTTGGGAAATTTGCCTTTGTGTCATTGCACCCACTTACAACTGGAGCAGGTTGTCGCCACAGTGCAGCACCGGTCGGTGGGTTGTTTTTTTGGGGGGGGGGGGGAGATGAGGGAGGAGGGAGTGGTAGGGATGAATTTTATTTGATTTTGCCCAGGCAGCAGCCTGTTTGGCCTGCTCTTTTCGATTTCTTTAACGTGCGCAACTTGCACACTGGCCCTCCGAATTTGTTCATCCTTTTCAGAGAAGACTAGGTACTCGATCCTGCCCCCCTAATAGGATAAGGGACACGAAAATATGAGAAAATTCCAAAACTTCCAACGTGCCTGCACCGGCCGGGTTTTGAACCTGGGACCCTTGGCATGAGAGGCAAACACCTTGCCTCTAGCCCACCTTGTCCCCTTTTGTAAGACATTTACAAAACTTCTTTCAGACCTGCACAATACAACTTTTGAGAATTTTACCAATGTAATCAAATTTATACGTAAGTATTTAATTTCAATTGTGAAATTTAAATTGATGAAGCTGTGAATACCGAACATTCAAAAAGTACCCAAAAAGATGCAAAGTGGCCATTATTGTGCTGCCGTGCATAAAACCCAAAATGAAACTCAATTTCCCCTTGTCCGATAAATCACTTAATTGTCAGCACATACTATTCTCCCCACCCCTCTAGGTCTGTTATTAGAGAACAAATGACATTTTCAAGCAAGTAGGTGAGGTTCAAATGACATAAACCAACAGATTTGTCTCAGACCACAGAAAAAGATAATAGGCAGCAAAGCCAAGGATATACCTCAGACCTATACAATAGGCAAGAGAGGGCCTAGGACACTCTGCTGCACCACCTCTCATTCCACTAAAAGATGGTGGCAATACATGTGGCCACCTAACCCTGTGCCACTGCAGACAAAAGGAGGGCAAGCGACTATTAATCACAGCCCACATTAATAGTACACAACAAGTGCGCACCGTTTCGTCAAAACCTTGCCCTCCTTTTGTCCTGCCTTGAGGTACTATAGCGTGCAAGGTGACCTGATGTACTTCTCCCTCTTGTCTACCGATAGAGCTCTGTGACATACTTACTCACCCATTGCATTGCTGTTGTGAAGAAAAACTCCATGCCAGCCTTTAGAATCTTTACACAAGTAGAACGGATGTGAACCATACAGATCCGTGTTTTCCTGAAAATAAATGGGTAATTATGATTTAACTCCTTAAGATCGGAGTTATTTTTGTGTCTGGACACACTTTCTTCACAGACCTATTTACAGACAATGCAGTGTGTGTTGGTCCATCATTTGGGCTAGACCTAGTAACGCAGTGTGAGTTGCTCCGATGTCATAGTGCTAATTAAACTTCATCACTAAAGAGATACTATGTAAAGATGCACATCACTGACCAGCATATTGTAATATTACTAATATGACAGCATACTGATTGTTTCGGGCACAAATTGCTGGAATCTAGAATTTCTGGTAAAAAATTTCACAGGAGAAAGACAAAACTGAGTTAAGGTGGAAAGCTCCAGTAAAATATTTAATAGTTGTAGACAGAAACGTTTTTGCCACATTCAAGAGTAACAAAAGTGACCGAAACTTTGAAACATTTTCCAGTCAAATAAGAAAATTGCGGATATTGCCAATGCTTGCGATGAACAACCATTTATAACTACACACAGAGAATTAATGTGGAAAGCGAAACCTGAGACAGATTGTTTGTTTGATCACAATATTCATTTTTTTAAAAATATTTTTTCCTTTATTTCTATTGTGTCCTATGGTAGGATATTCTTCAGTATACTTGATAAAATATTGTAAAAAAAAAAAAATCTATGGTGCCACACCAAGGCTTGATGCAAAGTCAAAATACGGCAAAAAGTAAAAAAGTTAAAATGCAGCAAAGCCTCACATAAGAAATAATACCCAAAATGCAGATGATACAATAAAACGCAAAGGAAACGCCAAGTTACGCAAAGCTATACTACATACAACTTTTTTCTTTATGCCGTATTTTTACTCAAGCTCCTCTTCGCAGATGATGCTGCAATCGTGGCCCACGATGAAACCACGCTCCAGGCTCTCATCAATAGCCTTGCCAAAGCCTGTGACAAATTCATGCTAAAGATCAGTGTCTCAAAAACTGTAGTTTTGACACAAGGCTTGAGAAACTCCAACCCAATCATGCTGAATGGCTCTCCTCTGGAGCAAGTGGGAAAATTCTGCTACCTAGGCTCAACCATCAGTGGTAGCACAGACATAACAACTGAAATAAATGCCAGAATAGGAAAGGCGGCCACAGCTTTTGGCAAACTCTCAAAAAGGGTGTGGAACAATAGCAAGCTGACCATCAAAACAAAGGTACTCGTGTACCAAACTTGCGTCCTAAGCACCCTGCTGTATGGCTCAGAGACATGGACCACCTACTCCAAACATGAAAGATCCCTCAACTCCTTCCAACTGCGCTGCCTACGCAAAATTCTCAAGATCAAGTGGCAAGACCGGATCTCAAATATCGAAGTTCTGAGCCGAGCCAACATTCCATCAACTCAGGCTCTCCTAGGCAAAAAAAGACTGCGGTGGCTTGGACATCTCCACCGTATGGAAAATGATCGCATCCCCAGACAAATTCTCTACGGGGAACTTGCTACTGGCAACCGACCCAGAGGTAGGCCACATCTGCGATTCAAAGACACTTGCAAGGTCACGATGAAAGCATTCAACATCGACCCCAATGAATGGGAGAACCTTGCAAGTGATCGAAGCAGATGGAGACAAAAATTGCGCAGTGGCACGCTCGCAATAGACTTCAAGGCAAAAGAAACATACCTGACAAAACGACAGAGGCGGAATGAAAACACTCGCCAAAGTGAACCCAAAAGACTGACCTGCAATCACTGCCATCGCACTCTCGGGTCAAACATTGGTAGAATAAGCCACGAGAGAAGCTGTCAGTCAAAGTGAAAGTGAATATTCTAGCTGCTAAGACCGTCTGTAAAGACGCTAAAGGCCATATATATTTTTACTCTTGAATCAATGAATGTAATGTAGGCTGTCCTGTTTCCAACATAAAACTGCAGATGATTCGCTCCCAAACCATCAATACAAAGGCAATTAGAAATGCCTTGTGTGGTTTAGATTTCTCTCTGAATCAAAAAATTTAGGCATGAAGTTTTAGACTGTTCCTCGTCATCCAATGTCACATTGAGTTTTGGTTACATTCAGAGCCCTCCAGTTTCAATACAAGCTCAAAGCCATCAACATTTCTGGGTAAGTGGCTAGGTTTAATTAAGAATGGTTGAGACGCTGAAAACTCCTACGACTAAGTGTAATACATTATAAATCTCAGTAAAAAAATGTTACAAACTAAGGCCAGAAATGATTGCATGTGAATGTTTACATCCACCGGCTTTTCCTGAATATCATTTTAGCTGTACACTGTACCATTTTATGTCCATTACCTCTGGTATTTATTCTATAGGTTGTTTGTTTCCTCAATAAAATGTTAAAAAATTTCTGGACATACAAAAAAAAAAATTCTTGAATATTAAAGGAAGAAAGGTAAAAAATATCAACTTGCAAATGGACTGTCACTTTTTTCTTAGCAATAAATCGATGCAGAATTTACACAGAGGGAGTATCACTCATACCTGGGGAATATGATCTTTGTTCCACATGGTTATTTGTGTCCAACTAGAATTGACCAAAAGCCTTTGTCTGTGTTCACCAAGCCCATACAGCAAAGAAGATGGAAGTATGCTGGACAACTGCAGAAGCTGATTGGAGTAAATAAATGCTCCTGTTGTCTCCATTCTGTGGAAAAGTTGATGAGTGAATCCTTCAGGTCTCAGAGACTAGAGATCATAAGCATTATTAACAATGCATCTATAGTAGAGTCCAAATGAAAAAAAAAATCATACTATAAAGTAAGTAAGGTCTCCAACGTAATCATGAAAAACTTTTGAACCACTGAGTGTTAAATGCTACAAAATATCATATTACGCATAGAAAGACATAACGGCGTACATGAACATATTTTAAAAGGTCTTGAAGTTCCCTATATATAATTTAATACTAAGTTGATTTTTAGCCACAACTGAGTTGAACAGAAGAAAAGGTTCCGACATTTTGAGCCGGTTTACACATTGGTGATTGTCACTTAACTTTAAGTATCACATCTGTGGGTCAGAGGACCAACTAGTATATTATAAAATAATTTTGCTTGTGACAGATTAATCACTTTAAACAACCATCCATCAAAACAGTAATTTATATCACCAGCATTAAATTATTGAATCATTAAAAATTGAGTATTATAGATGGTGTTCAAAGTTTTATAACAACATTTAAGCTTTAACTTTAAAAAAAAACTACCTGCAAATTAACCTACAGAATTTCTCCAGAACTGCGAGATACTCTGAAACCAAATGGTTGATTCTTAGTCGCTAATTTCACAGAATAGTCATACTGTCCAGCTGGTGATGCAAAATCAGGACCATGTTTGGAATCAGGGACAAGAGGAGGCTCCCATCTTTCTTTATCCGCATCTCTTATCTGTGAAAAGATAAAGAGTAACAAATTAAATCTCAATCAATTTTCTCTTCAGAGAAATGTAAATAATTTGTGGCAAAACCCTTTTTAATTTTAATTTACCCTAATAACTTTTTTCCCAATTTCAAATACACTGTCAAATTAAGCTTTCCAAAATAAATGTTTGGATGCCTGGAAATTGGAGAATGGGAGGGCAAGAGGTCATTTTTTGCCCTTTTGAAACAACAAATGAAGCAATGCGACCTGGACATGTCAGATTCTCAGAGACAGTTATGTGTATTTCAAGCACACAAAAATTGAAGCTCTCAGTAGACACCAAACTATAACATGATAATTACTATTCATGATGACTTCCATTGTTCCCCTGATTAAGTATTTTCTGTGATATAAATAAAAGCAAATGTGCATGTGTCTGTGTTTTTGCCATACAGCTCAGATTTACATGAAATTTTGAAGATGCCTTCCCTTTGCCCTACAGGAGCTCTCGTTTTTTATACTTGGAAGCTCCAAATGGTGGGGATGTATATTTTCTGAGTTTGCTTTGTGTCGCTGGCTGCTTGCCTCCCATTCTCCTTTTCACAAATGCATGAGCCAGTGATGTCATCACTTCCTTCCAATGTGTTCACTATTATTACACAAAGTACCCAGTGAGCAGTTCATTGTCATTTCATGACTGCCAGTGGGCTGCATAAGGCTTTATCATGCAAAGAAAGTGCAATTAAACCAAAGATATAATACAATAAGATTAGATAAGAATAAACAAACAAACAATAGCAAAAACAAAATGAATTTACAGGCACGAGCAAGGTGAAGCAGATCCATTATAATCACCCACAACTGAAACTGAAAAAAGAATAGATTCATCCCACGCGGCGCCACGTACCTCAGTCAGTCTGTAATATATATTGACACTCGTATAGATAGAGTAGATTCATTTATATAAATAGTAAATACTAAAGGACAAAGTGTAAGAAAACTGTATTCTTAGATTCTCAGACATCAGCAATCTGAGCTGCTGCCTTTCTGTATTTTAAAGCTCCATATCACTTACTCTGATCCTCAGTATTGATTTAGTGAGATACATGATATCTGTAACCACATTAGTGACATCTTCTGGATAAGGAGATGTTTTCTTAAGTGTGGCATTGATCTGACCTCCATCTGGCAGTTCCTGCGAGTCTGTCACCAGGTATGAAATGTGGCTGGTTGGATAGTAACATAATGGAACAGCTAGACCAGATGGAGAGGGTGGTAGTGGTTTGTCCGCTGGTTTCCTGGTGGGGAGAAAGAATGAATATGAAAGTTTTATCAGTCCCATAAATTAAAACATGCACCACCATTGTACACTGAATTAGTGAATATCAGTAATATTACTGACTGTCCCCTCAAAGTAATGTTTCCGAGTATGTTTTTAGTGTACGTATTTTCCTACTGTATCTCTACTGAGATGATGTTATAATACTAAGGGGAAATGAAAACTGTACTTGATGGGCCCTATGGGCTTAAACGAGCACAGGAAAATTGTAATTTTACAATCAGAAGCCTTCTAGTGGGGCGAAATATACATCTTTTTTCTCTTATTAAAGCCTTTCATCAAGCCCTGCTCTGTGACCCATCTCTTGTTTTCATCCATATCCATTGAGGACAAATTTTATGTCAGACATCATTTCATTTATTCTTCTGCTTAAGCCCCAGATAGCACCCAATGGATAAAGCCCGATGACTGGGTGAGTGACCTAATATGGGTCAGTGTTCCTTGCGGAGGTAAACAATACAGCGTTGTGCACATCATTTGTTTTGATAGGCACATTGGGACTCCCACTCATATTGAAAACATTTCTGTTATGCCTAATCATACTGGATTAAAATGACATCTTTGTCTCTAACCAATTATCTGACTTATAGTACTTACAAATTGACAGCTGTAATTTTCTTAAGAATGAAGCATGATAACTAGCCACGCCTCCCAATCCCTAAACAATTAAAGGTTTTATACAGATTGGCACATACTAATGAGCCAACGTGGGTATTTAAGGCAAACATCGTTTAAGAGCTTGTTTCTGATTGGTTCCTAGACACACACAAGTCCAGATGGTCATTTTAGTAGAAAATGTGATAATACCACAGACTAATAAAATTTATTAGTCTGTGGATAATACAGCAAAGGCCACGCTTATCCGCAGATGTCTGCGAATAAGATCAGAATCTTATTCGCAGATGGATTTTCTGTTTGTGATTTTTATTTAGGAAGAGCTCCTTATGCGTCACCTGACATCCTCCTCGGCGTAAAAATAGCGTTCAATTGAGTTATCGATGAAACTTTCACCAAAACATTTTTGATGGTGAGAGCTGTCTATGGGATACAAAATCGCCCAAGTACCGTAACAAGCAGGCGAGAATCAAAGCCCTCTAAATTTTAGCGAGTGATAAAAGTCTAGAAAGATCAGTACTTCACATACATACATTGAAAAGCTGAAACGAACAATTCCTTCGCTCGACGAGTGAGAGGCCAGTGGCGGCCACCCGAGCGTCCATCTCAATCACATGACCAAAACAAACGATGCGCATCACCTCTCATTCAGAAATGGACCAAAGTAAACAAACAGCGTGTCGAGGGGGAAATCGGAAAGCCAGAAGAGTTCGTCCTCTGCCCCACATTCCTTTTTTTCTATTCCAAAACCTATCAGAACTAAGCTCGCCTGCCGAGTTATGGGGGTGGGGGTGGAATTCGAGGCTCCGCAAGATCTGACGTTTTTTTTGGGTGACTTTTTTACTGCGCCCCCCCCCCCACCCTGATCATCGTTGCTTTGCTTCAGAGTATAAAATTGTGGCTAGGATTTTTTAAAATATTTTTTTACAATTTTTTTTACATGACCTGAATTATTATTATTAGTCTAGCCAATTTTGTCGGGTGTGAAATCACAGAGAAAGTCAGACAGAACAAATAAAAATGAATTAAATGAAACAAAAAATGTAATAAAATAAAACATGACAAATAGATCCAGGTTACCGTGGAGAGAGATGAGCTGTTCAATTCGCACTGACTAAAAGAAATCATTTACATGTTTAAAATTTGATTTTACATCTTATTTCTGTCCCGTTCAGGGAACAGGAATAAATAAAATGAACAGGAATAAAGTAATCTGGAGCACACTAGATCTAGTAACATTGATGCCCCACGACATCAATTTTGCAAAATCCTGAAAAAAAAAAATTATTTTTCCTAACAATGAGCAATCTTAGGTTAAAGCTCCGCGGTGGGTTTGAACCCAAGACCGGACCCATAGTCTCTGACTGATAACCGCGGATGCTAGCCATTGGGCCATCGCAGACTGCAAAATACAGGAGAACTTTCCCATAGTAGACATCACAAAATCAAGAAACCCCCATCTGCGAATAAGATTGGGATCTTATTCGCAGACGTCTTCGGTTAAGATGGGGATCTTATTCGCAGACGTCTGCGAATATGCACTTCGTACAGCAAATTTGTTGAGCTACAGTTCGCACGTTGATGCTATGCCTTTTGATCTGGGGGTGGGGGAGACTTTGATTCTGACCAGTCATCCAGTGGTTCACTGGTTATATATTCTGATCATGCCTTTGATTTAGAGGGGATTTATAAAGAGGGCAATAAGTCGGGAGTAGCACCTCAAAGAGGACAGTGACCTGAATCATGAAAGCATGGCTCCCGCCCAGTACAGGTTGGCTTGACCACCTGTATACACTGTGAGCCCAGCACAGGCTAAGGTAAGTGGCACAGTGATGCCCGTCATTCGCAGCGCGAAGATTAATCTAATAATTGATAGAGATTTATAAAGATTAATATTACAGCATGCTATTTGCCAAGTCTGAGCTGGGCATAATATTTCACTTTCTTAAATTTTCAACAAACATGATGTCTACTATTTGACTAGGCTAGATTTCTTGATAGATCTGATCACAGAGGAGAAATCTGGACTCACCAGCAGCAGCCTCGTTTTTCACACTGTGCTTGGGATGCTTGTCCTTGAGGGAAGCAATCAAATCTCCAAGGGTCTCCTTTGACCCGGCACTGATCTGTCTTTACTTGCATTCTTTCCACATAATCTGTATCCTTTGCCGCGACTACAATGCAGCCAACTACCATAAGAATTGCATTGTCGAACAGACTATTGCTAAACAGTCTCAAAACTAAGCAAGACCTAGACCTGGATCTATCCATTTCACAGTCCCGTACACTGATGATTTGTATGGTCAAGAAGACGAAAGAGCAAGAAACGCCGCCGCTTTTTTTTTCAAGTGTTCTGCTTGCCCTTTATTGTCAGGACGGACTGACAAATATATGGGTTGCGAACTTCTGAACTTTAGAACTTCAACTTTCGCTTTCAAAGCAAGGGATGCTACTCTCATAACTTTTTAACAAACAGCATTGCCGGTGAGGATTTCCAAAATTCTTAATAATCGGGGACAACAAAAAAAAATCCCTAAACGAGGCAAAAAAACAAAACATGATTTTTTTTCAAACCTCAAAAAATACAATTTCGTTATGCATTGAATTTAAACTAGCAATGTCAACGAAATCATGCAAAAGATCCTCTCACGTAGACAATCCCAAACTGACCTTTAACAAAGTTGGCTTTTTTCACCTTTTAAGCCGCAAAATAAATGGTATTGTAAGTGGAAGGGGGCAATTTTGTGTGTGTCTGCATGTGTGTGTGCTGTTTACAAAGAAATAATAGCATGCACAAAAGCACGAAAAATCTCTATAAGCTTATCTGCCAGGATCCCAAGGTAACCTCCAAATCCCAAGATCTTTGGAAAAAAATCCCAAGAACCGGCAATAGGCCTACTAATGTTCAGCCCTTCCCGCCACACCGATGATTTCATCTATCTATCTATCTTAACTATCTATCTATCTATCTATCTATCCATCAGTCTGTCTGTCTGCCTGTCCGACCCCCGTCTGTCCGCCGACTTGCCTGCCTCTCCGCCTGTCTGTCTGCCCCCGACTGCCTGTCTATATGTCTGTTTGTCAGTCTGTCTATTTATTTATTAATTTATTACCGCATATTATTATTTATAAATTATTATTTCATTCATTTTGATTTCCATTATTCATTATTAATTATGCAGACCTATTCATCCGCCTGGACCATACTTAACACTACGGCACAATAGTGTCGTGTTAGTGAACAAACAGATTTTAGCCTACAGTCTTATTTTCGGGGATTTATTCATACTTTGGAGTTTAATAACAATTTGATAACCCCACATTTTCCTAACAATAAGATTTTTATTTCCCTAAGCTATTCACAGCACCTACTGATTATTAATGGCAGTGAATACAGAGGCCCATAAATTGCTAAGCTTACATGGTACAGTTCAACAAATCTATTATATATTTCAGTAACTTGCAACCTTTGGCATGACTAACTGACCAAACTATACACTCTTCAGGCCTTAAATTTGGCAGGAAGGTGGCAATCGAGATAAGGAAGATGATGGCTATAATTAAAAGTTGTTTACTTCAAGCATGTATTTTTAAACAATAACGGAGGGGGGGGGGCACATGATTGTTTATTCCGGGCAATGCCCGGTAGGTCATCTAGTAGGGAATCATCCATGCATCACGACTGTGCCCATGAATAACACAGTGGTCTAACTCCACTTTCATTGGAAACAGATATCCTGACATCTTTCGCAGGAATAAAGATCTAATCCAAGGAAGACAAAATAACTAAATTAATTATTTCTTATCTTTTAGCCTGCTATTTAAATCAAAGAAAAACAGAAAATAAAAATTGGAACACAGTTTTCTTACAATAAATTAAAAGGGGAGTTAAACCATTCTTCCAGCCATAGGCCCAATGTATTTTCACGTTTTTCTAGTTAATAACCATGTTATCATACAGAGAGCGATTTCCCACTGATTGCAGCCAGTGACACGCAGCTGAGTTCTCATTTCCTCCCTGGGTCGGACTCACCGTGGTTTATTACTATAATGTTTATCACGGCAAGATCTGCTCACGCATGCATTCACACCGTCGGCTACCTCATTATCAGACCACCGATCAAGGCTACCTTTTCTGTTAGAAGGCTCTTGTCGGCTGACCTTACTATTTTTACATGGTAAGGTATGTAACCCGAACAGTGAACTCAAGTCTGTATTTTCTCTATTGGGATAAAGTATTCACTTAGATCGTGAAAGGCAGACAAAGTAATCGTGATCGTACCGACGTGCCACAAAACCTAAACTCAAACGCAATTAAAATGCGTTGTGGCATTATATCAAGCTGTTTCACAGGTCCGATTTATTCAGCTCCTTATCGTAATACTAAAGTCGCACGCGTGTAATGTCAAATGTTTCAGTTGTGCAAAAAGTGGAGTTGGAACAAACAACAACTGAGGTCGTCATATTATGACTACAGAACCTTAACAACGGCATTTTGAAAAAAAAATAAAAAATTAAGGTTATTGGTTACTAACGGTATAATTTTGTCACTATAGTTCGTTTCAAAATTCATGACCATGGCAATTGCCTTACATCGTTTAAACCGTCTGTGTGATTATAGTGAAAATTTGGAAGCAGGTTCAGGATATCCATGCCGTTAAAAAATAGCACAGGGCTGTACAGAATACTTCTTTGTGTATGTTTGTGGTAGAAGTGGACGGTAGGAGGAGGAGGAGGGGGGGTGGGGGGAGGGGTCACGGTACATATTTCAACGCTATGATGTAAGCAAGGTGTACGCAAGGGTTACATTGAGAAGCAATGGTTTGTGCCACGTGACGTCTCAAAAATTGCTCTCCCCAATATAATATTAGGCCACATAAGTCTTGTACAAACTTTTAAACGGCTGTAACTTGTGAACCGCTGGAGATGATTGAATGATATAAAATAAGTTTTGTCATCTTTAACTCACGTTTTACTGATCCATAAATGAACAATACGTAGATCTAAATGAGCATTTCAGGCCAGATAGAAAGACCCGGTAGGCTGAGACCTCAAAATGAATACAGTGCGATTTTTCAAGAGACTGTATTTTTATTGTAAATTTGGAATACGTCTTTTCAAAAGGCTATGACTTTTGTTTCAGCATCTTGATATCTTCATTTTTTTTCTGTGCAAAATGATCTGGTAGTGCTTTGCTTTTACTTCTGATTTTGCGATTTGCAGTTTAGACGCTCAACTTCTGCACTCTGTTGTTTGGTTATCTAAGACAGGAGATCAAGTTATTATTTGTTTCAGGGGAATACGCTTTGTTTATTTCATGATTTAAATGTTTGAATTAACTTACTTCGTTCAAAAGCATTTAATGTTTGTTGCCATATTCAAGCGGCTTGGCATATTATTATGTTTTGCTATTAGTATTGCTGTTGTTATTGTTGTTGTTCTTAATGTTGTTGTTACTTATGCCATAATATCGAAGATTGCGGCAGTAGTATCATGGCTTCAACATCATAAGGTTGCAAATTAAAGTTTGTTCCGATTTTTTTTTTTATTTCGCCTCTACAGGCAGTAGATACTTTTGTAATAACCACAGGGAGCAATGTTACATTAAAATATAGTTTTTGTCCGAGAATAATTTACATCCCTCCCCCAACACCCCCCCCCCCCCCGGGGCCATACGTCTCTCATATGTTGCTAAAGGCATTTTGAGAAAATAGACAATGGGTTGGGTTCACCAACTTGGAAGTCATAGAGCTTGCGGCTCTCCGACTACTTTTATTCAAAAACCGGCGAAGCATTTCATGGTGGTCTACACCTGACTCCTGTTGACGTGAATGAAATTTACCAACACCGGGGTGGGGTGGGGGTAAAGAGAGTCGTCAACCTTTTGACCTCAACTTTGACATAGCCATTGTCCATTAAAAACGAAACACTCACATATGACAGATACTGAGCTTATCTCTGAAGTTTTGATTGACGATTCTCTTAATTAAGCCATGTTCTTTTCCAAGCTGACCCTCATCCATTATTCATTTGTTTACCCACTGGGGAAGAGCCTAGAGCAATAATTCCTTTCTTGTAGCTTTCAACCTAAATTCAACATTTTGCTCATTTATCAGGAAACAACCATTTAATCCATACATCGGCCCCAGTCCTATTCAAAGTAACACCATTAAGTGGAGTCAATTTAGTTTTTGTGAATTTGTTTCGACCATTTCAATTTTGAGTTGGAGTCATACGGCACGTCGGAACGACAACTATTTTTTCGTCGCTTTGTTTAGGCCTGGTACTCAGAGCTTCATCAGTTCAAGTTTCACAAATAGATTTCAAAGTTCCATATGAAACTGATCACATCGGTACACTCGTTCAAAAATTCTCAAAGAACAATAATAATTATGTCTAGATCTGAAAAGAATCTTGTAAATGTGCATAGAAGTCTTCAAATCCAGTTGTAGATCTCAACTTTTTCAGAAAGGACAAGGCGTAGACACGCTTTAGGTTCACGTCGGAAATAAAGGAATAGTGCCTTCTTCTGATATGCATGAAATCCACACTTTATTGATAGTCGCCAGTTGAATGCCACACATTCGGGGGGATCTTCCCCCGTGAGTAAAAAACAGTGTGTGAGGTGGATATGACCAATGCAGTCACAACAGGATTATCTTTACTGGTGGTGACCATTTGCCGGAAAAGTCTAATGTTCGTGGACCGTTGCAATTTACTAAGCCGTATAGGCAAAATACTGGATTGTCTTCACTGTTCAGACATAGCGTTCTTTGTATTTAAAATACGCTCTCCCAACAGTAGCATTCCCGGAAAAAAGTTCTTGTAGCCATGTCGACAACGACCTTTTTCACTGGCCATCCAGGCAAGCCTAGTCCTAACCCAGACCCTATCTTTAATCCCAAAGCTATCTGAAAACTCGGAAAACTCGACCGTGCCAACAAAGCCCAGTTGGATCGAATGGCGCAAATAGCGGTTTCTTTGTTCCTCACCCCAAGGTTTTGTGATCAGTGGCCTAGCGAAGTTCCATGGCGAGTGAAAACTCAACAAGTTTTGAGCACTCCTGCCTAAGGTGTGAAACGGACCAGAGCTGATGCAGACGCCAGATTGGTGGCTCGCCGTCCATATATTTTGCGTAGTGGACAACAAGGAAACAAGGCTATATTATAAGATTTAAGCGTTCCACATTTGTTGTTGTTGACATTGGAGAACGGAAGGGTGCACTATAATATTATGAAGATTTTCTTTACTTAAATAAGACATGGTTGATTCATCTTTGCAATTCCTCCCCTAAACAACATCAAACTTATCAACTGTTCATTATATAATAAAAATAATAATGAAGATAATTTATATAGCGCCCAATCCAAACAATTTGCTTTAGATAGGCGCTTTTTAGAAAGTCTTGTTCTCTCCGTCTGCAACTCACTCTACTATTTCTCTCCTTGTCTCTCTCTCTTTCTCTCTCTCTTGCTCTCTCTATCTATCTACCTAACTATCTATCTGCCTCAAACACAATCTATTGCACACACTCTTGTGTTAGACTTACATTGTATACATCGACACACACACATTACATACTATAAGGCAGAAATTAAATAAACCAACAAAAATAAAATGAATTGAGAAAATAAAAGGATTGGGAATGAGACTTCACAACTGGAAGTGTTTTTTGAAAAGGTGGGTTTTTAAACCAGTTTTGAATCACAGTGTTATTCGCTGGGGAATAAGGAAGAAATGTTTTCAAGACAAGCAAGTTATGTTGGGAGTATTAAACAGTCGAATCTCTGAAAGTCAGTGCCTTTCTGTAAGATAATTATGGTTCTAAATCGATTCGTATGCCAAGGGTCCCGGGTCCAAAACCCGGCCGGTGCAGGCATGTTGGAAGTTTTGGATTTTTCTCATATTTTCGTGTCCCGGGCAAAATTAAAAAATATTCATCCCTAGATTTTCTCTACTTCCCCCCCCCCCCCCAAAAAAAAAACCCCACCGCCGACCCGTCGGCGCTGCACTGTGGCGACGGCGTGCCTGCTCCAGTTGTAACTGGGCTGCAATGGCACAAAGGCAAATTTCCTAAATGGGATTAAAGTAGTATACAAAATAGAAAATCCAAAAATTTTCCAGTGCTCTGCGAAGCACAATGGTTTTTAATCAGTTTCTACAGATTTTGTTGAGCTTTTAAAGTATTTCGTCACAAATGAGTTCACAACATGGGATATCAAGCATAATTATACCCCGCTTATCGTCTAAACTGCTGATTTCACTGGACTACCTTCTCAGACCACCTTTAACGTTTTTCAGGCGCATCAACCTCTTATTTAACGGGGTTTCTCTTGCCCTACAAATCTCCTGTAGTCTTGTTCCCCTAGAATTTCCCTTTTTTGGGAGGTTATATTATCATTTTTACTACTTGTTTTGACCCATTCCTGTTTGAGAAGCCATCTCACATGACCGAAAAACACAGTAATTTCGTGATGAATTTCATTAATAACTGGCAAACCCGTAGTATTTATGTCAGGTTTTAAACTGTAACTTCGTGTGTTTTGGAGAAAATCAAAAATATCAAAATGAATATTAATGCCATAGACGTTATACGAAATCTAGATATCCGCGGAACTCATATCCCGTTGTGTTTCAGGGAGTAATTAACAGACCCACGCACCTTTTAATGGGCCATCCTTCCTCTGGTATAACTGTCCACACTCAAAGCGGGAATCTTTCATACCACTACCTCATTTTTATTTTTGTATGTGACATCCTTCCTGTAATATAATCCTCCATGTTAGTAGGGGAATTCTTTCACACCACTACCCCATGTTTACAGATGTAAATTACAAGCTATTTCTAATTTATACAGCATAATTACTTCGTTTTGCCTGAAGTCATGACCAAGAGGTCAAACACCCAGTTTACGACCTATCCGCGCTCAATATTTTTAAATTTTCTCCCACTTCCCATCAAAATATAATAGTGCGACCTATCTGTGAGAGTATCCGGAAATGTTTAGAATGACCTGTTCTTCCGAAGCTTCCCATATCATGTTGACAATTTCACGCGCCGACAGATGACATCAGCCCAAAAAGGAAATTATCTCAGGGGACATAAAAAGACAGGAAACAATAAATAATTATATAGAACCGCTGATTTTGCTTATTCCATACCTCGAAAATGGTGACGTCAGTTTACTAATGGCTGTTTTGGCGTAGGCTATAAATAGGAACGCAGTCGGTTTCGAGATCAGCTCTGTTTCCTGGCCAGTGCAAGCCAGAGCGGACGGACTGTCAGAAACTGTCGCCAAGAATTTAGAATTTCTGGTCAAATGTGCGTTTGCGTCCTTGCATTCGCCAAAGACTTGGAAGATCAGTAACATTCTAATTTCATCCGTACAAGATGACGTCTTCAGCATTTTTGACGTGCATTCTGTTGGGTAATTGTTTATTTGGAGTGACTCATTTGCGCCATGTGGCCGAAATGGATTTTCTTGCGTTTTTTTTTCTTTTTTTTTTTATTGTACAGTAAATTAAAAAAATATTAAGAGCAAAGGTTAACATCTGGATTGAGTTCAGCCAGAGAGCCTACACACTTTAAGCTCTCTGGTTCACAGACTAATAAATTAAACAGGCTGGATGATCCCATTGTGTGACGTCACAAAACAGCGAAAGGTCATGAACCATTCGCCACATTAGATTTACGGTTGCGACCGACGCTTCAGCACAGTTACAATGCAGCGGTCGTTAAAAGTCCAGACGGTCATAATTTATAACAATAAAAAAAAGGCAGCTGTAGACAATAAAATGAAAGGATAGGCAAGACAATGCATTATCAATACATGTACAACCAATCTTGACAAATAAAAAGAAATTTCTAATGCAGATAGAACTAAAATCGGAATTTCCCGAGCGGCGGCCACGTTGGTTATGCGGCCGCATCTCATTAACTTCCGTAAAAAACGACACAGCCCGAAGCTTGTGTTTCCAGTCTGGTTATTTATTAGTCTGTGCTCTGGTTCAACTAATTGTTGATTAGTCAATGTAACTTCTTGTTGGCCGTGTGGCCACACTAACGTTTTTGGGAAATTTCCCAGACTTTACGCAAAAACGTCCTACTGTGATGGCCCAAACAGCGTTCGCCAATTGTGTTTGATTGCTTGTTTTTGCAGTCCCTTCAATAGACTTTTATGGTACTGAATTTTATTTTAAAAAAAACAAAAAACTTCATCAATTATTTTCACAATTATCAGGAATTATAATATTGGGGATATCAGTTAACTTGAACTTAACAAGAATGATGTGAGAACGCATGTCAGACAAAATCTCGAATATTAGAACATTTTTTTGGCGAATTGGGTATCTCTGTGTGTTAGTGGGATTTTTTACATCTCGTGCACCGGCCATCATTTGTTTGTCAATATGGCGGTCCAAGTGAGATCTAATCTGTGCTCTGCTGTTTTAATTTCTTTTTTTTTTTTTTGGACTAGGTTCAGGGTTGAGGTTAGGATTAATGGTCGAGATCTGTTTTTGTCTACCCGGCGAAGGAAACTTCCATTTGCTAATTTATTTTTGAAACCTTGTATATTTTTTCTACCTGGACATTACAAGGAGGCAGTTAGAAGAGTCTTTTTCTACTTTATTAACATTTGAAATGTTTCTTCACTTGTGTTTTGTTTTCTGGATTTAGTGAAATTACAGTTTGCTTACAAGCTAAATTTCTGTGTGTTTTGTGGGAAGCGAATTATGCCACTGATGTTTGCACACAAAAGTGTTTGTACATAAATAAACTGAAGTTCTCTATCCATTTGGTCTGCAGTTGCCGTTTCTGTAGCTGTTGGTTACCAACATGGGCGGAACCAGCATAAAGTAGTCAAGTAAGTACCTAACTAGGACTGACATAATTTCCACACCATTAAATCTGACCAAAAATTAAAAAAAAATACTTTTCAAGAACACCCCCCCTCCCCCCCAAAAAAAACAACAACAACAACAGTAAAAGAAAATTAAAACAACAATCCGACAGTAAATCGAGGGCCACATGCTATGTAGCCTTTGACAGCAGGCAGGTTGTGTTATAGGTCAGAGGTTAAATTCTGAAAAGTTGTGGGTTGAATATCTTTTGTTTTTAAAATATCGCAAAATATTCAAGCTGATTTGTAAAAAAGATGTCATTCAGTCTAAACAAAAAAAAAACAAAACATAAGAAAGTGTTTACCGGCCCATAATTGGTTAAGTGATGTTTATTATGGAAAAATTCCTTCATAATTATACATTTTCCTCAATAGTGTGGTGGTTTAGCATTTTCTTCTCCTGACAATCGGGGGGCCGTGGTTTGATTCTCAGCAGGGTATTTTTTATTTTTTATTTTTGCGAAAGTCTTTTTTTAAAATTAGGATTCAATCTGTTTAATTTTTTTTGTTTTGTTTTGTAAATCCGACAACAATAATAGGGAATAAATCCAGTTTTTTTTTTTTTTTTTGTATTCAGTCAATACCAATGCTGGCGGATAAACCCGGGTAGTATCCGTTGATAATGTTGGCGGATAAAGGCAGCTTCCCCCCCCCCCCCCCAAAATATGGTGCAATGAAAAAGCATACCAGGAAACCCCCCAGACTTAATTCTCTTTCTGTATTATTCCATCCACTGACGGAAGTTACATTTTAAGAAAGTCTATTGAAATTGGCTTAGTTTTAACACACATTTTCAAGTTTTTGGTCCCACGAAGGTCCTTACTGACCGAGGGCTGGCGAGATTTCTTTTATTTTTATTGTTGAGAGCCTTTTGGCTGTCTAGCTTCAACCCCCCCCCCCCCCCCCCCGGATTTTTTTTCTTATGATTTGAGGTCTTTATTTTAGGAGGTTCGCTGCCCTTGGCATTTACACCTCACTTTACTTGTTTTATTATTTCTTGTTCTGGCGGGGGGGGGGGGGGGGGGGGGGGGGGGGAGATGATATGGATAAATTTTAATCTATTAATTTCAATTTTGCCCGGGCAGCGGCCTTTCGGCCTGCTCTTTACGATTTCCAACTGCCAAGGTATCTTTAACGTGCGCAACGTGCACACGGGCCCTCCGAATTTTTTCGTCCTTATCCGAGAAGACTAGGTACTCGATCCTACCCCCCAATAGGACCAGGGACTTGAAAATATGAGAAAAATCCAATTTCCAAGAACTACTCGATCCTACCCCCCAATAGGACCAGGGACTTGAAAATATGAGATTTTTTTTCTTCTTTTTTTTTACTTTAAATAAGAGTTTAATATTTGCAGTTGTTTTGAGTCTTATATAGGTTATTTGTGACTGAAAGCTAAAGAACGTTAATGTTTCATTCTTTTAAAATGTATCGTTGATTATTTCTAATGTGCAGCTTTGTGAAATACAAACTACCTTTTTTACTCCCTCCATTTGTTTTAAAGATATTGTTTCAATTTTTCCAATTTTTCCATAATATTCTTTTATTATTAGTCTAATAAAGGTCCTTCGCGATCGAAAACTAGCTAAGTTTTTTCTTTTTAATTTCTCCCCCCTCCCCCAACCGCCTCTCCCCCCCCCCCCCCCTCACTCACCTCTCCCGCCACACACATACACTTTGTCCAGGCGCCAGACTGCTACCTGCGACTCTCAGGCCAGATTCCGTACTATCGACGGACAGTGTAACAACCTGAGTCAAACTTCCTGGGGCAGCTCTGGATCTTTCCTTAGACGGATCCTACCTGCATGTTACGGGGGTAAAAATTCATGTTTGATGTGGCTGTCGCTGTGGTCGTCGTCATTATCGCCGTTGTCTTTCTCATCTTCATCATCATCAACATCGTACAGCATTGATTTTGATTCACTAGCTGATTTGCACTGCGAGCACTTGAGGCGTCACGAACCAACCGGCGGCGAGCTAAAAGTAGTTCACTACAGAAAACAATGACACGTGTGTACATGCACATGGAAGACGTTCGGTCAATTCTGTCACTTCCTTTCCCTTGTTTACACGGATGGTAGGGAATCTGACCAGCTTGGATCCATCCTTTCCACCCCTGTCATAACAGTCAACTGCAATGCAACCAGCAGCAATTTAACCGCTTAGACATAATTCTCAAAGTTACACTAACCAGCTGATCCATCGGCCATCTTGGGTGTCGGAAGAACAAAACAAAAACACTCTGTAACGTCATCCGCAGTTGGCCAGTCTGCAGAGTGAACACACCTCAGATTTTCTCTACTCCGATGTATAATTAGGCTACTGTCCCTTAGCAACACTAAATTTAAATGATATTGACGACGTCATTGCTGATAACATGAAGATGACATAATGATGATGATTGTCACTATTCCGTACAGTGTTGTTGTACTAATTATGTTTTTTTTTTTTTTTGTTGCTCTTGCGTCAAATGTACAGCGCGGAGTGTTTCCCCATTGCTCTTGAGAATGATGAATACTTCACAGACAGAACCTGCATGACGTTCTCACGTTCAGCCAGAACCGCAGACTCGGCAGGTAAAATCTTTTGCCATAGGGAACCTGCATGAGAACTTGGAACATAATAATTTTCTCCAAGACACCAGATACTGAATAGATCCATTATTTAAAAAAAGCAGTATGATGTATTTGTCTGTAAATATTTTACTCCATTGAAGAGGCTTCGGTGCCCCGTGAAACCACAATCTGCCATGAGACGCTACACTTTAAGGGAAGAAAACAGCCCACGTCACTACTTTTAAGGCCAAATGAAATGCTCGGAAAATGATATAAAAGGATCCCTATACGCCAAAACTGCCAATTGGACGGGTTGCTCTTTGTTATTTTTGCTCTTTCCAGTCTTTTCTTTCAATATAGGTAGTTTTTATGAAATTTAACTCGTTGGATACCAGTCACTGTACACTAATCAGCAAAGTAAAATCGCAGCAACAAAAATCTTTGGCTTCGCAAAAAAAACAACAACCCAAACGCTCAAAATGATTATGGAACTGAATGCTCCAAAATCATGGGTTGGCAATCAGCGGCCCCCAAACCATTATGTAGTCTTGTAGTTTTCATCTGTGGCTCTCTCTTTCAGTTATTGCAGATTTTAAAACAGTCATTAATGAGAAAATACACTGCTAGTATCCAGACATTCATGCGTTTTACGGCTCAGTCAAGTTGAATTCTATTCTTCTTCTTCTAGGCTTTGTTCATCCTCTGCAGGATGTAGCCCTCCGCAGACTTCTTCCATCTAGTTCTGTCCTCTGTCTGTCGCTGCCATGTTGTGCCCTCATGCTTACTGATGTCATCCTGCCATCTTCTTGCTGGTCTTCCTCTAGATCTCTTCCCAGTTCTTGGTTGCCAGACAATATACCCTTTTGTCCATCTATCATCTATTTTATTTATACCTAGATACTTGTCCTGGCCGTATCCATTTCTTTGTGGGTAGATTCTTTGATATAATATCTGTGACCCCTGTCTTCATTCTTATTTCACATTATTCTATTAGAAAACTCATATATGTGGCTCTTCTACTCAGGAAGGTGTCAACCTCTGCTTTCAAAACAACAAAATGAAAAAGGAGATTAAGAAAAGATTAGTTGACATTTTGTTGAGACTTTCATTTGTTTTGTTTTGTTTTGCACTTTCAGGCGCCCAACAACAAACAAATGCGATCACCTCGTTCATTGACGCCTCCAATGTGTACGGGAGTTCACAAGAGGAGCTGGACCGTCTTAGAGGAGATAATGGTACGAGGGCCCTAATAGAGTCAAAAGTCTTGTCAATTGTACTTTAAGTACCCAACCAAAAGCAGGGAAGTCGTTGGTCCTATTGGTTTTTCTATTCGTTTTAAAAAAAATATCTGAAACATTTTTAAAAATGAATCTTTTAGGAGTACGAGACTGCGGGAGATCATAGGGAAATTAAAACTTCTGTGAGGCAAGGGTTAGAGCCTGTCACAAATCCCAGACTGGGAAATGTAATAGTTTATGACAGGACAACAATCACGAACAAACAAGTTAACACTTAACAGAACAATCCATCAGACTCACACATTTATTAAACATAATTATACATATAATAGCGCAATTACATACATTATATTATGGAAATGACTGCCGTACAACGGCCTTATTCTCACACACACGCTCCCTCGGATCCACAATCCGGTAGTTACTCCTAAAGGCACTTCGGCCTCAGCCTCTCCCCTCAGGGTCTTAATAGTACATTAATGATTCACTGGCACCGCAGTCTCTCAACATCACCTTCCTATTGTCATACACCGTAGCACTCCCCTAGCACCTCAGCAGGGCAATAACACATTATTATTTCCTTAGCCATCAACATGGCAACAACATAATATCAGTTCACTAGCCTATCAACATGGCAACAACATAGTATCTCATTCACTCTCATATCTACGTCCCTGCCCGTGGCCTGACTGCCACGACTTTATGTGCCTCTACTGTCCTGCACTGACAGCCTCACTTCTGGCCTATGTGTGGCCTCCGGCCCTATGCTGGCCTATCCCCTGTGCTCATCGAGGTGGCTCTGCGGCCCGTCCCCGACACCTACAAGAATAACATTACATTGGTATAATACCCTACCATTTCTATTCACTCCACCTCTCCTTACAACCCATGAAGCGTACACACACTAGTTCACCTTTCACTCACCACACATCTTACGGTAACACACCTCCATCGGAGTACACACTACTCACTCGCGCTACAAATCCATGAACTCACTTTCATCTATCGCTCATGGCGCACATTGCTATATCCAATATCAAGGACTTCCACATTCCTCACATATACTTATTCACATCATGGTAATAGACGAATATAATATAATACATCAATCATAATAATCAATCAACGTTCTACATACCAGTCATAACTGGAAAGACTCTTCCACTAGTCTTCTCGACTGCTTCCCCTTTATGTCCGCCCGATGGGCTTTTATTCACACGTCCGATCCCTAGGACCTTCTAACTTGCAGTGATAGTAATACCGCGCTTTCGCCTCCTTCAGACCCCGCCCCCACTACTACTCACAACAGCACGCTTAACTTGCTGTCTACTGTGAGCCTTTCTTACTCTACACCCGCTCTGTAGCAATCCCCTTAATTGCACTCACTCCACTCGTGACATCATCCCCCACCCCAAAAAAATTAATGCAATTAATTTCAAATCGCATCAAGATGACTGTCAACGAGTGAGCGTGAGCAATACCTACACTAAAAAAACTGACCTAGCAGTTCCCCTAGTATATAAAATAACGAAATCAGGGGAAAATATGGGGATCAATATGGCCTGAAATATGCATATATGTGTCACATCATGAATAGCTAACTAACCACAATACTTAATACAGAATCAAAAACCATTCAACCTATCAACCATTCTTCATATCATATATTTTATAATGTCACTATTTTAAAGTCGACTCATTCACAGAGATCCTGTCAATGTTCCTGTCCTCCGATGTATAAGCTCCTGAAATCTTCCCCTAGGCTCGACTAAGGTAGTCGGCGATATGATTGCTGGTTCCTGGAATTGGTTGAATAACGAAGGTGTACGGCTGTAAAGCCAATGCCCATCTAGACAAGCGTGGGCTGGACGAACGATTCTTCGACAAAAATGTCAGTGGCTTGTGGTCCGTCTGGATACAAAATTCTCGTCCCATGAGATAACGTCCCAGTTTCTGGACGGACCAGACAATGGCAAGACACTCACGCTCTATCACAGAATACTTTCTTTCTCTCTGCAATAACTTCCTACTGACATAACATACAGGATGGAGACATTCGTTCTTCTCCTGTAGAAGACAAGCGCCGACACCAGAGTCCGACGCATCCGTTCTGAGGATAAAATTAGATCGAAAATCGGGTAATATCAGAATGGGTGACGATGATAATGCTGTCACCAAATTATCAAATGATGTCTGACATTCAGACGTCCACTGGACCTTATCGGGTTGTCCCTTCTTAGTAAGGTCAGTAAGAGAAGATGACAAGGAGGAAAAATTTGGAATGAACTTTCTGTAATAATTTAAAATTCCCACTAAGCTTCTGACTTGTTTCTTTGTTTTAGGGATTTGCAACCCTACTAACTTGTCAATTTTTGTTTCTTCAGGTCTCTGAACACCTCTACCCACAATATGTCCTAAGAATATTATCTCTGGACATGCCAAATCCATCTTTGCGGGTTTAGCAGTTAACCCAAAATGGCGTAATCGTTGAAAAATTACTGTTAGTGTCTGAATATGATCAGACCATGTCGACGTATGGCATGCTATATCATCAAAGAATGACACGACATTAGGTATGTCCTTCAACACCAATCTCATTAATCGTGCAAACGTCGCTGGTGCGTTTACCAACCCAAATGGCATGACCTTAAATTGGAATAATCCAATGGGCGTTTGGAACGCCGTGTATTGTTTAGACTCCTCAGTAAGCGGGATTTCCCAATACCCTTTCGTCAAATCTATCTTGGAAAACCACGTGGACCCGGCCAATGAAGCTATTAATTCCTCCTGAAACGGAATAGGCTCCCTATCGCCTACCGTAATAGTGTTCAATCTTCGAAAATCAATACAGAACCGCACCGATCCATCAAGTTTCTTCACGAGGACGATGGGTGATGAATACGGCGATGTTGATGGTTCTATCACATCTAACTTCAACATCGACTCAACTTCCTTTATGACTCTATCTCTCGAAGAAAAAGGCAGCGGATACGGTCTAAGAAATACTGGCTTATCCGAAGTCAACTTTATTTGGTGCTGGATCACCGTAGTGCGACCCGGCAAATCCGTAACAACATCCGGAAATGACGCTAATAGGGTCTCAAGTTCCCTACTCCTTGAACTTGTAAGGTCAGGGTTAATTTTTTCGTCCCTGTAACCTTGTGTCGGGGTTAACTCCGGCAATTGAATTTGTAACTCTTCCTGCGCCTCGGTGTCGCTTACGTCACAGTCCAACTGGTCTACGACCCCCGTACAAGCTGTAGAGAAGACAGTCTCCTCTGGTCTTGTCTGTGCACACAGATACTGTGGTCTCTCATAAAATCTCTGTAGCATATTAACATGGAAAACCTTACTCGTTCCATCAATGTGGATAGCGTAATCTACCTTTGAAACAACTCGCTCAATAACATAAGGACCTTTCCATGTCATCAATAACTTATTATGGTCCGTAGGTAACAACAACAGAACCTTGTCTCCTGGCTTAAAAATTCTCAGTTTGGAACCTATATCTTTATAGTCTTTTGCTCTTTTCGAAGCGATACCAGAAGCTTCTTCTGCTATAGTGCGCGCTGCAGATAGTCTTTCTCTTAAATCAACAAGGTACTGAAACACCGAAATCTGCTCATCGTCTCCCGATGATGGCGACGTCATCATGTCCCGAAGAACATCAGTTGGGCCCCTAGGACTACGACCGTACATCATTTCGAACGGCGAGAATCCCGTTGACTCCTGCCGTACCTCTCTGTACGCGAATAACACTGCAGGGATATATCTATCCCAATCTTTAGGGCGATCAGCAGCTACCTTACGCAGCATCGACTTTAACGTCGAGTTCAATCTCTCGCACATGCCATTAGCCTGCGGATGATAAGGGGTGGTAGTGATGGGTTGTATACTGAATAAGCGGAACAATTCCTTCATCATCTGCGACATAAATTGCGCGCCCCTATCAGACAGGATTTGCTCTGGTATTCCTACCCTAGCGAAAATTGCAAACAACGCTTCCGCGACTGCCTCAGACGTTATGGTCCGCAGAGGAACCGCCTCTGGCCATCTCGTAGCATTACATATGACCGTTAAGAAAAATCGATTCCCCCTATCGGTCGCTGGGTGAATGGGGCCAACAAGGTCTATCGAGACCTTTTTAAACGGTTCCGAGACCGTGGGGATCTTCTGAAGAGGGGCCTGGGGTGTACGACCCTTATGCGTCGTCTTTTGGCACGCACTGCACGTCTTACAATAGACTTGCACATCTCTGTGGATCGATGGCCAGTAAAAATTTTTAAGAACCCTTTCTTTGGTTCTAGCTATCCCCATATGACCCGCTAATGGGACATCATGTGCCAAATGCAATACTGTTGCGATCAGCAACGCTGGCACAACGACCTGCTTTAAAATTGAGGACACCGTTACATACTTACGGAACAGAATGCCCGCCTGAACAAAAAAAGAAGATGACCCGTTCTTATATCTCCTCGTTTTCTCGGTTCGCGCCTCCCCAAAGCATGGGTTTAATGATGGGTCCTCCCTTTGTAATTTCGCCAAGCGCTCTGGCGTGATATCTAGGTTGACCGCTGGCGTAGCCAAAGGTCTAATCTTGTCTTTATCGGCTACCCGTCGGCGTGTTTCGACCGCGGCGCAAAAGTCAATACCTTTTGATTGCGACCATGCTTGCACGTTCTCATCGGAAGGGGAACCTACCCGCGATACATTCCCAATGATGAGCTGGGCGCCTGGAAAACAACCAACGACTGCTTCGACTTCCCCGCTAAGGAAAGGTGTATCTATCATTATTTTTGCCATGGGTAATTTCTCAATGGCCCCCGAAAATTGGATGCACGGGACAGTCTCACCTGTAAGCTGTGAATCCCGAATGCAGTCTCTATGCACTCCCACAACGGTAGATCCCGTATCTCGTAAAACCGAGACCGGTTCGTCCCCAACAAACCCCGGATAAACCCTAAGACCACCTCCTGTATGACATGAATTTATGACGGGGATCTTTCTCCCACAAGGTAAAACACCGGAAGATAATAACTTCTCACAACTGGGACACTTAGAATACTGTCCGCCTCCGTTGTCCGATGTAACACACGCAGCCGCATGATGAAATTTATTTGGGGAGCATGGACTGGAGCTACTGTCCACGTTCGCCGCTATCCTACCTGCAGGGCAGTTCACGCTGATGTGATCCGCTCTACCGCAGTTCCAACACTTCGCGGCCCTACACTCGCGTGAAAAGTGACCCACGCGTCCGCAAGTCCAACACTCCGCTCCCTGTGCTGCTCTAGGCCTGGGTCCCCGTGACCCATCGCGACCGGAACTAGAGTCCCTATGCCGTCGGTCATCGGCAAAGGTCACAATTCGCCCCCGGCCATTACCGCGACCTAGCCCTCCTGCTCGGTCAAACTTACCGGATCCATATGCCGGTGATTGGTGATAGCCCCTACGCTGCCCCTGGGCTTGCCCGCTATAGGCACCACGCTGACGCGACCTGTCCCTAAGTCCTGCCGGCGACCCCTCGACAACGGCGACGTACCCAGCATCTTGGACGTACGCCCTGGCGACTGGTTTGGACGGATGCGCCGTACGGTATGCCTCCGCCAACTTAGACGCCTCCTGCACCGTCGCGGGTTCGTTCTCTTTCAGGAAAGCCACCAGATCTTTGTGGCACGACGCGTACAGCTGGTCACGGATCATTAAGTCTTTCAGTTTAGCAAAGTCCGTGCCCACATGCGCCAAGTCTACCCAGTTCGCGAAATACTCCGTTAGTCTCGCGACGAAGGCAGCAAAGTCCTCCCTGGTATCTGCACGTGCTCGCCTAAACTGCTCCCGGAAATATTCCTCGGTACGCGCAAATCGGCGAAGCAGCAAAGCCTTCAGCTTATCGTAATCTTGTACGTCTTCGCGCTGTGCTCTTTAAAGTATGTTAACGCTCGCCCCTGCAATAGCGACGCCAGGTACGTGGCCCATAATTCCTTATTTTCCCCCCATTGCAATTGTGCGTTCAGTTCGAACCTGTAAAGGAAGGCGTCTATGTCGTCCTTCCGGTCGTCGAACGTAGGGAGCTTAATCCTAACGCCACCTTTATTGTGTACCTGCCGCTCAGCCGTTTCCGCTGGCGTATTCTTCTTGAGTTCTAACTCCGCAATCTTTACTTGCGCCTCTATCTCCTTTAACTTTATCTACCTCTCCTGCTCCTGAGCCTTAGCCTCTCTTTCCTTTTCCTGAGCCTCTTTTTCCTGCTCTCTATCCTTAGCACGCTCATCGCGCAATTCTGCCTGCTGTTCTTTAATCCAGCCGCGTAGCTCCTCTCCCTCCAGGCCAAGTTCCTTACCCAACTTCATTAGTTGTTGGAGTTCCGCCATTTCACAGCTTTATGGTTATGGTATCTATTATGCGAACGACCAACCTGTCGGTATGATCACTAGCAACACGACCAGAGACCTGAGATCACACCAGGTATAACAATACCCAATTGTCTCAAATACAATTCAGAATTTTACGTACTTCCTAACTAATTCTATATCTACAAAATGTATAGCACTATTAATTATAAAAAGAATAGAAAAGACAAGAATAAGGAAATTTAGTAGAAGGACCACAAGTACGTCAAGGACAACGAACCAGACTAGGACAAAGCTTCTACAAAAAAAAACTATAATGGAAAAAAATGCAACCTACTACGCCGATTATACTACACGGTACAAACAAGAACAGAGTCTGAAAAAAAAGAACGTATCTACAGATAGGGAGGAGAAGGACAAGAGAAACGTCTTCCTAAAACACGAGGAAGATAGAACGGCACAATCTAAACAAAAATACAGGTCCCTACAGAACTGGTCACTGTGATGAACGAAGTTCCAAAGTTTACCACACCTTTTTAAAAGGATAAACTAAGTTCAACACAGCAAACCCGCGCCACCGCCCGTATAACCTATAACGACAACAACAGCAAAAACAGGGAAAAAGACAGATTAAAGGGACAGCCCACAATCCAGGGCACAAAATTTCAGCTTCACTTAACTTTGAATTTTGAGTTTAACTCCTCCCCTTAATCGGAGCTCTGGCTGCTTGTCTCCTCAGGCTGCACGCACACTCTGCAGAAATTTAAGTACACATTAATACATATTCATCAAAATACATGCATCAATACATATTCATAAATATACATAAATCATATCATGAAAATTCCATTCATCCCACGAACAAAGACAACAGCATGAATTCCTAGCACAACAGAAAAACAACTAGATATAACGAATACAGAATGTCAGAATGACCACAGGTAAACAGGACGAGCCCCCAGTGTCACAACGGACGAGCCCCCAGTGTCACAACGGACGAGCCCCCAGTGTCACAAATCCCAGACTGGGAAATGTAATAAGTTTATGACAGGACAACAATCACGAACAAACAAGTTAACACTTAACAGAACAATCCATCAGACTCACACATTTATTAAACATAATTATACATATAATAGCGCAATTACATACATTATATTATGGAAATGACTGCCGTACAACGGCCTTATTCTCACACACACGCTCCCTCGGATCCACAATCCGGTAGTTACTCCTAAAGGCACTTCGGCCTCAGCCTCTCCCCTCAGGGTCTTAATAGTACATTAATGATTCACTGGCACCGCAGTCTCTCAACATCACCTTCCTATTGTCATATACCGTAGCACTCCCCTAGCACCTCAGCAGGGCAATAACACATTATTATTTCCTTAGCCATCAACATGGCAACAACATAATATCAGTTCACTAGCCTATCAACATGGCAACAACATAGTATCTCATTCACTCTCATATCTACGTCCCTGCCCGTGGCCTGACTGCCACGACTTTATGTGCCTCTACTGTCCTGCACTGACAGCCTCACTTCTGGCCTATGTGTGGCCTCCGGCCCTATGCTGGCCTATCCCCTGTGCTCATCGAGGTGGCTCTGCGGCCCGTCCCCGACACCTACAAGAATAACATTACATTGGTATAATACCCTACCATTTCTATTCACTCCACCTCTCCTTACAACCCATGAAGCGTACACACACTAGTTCACCTTTCACTCACCACACATCTTACGGTAACACACCTCCATCGGAGTACACACTACTCACTCGCGCTACAAATCCATGAACTCACTTTCATCTATCGCTCATGGCGCACATTGCTATATCCAATATCAAGGACTTCCACATTCCTCACATATACTTATTCACATCATGGTAATAGACGAATATAATATAATACATCAATCATAATAATCAATCAACGTTCTACATACCAGTCATAACTGGAAAGACTCTTCCACTAGTCTTCTCGACTGCTTCCCCTTTATGTCCGCCCGATGGGCTTTTATTCACACGTCCGATCCCTAGGACCTTCTAACTTGCAGTGATAGTAATACCGCGCTTTCGCCTCCTTCAGACCCCGCCCCCACTACTACTCACAACAGCACGCTTAACTTGCTGTCTACTGTGAGCCTTTCTTACTCTACACCCGCTCTGTAGCAATCCCCTTAATTGCACTCACTCCACTCGTGACAGAGCCCTTGATTTCTGTGTATTCCAATCAAGTCTGGTCATGAGTTTGGATGAAGAAAAAAAAATGCCTAAATGAGTTAAATTGACCAGATCCGACTTAACTAACGACCGCACCAGACGGGTCACATTCCGTAATTTGTAATTACAGGGCTGTTGAACAACATTTTGATTGAGAGAAAAGGCAGGTATTTGCCTGCTGGAGATATCGGCAGCTGTATGGCAGACACCGGAAAATATTGTTTCTTAGCAGGTAAGTTATCTACTGGGTATTCTCATTGACAGTTTATCACTTAACGATTGGAGACTCAAACAATATGTACGAGAGGCCCATTGCGGATATCGGCCATTTTAGTTGTAAGGACCGACGCATAACCATGGCGATGGTAGCACTGATTTTGATTCGTTCGCTGATTTGCACTGTGAGCACACCAGGCGTCGCGAACCAATCGGCGGCGAGCCAGAAAAAAGTTCACTACAGTAAACAATGACACGTGTGTACACGCTTCGGTCAATTCTTTCACTTCCTTTCCCTTGTTTACACGGATGATAGGAAATCTGACCAGCTAGGATCCATCCTTTCCACCCCTGTCATAACAGTCAACTGCAATGCAACCAGCGGGCATTTTAACCGCTTAGAGATATCTCGAAGTTACACTCGTCAGCTGATCCACCCGCCATTTTAGGTGTCGGAAGTACAAAACAAAAACACTCTGTGGCGTCATTCGCAATGGGCCTATAAAAGGAAGCGAAACCCGAAAAAAAAAAATGTTTTGGGGTGAGAGAAAGTTATACTTTCCCAGTCAAAATCTGAGAAATACCTGATGCATCCATGTCTTCCAAGCCCGCCAGGAGTACAAATCTGTTGGGGTTTCCCGCTGTTGAGGAACCACTACTCGTATTTGCCACTTAAAGGTACACCTTTTCTGCTGGATGACCTATCCTAGACGCCGCAAATTGTTCTATACATTTGAGTAAAAATGTTTTCAAATAGGGGCAGACTGGTACTTTTTTGCCATTAGGTACTTTTTTCGCCAAGTAAACAGACTGACTGCTTCTAGAATTTTGGCGCTGGAATCCATAGTGTTTGTCAAAATCGGTTTTTGTTTTACATTTTCTAAAGATAAGATTGGCTCTCTGTATATTGGCCAAACAATAAAAGAGCCGCCGGCCACGGTTACGTCAAACTCGCGCGGACAATCATCGGAAAGTGTTTCTCTCGCGTGTCCCACAACAGGGATTCGGTTATTTGCAAGTAGTTAGGCGGGCAGTTGTACGCTGTAAACACTGGCGTGGTGATTGCAATTTGCAAGCATAGTTAACGCTTGACATGCATTATTTCGATAACTGAAGAGAACTGAATATATGGGCTGATTCAAATTATTTGCAGAAACTAAATTCTACTTAGATTTGTGAGAATTTTATGTAACCACACTACACAGCTCCGGTCGAGGGAAATTTGCAATACCTATTCGGTACTTTCTCACCACCCAGTTGACCTAGATTAGCAAACATGTAGCATAAGCATTTGGTCTTAAAATAACATTGTCATTTTTATTGATCTTAAAGCCCGCCCTCTTGTGTAGATCTAATTTTATCTATCGCTTTTGAACCTGTGGTCACACTTTAGATCTCTGGCGCAGGGAAACAACTTCACAGCCCCCACCCCCCCCCCTCAAAAAAAAATAAATAAATCACACACTGAGCTGAGAAATCATCATGTCTGATTTCTGGGATGGAGGGGATAAGATCGGTATGGTGACGAAGACCTGAGTTTTTCCTGTCTATGGCGAATTTCCCCCGGGGGTGGTGAAATAGAATCGACCAGAGTCTATCATAGAATAAAAAAAACAACAACAACAACAATAAAATAAGCCGCATATCTGCAATCGGAGTTATTATCATAAATATTTTTGCATTCACTTGTGAATAGACCCTGGGATCTAGGAAAGCTACAAAAAACACCATCTTGTCAGGTATTTTGCTTTGCATGAGACAAATACAGGCGATGCGATTAAGGGTGGCGAAAGAGCTACAATTCACGGTATTAACTGTAACATGATGAGCATCAAATGCTGCATTTAACTAAATTTCGGACAAATTTTGCAGCCTAATTTCTATGATCTAACCTACAAATCAACTAACCAACCCAACGCCCCCCCCCCCCACACACAAACCACAACGCACTCACGCAGGTGACGAAAGAGTGAACGAACAGCCCAGCCTAGCCGCCATGCACACCATCTCGATGAGAGAACACAACCGAATCGCCAACGAGCTGAGACGTCTAAATGACAACTGGAACAGTAACAGAATCTTCCAGGTTGGTCACATCAAATTCAGCAAAGAGTAGTCGCTCCTTTAACTGTTCTTAGTCGACAATGTCTACGTTTTAATTTCTCCATTCCTCCTTCCCAGAAGAGATTTTACCTTATCTAGTGTCACTGAACCAAATAAGCCCTTTTATTACAATCTTTACAATTTGAGTTTTGAGTCTTTACAATCTCCACCAGGAAACCCGCAAGATCGTTGGAGCGATGATGCAGGTCATCACCTATAATGAGTTCCTGCCAGCTGTGCTCGGCCCTGGGGAGTACCGCAAATACAATTTGACCTCAGACACCTACAAGTACCAGGCCAACGCCAACCCGAACATTATCAATGCATTTGCCACGGCGGCCTACCGGTTTGGACATTCCCTCATACCTGAGTCCCTCTTGGTTGGCGGGGGCGAGCTGTTCCTGAGGGTTAGATTTTTTTGTTATTATTATCATTTTTAAAAACTTTTTTTGTTTAGCCTCTGGGATTTATGAAATCATTGTACACTGAATCCTTTCAAACTGACATTGTGTCAAACATTTTTTTTCATTATTATTGTAGATGCAATTCATTTTTGTTTATTAATGATTTATTTATGTTATCTTTGGCTTTCAATAGGCTTCCCCAATTTTACCAAAAATTCCCAAATTCTGTGACCTTAACCTTGCTCTTAAGTGAGACAAACATTGCATTTCGTACTAGTCAGTTGATATGAGTAGTCTGAGCTTTACTCTTGGCCAGTTGTTTGCCTCACCTTCTCCACCCACCACTATATTTGATGGCTGACCTACATTCAGCTAGTGCAACTTCTGGAGTTGTATCCCTTTATTTTGCAAACATTCCGTGGCACCCCCCCCCTCCCTCCCCCCTCTCCCTTCTCAGTGGCGTGCAGGGGTTTGGTGATGCCCCGAGACTACTCCTTGATCGCATTCCCCAAGACCCAAGTGTGGGGCCCAGTGCTGAGAAATGTAACTTAGATAGACATTTTAGAGTGTAAAAACCGATGAAATAAACTTTTCATTCAAATTAAATATAAATCAGCCACATTAATAACTTCGATGCCCCAAATGAGATCTCTTGTCAGAAAACAATTGAACTAACTCGGGTTTTAGTTCAACTGACAGGAATTATTTTTCAGCGCTGATTAAAGCCAAGTTAGTTAGCCGCTCTTGTGACACGGAAGACATCAGATATGTTTTTATTACTTTCAGCTTGTTGACCTTTCACAACTTCCGATAAAAAAAATGCTTGTAGGACTATATAGGACAGATTGTGCAACGAAGCTAACAGCTATAATTTTAAGTTTCAAAAAACTTAATTTTAACTTCACTCTTTGATTAGATGCCCCCCTGAAACAGATGCCCGAGGCTGTAGCTCCATCTGCATTCTTTTCTGCACACCACTGTTCGGCCCTCATGACAGAGGAGTCGGTGGTGTCACATTAAACAACGTATCACATAATTTGGCATTTTAAAATCAATTATCACTTGTGATCAACAGGATGCGTTCCTGAGTCCTACAGCTGTGCTGGACAGCATGGATCCCCTGGCTAAGGGAGTGTGTGAGGCGCGAGCACCTCAAGCTGACCGGTTTTTCTCCCAGAGCGTCACCCGCCATTTGTTTCAACAAGGGGAGGGAACAGGGTTTGATTTAGTAGCTCTGAATATACAGGTAAGTTATCTGACCTTGGTTTAGATTAACAGAATCATTAAAACTGAAGTTTGGAAGAGGAGACACGAGGAAACAGAGATAACGTGTGTGTGTGTGTGTGTGTGTTTGCCTTTTCTTTGTTTTTTCGTTGCTGTTTTGGAAAACAGGGAAGACATGAATTTTGTTGCTGCAATTTTTGTTTTTTAAGTTCTACTTGCCCCTGGTCTTAAGAGAACCTAAGGGTGGGGTCTTCCCACTTTCCCGCTTCACCAAAGAATAGTCCGTTGTTAATCCAGATGCCACAATACTTAAATACCTCCAAACTGCAGAAATCCGCTCTAAGGCGGTTATTTATGTAAGTTCTGTCCATGTCCTTATAAAATGATCATTGTTATACAAACATGTTTTCCAATAAAAACACATTTCAACAAAAGTAAGATAATTGAATTTCACTTTAAACTGCAACAAATGTTGTTTTTTTCATTTCAGCGAGGGCGTGACCACGGCCTCCCTCCATTCAACAATTTCCGCAGAGACTGTAGACTGACTCCACTGACTCGGCTAGATCAGTTATTCCCTAGTGATGCCGCCGCTCAGTCAGCATACGCGTGAGTACGGCATTTCTATCCATGAACGAATTATTTTCTGACGTGGGCCCATAGAGAGAGAGAGAGAGAGAGAGAGAGAGAGAGAGAGAGAGAGAGAGAGAGAGAGAGAGAGAGAGAGAGAGAGAGAGAGAGAGAGAGAGAGAGAGAGAGAGAGAGAGAGAGAGAGAGAGAGATAGAGAGTGAGAGAGAGAGAGAGAGAGAGACAGAGGTGGGATCATAGGTTTGTCACGGATAATGCCGGGTACCTCATCTAGTAAATCGAAAAAAAAAAACTTTTCTGAAAAATAGATGTCTTGATATTACTAGCTATCAATAGCCGCATAATGATCTGAATAATTATGAACTGTAACATATTTGGAAAATTTGAAACTTTGACCTCTTGCCTTATAGTCAGTAATTGTGGCAAATACCGGCAAGTCCTGAAATATCATGCTGATCATTATAACTCTGTTGTCTGTTGCGCACGTTAACGAGACCTTGGCAATTGGAAATGGTAAAGAGCTGGCCAAACAGGTCGCTGCCCCGGCAAAATTAAATAAAAATTCATCATCACTACCATTCCCTCCCCCTCCCTCCCTCATCTACCCCCCCCCTAAAAAAAACAACACAAAAAACTGCCGACTGGTGCTGCACTGTGGCGACGACGTGCCTCCTCCAATTGTAAATGGCACCAAGGCAAATTTCCCAAAGATACAAATACTGTGTGAGGGAGGTATCGCACTGAGCCTGGTCAGACATAGTCAGTTGCTGCCAGCAAAATGTATGTACCAAAGAAATAGTGGCAGAAACTGACTGTGTTTGTCTGGACTTAGTGTGATGGGGTCTCCCCCGGAGCTGACTGTGTCTGACCGGGCTAAGTATGAACAAAGATACTAAACACGATAAGATGAGACACTCCCTTTTTTCGCACCACTAAAAAAAAACGTGCACACAATTTCGTGCTGAAAAAGTATGAAAAGAATGCTTGATATAATGGTAAATTTATGATGCAAAACAGTGTTACTGCGACTAAAAAAATAAAATAAAAATAAGAATAAAATAGCCAGTTTTTCCCACAGCAATTGAAGTTATAATTCCAAATAACTGACGTCAACCAAGGCGTATAGTGATAGTTGGACAGTGAACAAAATTCAATATTTTCCCTGTTTGGTTTTGTAAAATATGGCACTTTTCATGACTTCCGCGTGTTTGCCGCTAGGTGGCGGTGCGAAATCTGTGCACGCTAAGAGCATAAGCTGTTTCATCTTATTAATTCTAGTATTTTTGGTATGATACCTGAAGTACTCAGACACACCCCCCCCCCCACCCCTTATGTTAGCGTTTGAATATCGCCACCTAAGTTCTTGATTGTTCCAACTCCACTTTTTGCAGGACTGAGAAATTCGACGTTAAACGTTTGCAGGTTTAGTGTCATGATAAGGGGTTAGAATAAATCGGAGCTGTGAAACAGCTTGGTGAGTGCCAGAAAGCATTTTAAACAAGTGCCAACATGTACATAAATTTTGTTTTACCCCTTCTACATACTAAAAGATCTCCAGATTTTCAGAAAAATTGAGATAGAACAAACAAGAAGTAAGGTCGCGGCGTGTGGTAGATAATATATGTGAGTGTGCATGAGAAAACCAGGCTTAAGTCGGCAACATGACATTTTGAGTTCTGTACATCTATATAAAAAAACAGCAAGGAAAAAAAAATTCATTGCTGCGAGGAAGAAATGCACAGACCTGAAAAAATTCCATGTGAAAGATAGTTCTTTTCGCTACTATGTCTATTCCTTTGACATGAAAGCGAAGTATCACAATTTTGTAATAAATGAAAATAGGCCTAAAAATATCGAATAATGCTTTCTCCTCAACAATGATGGCCTCCCTCCTGCCTTTGTTTTGTTTCGACTTTAGGCTAAACTTCCGTTTAGGTTTCAAAGTTTGAAGGCATGAGTTTCTGTGCCGCCTGCCTTAAGCACGGGCCATGCGGGTGTTACTGTGCCAGTTGTGAGTTGTTTTCTATCTAGATCTAAATAATCTGTGTGCCGACTGAGCAACTAGATGCAACCTGTTCTTTGAACGGGTCCTTGCACTAGTATAATAAAAGACAAGACATTTCTGATAAATTGAAGCCAGTGACCCCCCTAAAACAAGATTTTGAGAAAACGGCATTTGATCCTGTAAGTGGCAATAACTAATTGACCAAGTTATATTGGAGTGATTGCTGTTAGGAGACCGTAGTCTAATAACTAAGCCGTTATAGAGATCTTACTGAGTAGTGTTCACTGCTCACCTACAGTTTACCCTGTAACATGCCACGGTCCCCTAGCAACAGTCAAATCGGAAGTTTTTGGATCTTGTTAGAAAGACCGTTGTCTAATTACAAAGCCGTTATAGAGATCATACTGAGTAGTGTTCACTGCTCGTCTACAGTTTACCCTGTAACATGCCACGGTTCCCTAAACAAGTTGGAAGTTTGTGTCGGACCCATATTTTCACTTCAAAGCCGTTTTTTCTCAAAATCAGCTCTGTCGATATATTGTGGGTTTTCCCATGCACGCTCACATATTTTCACTTGATGCTATTATGACTTTCAGTAACATTGATGACGTTGATCTCTTCACTGGTGGAATGTCCGAGCCCACAGTACCCGGAGGTTTGGTTGGCCCAACTTTTGCCTGCATTCTTGGCCAACAGTTCAGGGACTTAAAAACTGGAGATAGATTCTTCTATCTTAATAGAGAGGGTCGTCAGGCGTTTGATTCTGGTGTGTGTTTTAGACAGACAGACAGACAGATAATAGATAGATAGATAGATAGACAGACAGACAGACAGACAGACAGACAGACAGACAGACAGACAGACAGACAGACAGACAGACAGACAGACAGATAGATAGATAGATAGATAGATAGATAGATAGATAGATAGATAGATAGATAGATAGATAGATAGATAGATAGATAGATAGATAGATAGATACACACACAAAAGACATAGATACACACACAAAAGACAGACAGCAGACGGACCAGAAGCATTAATTCATGCTTGCATTATAACACTACATACACTGATTCTACACACACAAGCTCAATTACACACAGAGAGAGAGAGAGAGAGAGAGAGAGAGGGACAGAG
>OZ007579.1:43925856-43990856 GCA_963931925.1 Onchidella celtica | reverse complement strand
TTTAATAAATGTGTGAGTCTGATGGATTGTTCTGTTAAGTGTTAACTTGTTTGTTCGTGATTGTTGTCCTGTCGTAACTTATTACATCTCCCAGTCTGGGATTTGTGACACTGGGGGCTCGTCCTGTTTACCTGTGGTCATTTTGACATTGTGTATTCGTATATCTAGTTGTTTTTCTGTTGTGCTAGGAATTTGTGCTGTTGTCCTTGTTCGTGGGATGAATGGAAATTTCATGATGATATGATTTATGTATGTTTATGAATAATGTATTGATGCATGTATTTTGATGAATATGTATTAATGTGTACTTAAATTTCTGCAGAGTGTGTGTGCCAGCCTGAGGAGTCAAGCGGCCAGAGCTCCGATTAAGGGGAGGAGTTAAACTCAAAAATTGAAAGTTAAGTGAAAATTTTGTACCCTGGATTGAGAGCTGTCTGTTCTTCTGTCTTTTTCCGCTGTTTTTCTGTTTTTGTTGTAATTGATTGTACGGGCGGTGGCGCGGGTTTGCTGTGGTGAGCGTAGTTTATCCTCTTCGGGAGGTGGGCTAAATTTGGAACTTCGTTCATCACGGTGAACATTCTGTAGGGCTTTGTTAGTGTTTAGTTGTAGCGTCGATATCTTCTCTGTCCCGCAGGAAGACGTATTCTCTTGTCCCTCTTTCTACCTATCTATAGATACGTTCTTTTTTTTCAGACTCTGTTCTTGTTCGTACCGTGTTGTGTAATCGGCGTAGTAGGTTGCATTTTTTTTTCCATTATAGTTTTTTTTGTAGAAGCTTGTCCTAGTCTGGTTCGTTGTCCTTGACGTACTTGTGGTCTTTCTACTAAATTTCCTTATTCTTGTCTTTTCTATTCTTTTTATAATTAATAGTGCTATACATTTTATAGATATAGAATTAGTTGTGCTGTAAAGGTAAATTTCTGAATTGTATTTGAGACAACCGGGTATTGTTATATCTGGTGTGATCTCAGGTCTCTGGTCGTATCGTTAGTGATCATACCGACAGGTTGGTCGTCTTATAATAGATACCATAACCATAAATCTGTGAAATGGCGGAACTCCAACAACTAATGAAGTTGGGTAAGGAACTTGGCCTGGAGGGAGAAGAGCTACGCGGCTGGATTAAAGAACAGCAGGCAGAATTGCGCGATGAGCGTGCTAAGGATAGAGAGCAGGAAAAAGAGGCTCAGGAAAAGGAAAGAGAGGCTAAGGCTCAGGAGCAGGAAAGAGAGTTAAAGTTAAAGGAGATAGAAGCCCAAGAGCGGGAGATAGAGGCTAGGGATAAGCAACAGGAGAGAGAGGCGCGAATAAGAATCGCGGAGTTGGAAATCAAAAAGAGTGCGCCAACAGAAACAGTTGAGCGGCAGGTACACAATAAGGGTGGCGTTAGGATTAAGCTCCCTACGTTCGACGACCGGAAGGACGACATAGACGCCTTCCTTTACAGGTTCGAACTGAACGCACAATTGCAATGGGGGGAAAATAAGGAATTATGGGCCACGTACCTGGCGTCTCTATTGCAGGGGCGAGCGTTAACCTACTTTAAAGAGCTACAGCGCGAAGACGTGCAAGATTACGATAAGCTGAAGGCTTTGCTGCTTCGCCGATTTGCGCGTACCGAGGAATACTTCCGGGAGCAGTTTAGGCGAGCACGTGCAGATACCAGGGAGGACTTTGCTGCCTTCGTCGCGAGACTAACGGAGTATTTCGCGAACTGGGTAGACTTGGCGCATGTGGGCGCGGATTTTGCTAAACTGAAAGACTTAATGATCCGTGACCAGCTGTACGCGTCGTGCCACAAAGATCTGGTGGCTTTCCTGAAAGAGAACGAACCCGCGACGGTGCAGGAGGCGTCTAAGTTGGCGGAGGCATACCGTACGGCACATCCGTCCAAACCAGTCGCCAGGGCGTACGTCCAAGATGCTGGGTACGTCGCCGTTGTGGAAGGGTCGCCGGCAGGACTTAGGGACAGGTCGCGTCAGCGTGGTGCCTATAGTGGGCAAGCCCAGGGGCAGCGTAGGGGCTATCACCAATCACCGGCATATGGATCCGGTAAGTTTGACCGAGCAGGAGGGCTAGGTTGCGGTAATGGCCGGGGGCGAGTTGTGACCTTTGCCGATGACCGACGGCATAGGGACTTTAGTTCCGGTCGCGATGGGTCACGGGGACCCAGGCCTAGTGCAGCACAGGGAGCGGAGTGTTGGACTTGCGGACGCGTGGGTCACTTTTCACGCGAGTGTAGGGCCGCGAAGTGTTGGAACTGCGGAAGAGCAGATCACATCAGCGTGAATTGCCCTGCAGGTAGGATAGCGGCGAACGTGGACAGTAGCTCCACTCCATGTTCCCCTAATAAATTTCATCATGCGGCTGCGTGTGTTACATCGGACAACGGAGGCGGACAGTATTCTAAGTGTCCCAGTTGTGAGAAGTTATTATCTTCCGGTGTTTTACCTTGTGGGAGAAAGATCCCCGTTATAAATTTATGTCATACAGGAGGTGGTCTTAGGGTTTGTCCGGGGTTTGTTGGGGACGAACCGGTCTCGGTTTTACGAGATACAGGATCTACCGTTGTGGGAGTGCATAGGGACTGCATTCGGGATTCACAGCTTACAGGTGAGACTGTCCCGTGCATCCAATTTTCGGGGGCCATTGAGAAATTACCCATGGCAAGAATAATGATAGATACACCTTTCCTTAGCGGGGAAGTCGAAGCGGTCGTTGGTTGTTTTCCAGGCGCCCAGCTCATCATTGGGAATGTATCACGGGTAGTTTCCCCTTCCGATGAGAACGTGCAAGCATGGTCGCAATCAAAAGGTATTGACTTTTGCGCCGCGGTCGAAACACGTCGACGGGTAGCTGATAAAGATAAGATTAGACCTTTGGCGACGCCAGCGGTCAACCTAGATATCACGCCAGAGCGCTTGGCGAGATTACAAAGGGAGGACCCATCATTAAACCCATGTTTTGGGGAAGCGCGAACCGAGAAAACGAGGAGATATAAGAACGGGTCATCCTCCTTTGTTGTTCAGGCGGGCATTCTGTTCCGTAAGTATGTAACGGTGTCCTCCATTTTAAAGCAGGTCGTTGTGCCAGCGTTGCTGATCGCAACAGTATTGCACTTGGCACATGATGTCCCATTAGCGGGTCATATGGGGATAGCTAGAACCAAAGAAAGGGTTCTTAAAAATTTTTACTGGCCATCGATCCACAGAGATGTGCAAGTCTATTGTAAGACGTGCAGTGCGTGCCAAAAGACGACGCATAAGGGTCGTACACCCCAGGCTCCTCTTCAGAAGATCCCCACGGTTTCGGAACCGTTTAAAAAGGTTTCGATAGACCCTGTTGATTTAAGAGAAAGATTATCTTCAGCGCGCACTATAGCAGAAGAAGCTTCTGGTATCGCTTCGAAAAGAGCAAAAGACTATAAAGATAGAGGTTCCAAACTGAGAATTTTTAAGCCAGGAGACAAGGTCCTATTGTTGTTACCTACGGACCATAATAAGTTATTGATGACATGGAAAGGTCCGTATGTTATTGAGCGAATTGTTTCGAAGGTAGATTACGCTATCCACATTGATGGATCAGTAAAGGTTTTCCACGTTGATATGCTGCAGAGGTTTCATGAGAGGCCAGAGTATCTGTATTCTCATACTAGTGTTGAAGGACATACCTAATGTCGTGTCATTCTTTGACGATATAGCATGTCATACGTCGACATGGTCTGGTCATATTCAGACACTAACAGTAATTTTTCAACGATTACGTCATTTTGGGTTAACTGCTAAACCCACAAAGATGGATTTGGCATGTCCAGAGATAATATTCTTAGGACATATTGTGGGTAGAGGTGTTCAGAGACCTGAAGTAACAAAAATTGACAAATTAGTAGGGTTGCAAATCCCTAAAACAAAGAAACAAGTCAGAAGCTTAGTGGGAATTTTAAATTATTACAGAAAGTTCATTCCAAATTTTTCCTCCTTGTCATCTTCTCTTACTGACCTTACTAAGAAGGGACAATCCGATAAGGTCCAGTGGACGTCTGAATGTCAGACATCATTTGATAATTTGGTGACAGCATTATCATCGTCACCCATTCTGATATTACCCGATTTTCGATCTAAATTTATCCTCAGAACGGATGCGTCGCTCTGGTGTCGGCGCTTGTTTTCTACAGGAGAAGAACGAATGTCTCCATCCTGTATGTTATGTCAGTAGGAAGTTATTGCAGAGAGAAAGAAAGTATTCTGTGATAGAGCGTGAGTGTCTTGCCATTGTGTGGTCCGTCCAGAAATTGGGACGTTATCTCATGGGACGAGAATTTTGTATCCAGACAGACCACAAGCCACTGACATTTTTGTCGAAGAATCGTTCGTCCAGCCCACGCTTGTCTAGAGGGGCATTGGCTTTGCAGCCGTATACCTTCGTTATTCAACCAATTCCAGGAACCAGCAATCATATCGCCGACTACCTTAGTCGAGCCTAGGGGAAGATTTCAGGAGCTTATACATCGGAGGACAGGAACATTGACAGGATCTGTGTGAATGAGTCGACTTTAAAATATTGACATTATAAATATAATATGAAGAATGGTTGATAGGTTGATTGGGTTTTGGTTCTGTATTAGATATTGTGTTTAGTTAGCTATTCATGATGTGACACACATATGCATATTGCAGGCCATATTGATCCCCATATTTTCCCCTGATTTCGGTAATTTATATACTAGGGGAACTGCTAGGTCATTTTTTTTAGTGTAGGTATTGCTCACGCTCACTCGTTGACAGTCATCTTGATGCGATTTGAAATTAATTGCATTAATTTTTTTGGGGTGGGGGATGATGTCACGAGTGGAGTGAGTGCAATTAAGGGGATTGCTACAGAGCGGGTGTAGAGTAAAATTAACGCACGTAGACAAGTAAGTTAAGCGTGCTGTTGTGAGTAGTGGGAGGGTCTGAATGAGGCGAAAGCGCTGTATTACTATCACTGCAAGTTAGAAGGTCCTACGGAACGGACCTGTGAATAAGAGCCCATCGGGCGGACATAAGGGGAGCAGTCGAGAAGACTAGTGAGAGAGTCTTTCCAGTGATGACTGGTATGTAGAACGTTGATTGATTATTATGATTGATGTATTATATTATATTCGTCTATTACCATGATGTAAATAAGTATATGTGAGGAATGTGGAAGTCCTTGATATTGGATATAGCAATGTGCGCCATGAGCGATAGATGAAAGTGAGTTCATGAATTTGTAGTGCGAGTGAGTAGTGTGTACTCCGATGGAGGTGTGTTACCGTAAGATGTGTGGTGAGTGAAAGGTGAACTAGTGTGTGTACGCTTCATGGGTTGTAAGGAGAGGTGGAGTGAATAGAAATGGTAGGGCATTATACCAATGTAATGTTATTCTTGTAGGTGTCGAGGACGGGCCGCAGAGCCACCTCGATGAGCACAGGAGATAGGCCAGCATAGGGCCGGAGGCCACACATAGGCCAGAAGTGAGGCTGTCAGTGCAGGACAGTAGAGGCACATAAAGTCGTGGTAGTCAGGCCACGGACAGGGACGTAGATATGAGCGTGAATGTGATAATGCACTATTGCCATGTTGAGGGGAGAATGTACTATTGAAATGATAATGTCTATTGAAATGATAATGTGTTATTGCCCTGCTGAGGTGCTAGGGGAATGCTAAGGTGTACGACAATAGGAAGGTGATATTGAGAGACTGCGGTGCCAGTGAATTATTAATGTGCTATTAAGACCCTGAGGGGAGAGGCTGAGGCCGAAGTGCCTTTAGGAGTAACTACCGGATTGTGGATCCGAGGGAGAGTGTGTGTGAGAATAAGGCCGTTGTACGGCAGTTAATTGCAATAATATAATGTATGTAATTGCGCTATTATCTGTATAATTATGTTTAATAAATGTGTGAGTCTGATGGATTGTTCTGTTAAGTGTTAACTTGTTTGTTCGTGATTGTTGTCCTGTCGTAACTTATTACATCTCCCAGTCTGGGATTTGTGACAACCTGTGCCAAGACCTCACGATGGCACACATTTTTATGTTGTCTTGGTAAAGGTTTTGCTTAAGTATATTTGCCACAAGAGCCTCAGTTTGTTACTGATGGGCAAAAGGAAGTTCGTGATAGATTTAAAAGTATTTTATTGACTACTTTTTCCAAACAGAACTCATTTCTCTGTGATGGCAAGAAAAAATATGAACAAATCGTCACACTTAAAGATTTGTTATTCATGCACAGCACTGACTGCACAAATGCAATAACAAAGAAAGAGCCATTGTATCAAGTGAAAGAAGAGTAAAAACAAAATAGGCTTCTAACATTGAAAATTGGCATCAGTATAATCCAGTGATAAACTAATACGACAGAGCATCACAGCGAAGCAACATGAATCCAATGCCCCACTCCTTTTGGTCAGTTTCATAGTTTCCAGTACTTATAGCTATAGAGGTTCTATGATTCATAATCTTCACACCAGAAATTTAAGATATATTATCCAAGGTTCAGTTTCATGAATGAAAACTGAATAGAAACTAAATAAATTTTTTAAAAATTACATCAGATTCAACATTAACAAATTTTACCAGTTATTATTTTGGTGTTTGAATCATGCTGATGTGTGAAGCCTAGTATTATTTCTTCTGGTGGGCCTTCTGTTCATCAATTTGATGCTGTTGTTGTTGCTCTTTGTGGCATCTTGTAGTTTGTCTTCTGTATACATGAGAATCTGCCTTCAGCTTTGCTGATCACTTCCATAATCATACTGCAGCCTTATCTTGCTTCTCTTGCCAGATAGAGGTGGCCTTCTATCTAGAGATGTGGAACTTTTTTGAGGTACCTGGAGAAAAATTATGTCATTACTTCAGTGACTTTGAAATAACTTGTGCGTACCAAGAATCCAACAGAAATTTTAAACATAGGAGAATCAACAACAAATAAATTATAATTTTCAGGTTACACTTTGATTTTCTGTCTTTTCATACGATTGACTTAGTTTGTTTTATTTGATCCCACTGATTTATTCAACATAAACAATAGAAACTTTATCAAACAATTTCAGTCTCTTTAAGAAGTAATATTTTCAAATAATATGTAATTTGATTGTGTTCTGATGTCCTCTGTGATATTTTAAAGCAAAAGTGTCCCCTGTGGCAGAGTTAAAATCATGTGACACGAAGATAAATCTTAGCTTCCCTTCTTGCGCCTTCTTGATTCAGGAAGTGGAGCCCTCACAACGAAGAAATGGGTTCCAGTCTATCTAAAAATCCAACTGCTGGAAGAAACGAAACACTACATTCCACTCCCTTGATGTATAGTGTCCCCTGTGACAAAGTGGCAAAAAATATTTTTCGAGGGGTTCTGATTTATTTTGTGTCACTTTTTCCAAATACAACGATTTAGCAGCTCTAGCTTCATCTATACTTATTATGAAAGGATAAAAAACATTTATGGCAAAGTTAAATTATTGAATGAGGGGGCTTGAAATACCCAAGTCAGATGTGACACCGCATGTCAAGAGGGACACTGATGATTTTGAAGGAGTATAAAATTGTATCAGTAATATATTCGTAAAAGTTTGCCAGAATATACTTCAGGCGCTCAAAGCAAAAAATTGGCTTTTGGACAGTATCCTTATTGAAATTATTGTGTTTCAAAATCTGTAGTTTCTAACCTCTCAAAAGGGATGCTGGTTTAAGAGTAAGTTCCTAACAAAATCTCCTTGTAAAACCTTTCAAAATCAACAAACGGTTAAAAGCTGTTACAAACTGTCCCATTAACTTATTTTGTACCTGACTGTGAAATGAAATAACATAAATGAAATGATAACATAAAGAATGCCAATTGCAGTTTGAGGTTATTTAAAAGGAAAGACGAAAGAATGGCACATTTTGACCCTGGCTCAAATATTACATGTAAATGATACTTTTACTTTTCATGACTGTAAATTGTAATAAATATTATCCTGTTATAGCACCCCATGGCTTCCTCTTGACTATTTTACAGTGCGCATTTGGACTGCATTGAGTGTTTGCCAACGAAATCAAAATTTCAAGCCCCTGATTTATGGCTGCCAATTTCTTTACTCTTGAACTTTATCCAGTAACCATAAATTTTACCTTTTACAACATGCCATACATCAAACCACTTCACACAGCTATGTACGCAGGTCTGAGATTTTTGTTTCCTCATTCTCCAGTTTTAGTAATCCTCGCTGCAGCCCCTCCAACTCTATGGCATATGAATCTGGTGTCTCTGTCACCTTGTAAAGGTGTGAAGAAATTAAAGGCGATGAAAAAATATCTCTAAAGACAGCTGAATAATGACAAAGAGATAACTATGGTGACCTAGGCCAATATTTATGATGTAGTCAGATTTGGCAACTTTACCATTTATACCTGGTAGTGGTAGACGAACACAAGACTGAACAGAGCACAGACAGATATTGTCAGTAAATTACTACAAACAACATTGGATGGAGCTGGATTTTTTTTCTTGTAAATTGAAACTGTTTGCAGTCTACCAAAAGGGATAGGCCTACAAGTTTAAAGCTATTTCCATCACTGCTGGAGAGGAGAAAAAAGGGAAATAAAATTCGTAAGTTTCAAATTCTTGAATCACACTCATGTATAATACGTACCATCACTAGTTGCACGCCGAGAAGTGTATAGCTAGAATATGTAGCTGTTCGGCCAGGTGTGCAGCAGCGTGCATCCCCTCCAACTTTGATTGGTCTTCCTTGGTGCTCCTGCATTAGAGAGGCCTGCTGCCTTTCCCATTGTTTTGAAACTGAGGGGACAAGATATCTTTGCTGGATGTTGTAGTAAGTTTTGAGGCTCATTGTGGCTACAGACATTGATTTTCGTGACCTGATAATTTTTTAAACATTCAGGCCAAAGAAGAAAATGTGGGCAGCCAACAGGAGATTTCCCCAAGCCAGCTTATGATGAACTGGCTAGCTATTCCATTGTCAACTATGCCCATAAATACAATTACCCAGCAATGGAGCATAGTCCCCCAAGTCTTCGCTGACTGTACCTACAAAGATTCAACAATAAGAGACGCATCAAAATGATCTAAACACTAGCAACAGAATTTTGCTTTGATTTTGCTCTATTTACATGCAGGATGGGAAATACAAAATTTACGAACGACATTCATTGGTAGGATAATCAATTTTGTAAAAACAAACATATCAAAAGAGACATACATACATTTGGTGCCAATTGTTTAAATCTTACTCCGAACAAAACCATTGTTGAATGGGTGAGGGGTGATGCAGATGCATTTAGTCTCCAAAGACACCTACAAACTGATCACCACCGGATCAATAGATGTGTAATTCAGGTCATTAATGATATTCTTTCATGTCATCACTGTTTCACCAATGCCCCATTACTTCAACCATAGTAACTTCAATTGGAGAATTCTCATTTTTAGGTGAGTCACATCCAATTCATCGATGAGGTAGGAAACTGGTTTTTAGTGGTCTTCAACTGGATTCGTTTCAACTGCTACATCCCTAGCAGGATTGCTGTAGATGTTGTCTCCTTTCGTTTGCACAACTGAATACAGGTCAGTACATTAGCTTATGCTGCAGCTCGTTTTGCACTGCAGCTAAACAGGTTAAGAGACTTTTTGGTGCTCTCAGCTGCAGCTCCACAAACCATGTAGTCACAGTGTAGAGGGTTGAAGTTTGGAAATGAGCCACCAGCAACTTTACACGGTAACACCTGATGCTGAACGTCCAGACAATGCGTCTGATACTGTTCATAGATGGTGAAAAGCTGAGCAGCTTTGGTTTGACATACTTCTTGGCTACAATTTTCGTACTGAAAAGATACATTTTCCTCAAGAATGTCCCCGGCGCCCGATGATGCAGCCAAGCAACAAAGTGAAGCAGAATTCTATGATTTCTTCCTCTGTTTAATACGTGTTACCAACTCTTGGAAGACTGGAGAACATTACATTTTTAACTTGGTAAGAACTGAAGTGTTTCCAATGACAGCAAACGAGGAAACAGTGCCCCGCCCACTGAGGACATGGATTGCAAAGATGTTCAGCATGATGGCTTCGGGGAAGATGACAAACAATATTAACGGACATGACATTACTGGTTGGCAATAATACCTTCATGAAAGGTACTATATTAACCAGAATTCCATGCATTTCCACGTGCAAGGTGTTAGCAAGATATGGCAGTACGACTGGTCTGTGTCGTCTGAGTTGACTTTAATGTTATGATGCCCATCACTGATTTCCTGAATCATGTGATATATCACAATAACACCAGCTTTCTCGTGATTGATAGATGTGTAGTGCTGAATTCCACCTCCCAACTGTACTGGTTGTGGGTCTGGGTCTATGACAATGCTGTCACAAATCCCAGACTGGGAGATGTAATAAGTTATGACAGGACAACAATCACGAACAAACAAGTTTAACACTTAACAAAACAGCCCATCAGACTCACACCTTTATTAAACATAATTATACATATAATAGCGCAATTACATACATTATATTATTGAAATGACTGCCGTACAACGGCCTTATTCTCACACACACGCTCCCTCGGATCCACAATCCGGTAGTTACTCCTAAAGGCACTTCGGCCTCAGCCTCTCCCCTCAGGGTCTTATTAGCACCTCAATAATTTACTGGCACCGCAGTCTCTCAATATCCCCTTCCTATTGTCATACACCTTAGCATTCCCCTCGCACCTCAGCAGGGCAATAACACATTATTATTTCCATAGCCATCAACATGGCAACAACATAGTATCAGTTCACTAGCCTATCAACATGGCAACAATATATTATCTCATTCACTCTCATATCTACGTCCCTGTCCGTGGCCTGACTGCCACGACTTTATGTGCCTCTACTGTCCTGCACTGACAGCCTCACTTCTGGCCTATGTGTGGCCTCCGGCCCTATGCTGGCCTATCTCCTGTGCTCATCGAGGTGGCTCTGCGGCCCGTCCCCGACACCTACAAGAATAACATTACATTGGTATAATACCCTACCATTTCTATTCACTCCACCTCTCCTTACAATCCATGAAACGTACACACACTAGTTCACCTTTCACTCACCACACATCTTACGGTAACACACTTCCATCGGAGTACACACTACTCACTCGCGCTACAAATCCATGAACTCACTTTCATCTATCGCTCATGGCGCACATTGCTATATCCAATATCAAGGACTTCCACATTCCTCACATATACTTATTCACATCATGGTAATAGACGAATATAATATAATACATCAATCATAATAATCAATCAACGTTCTACATACCAGTCATAACTGGAAAGACTCTCACTAGTCTTCTCGACTGCTTCCCCTTATGTCCGCCCGATGGGCTCTTATGCACAGGTCCGATCCCTAGGACCTTCTAACTTGCAGTGATCGTAATACCGCGCTTTCGCCTCATTCAGACTTCCACACCACTCATACATGCACGCTTTTCCCACTTGTCTGCACGAGTTATTTCTACTCTTCCCCTTTCACGTCTTTTCCTATCCGTCTGTCGTGAGCTCTTCTTATTCTACACCCGCTCTGTAGCAATCCCCTTAATTGCACTCACTCCACTCGTGACAAATGCGATGTGTACTCACTGAATGCTACAGAAACGTCACCTGGCTGATAGTCATCCGTCTGGTTTGTTCTTCGTGCGTAGCAACGGTAAGAACAAGGGTCTGCTGGGGACGCGACGGCTCTTCGTAGTGTTAACAAAAAGACGTCTGAGTCCTCTCTGGATTTGGGGGGGGGGGGGCATGCAGCAGGACTTTCTACTTAGTTTGAAACACTGATCGACGAAAACCACATACAGAATACGCGCATTCTCATCATAAACAAAAAGTCTTTCCACCGCTGAAGTGATAAAATCAGACACTTTGTTTGGGGAAACTGGTCGTGGCATGGGTCCACAGGCAGCAAGGGTGTCTACATCTGAAACCCCCTGGTGAAATTTTCAGCAGAAATCTTGCTTTGTTTCAACACTGACTTGCTGGTAGATTGCATTTCCACCATTTGGCTAAAGACGACAGTGAGTGAGTTGTTATGAGAACAACATCTCTACTTGGCTAGAAACGCGTGCACGCTTGAATTCAGGATCAATATTTAGCTCAAGAGTGGAAGCAATATTATTGGCCCTAGGGCGAATCGCACAATAATGTGTTCTCACAACTTCAGATGACAACTCTCCTTTGCCCAATATTCTACACACTCTATGCAAAAATTTCATTTTTTTTTATACCGATGAAGGAAAAGTACAATCTTTCAAATATTTACAGCTAAAAACGTAAGAAAATAAGCAATATGCATTTGAAGAAATCTGTTTTCTCCTCTTGTAAATCTGACCCTTGCACTTATGCAGTTTCATATGTGGTTACATAACTTGGCCACCGATAGGTTTATCAGTTTTCTGCTGAAGCCTTGGGAAAAAAAATGGGGAAAAATTTGACCAAATGCTGTGCCTCACACCAACTTACGATGCATAGCATGTCTACTGGAAAGAAACCTCTTAACGAGGACAGGATGAAGCCTTGTACGAAATGCAGGTAATAGAGTCTGCAGTGTACCTAGCTGTTGTGATCTTGTGAGAAAAAATATGGCAGCATCCTCCAGCTGCAATCAAGTGAAAAGGCCAGTTATCTTCCCTTTCTCCCGCCCCCCCCCCTCTCCCCGTTTCTGCCAGTACAAAAACAGTCATGATGGACAGTCACTGCGAAGCAGTTTGTCCACGATTGCATCGTTTGTTGACTTCCCAGTTTTCTGTTCACGCATGTGAAGGGTCCACCATCTTGCGAATTTAGTGAATTTAGTGGTGAATCTTGATCTCAAGAAGTCTTTGACGACTGATCTCGTGCCCAGCTCTCCGCAGGTTGGTCAGTTAGTTTACTGTCAGTTAGTTTACTTTTCTATTGTCAGGTCAAAAAAATTGCTACTGGTAACATGTAATCCAGTACAACCTGTTTCATGAACTGGTACGCTAGCATGGTATCAGTGGGCGTGCACCTGTCGGTGCAAACGGCCAGGGCGGAGGAGGTTTCATCTAACCCAACGGCCACATGCTAGGGCACAATGTGACCCTCAGTACTTGAGTCCTTCATATTGGCCCCCGGTAGCGGTGTGGTCATAGGCTTGTTTGCCTAAATCACAGACGAAGAATTGAGCAAACTTCCCGGACGCAGCTTCGAAGCTGGCGGCATCAGGCCAGTGGTTGACTGATAGGGCAGATGGCAATATACCGTCACTCTGGCCTGGATATCGTGACACAGAGCATCCACCAGTATTGGTGTTCTTTGGTTTGGGTCTTTCACCCTAGTCAGTTGGGACTGCGAGGCTGTGGAGTAGCCTACAGGCAGCCGGTCAGGCAATATGACTGTCCCTCTGGCATCCTCCTGCACCTGGATACATTTCCAGTCGTCTTGACCCTGTCTTGCCACTTGGATAAGTTGTGTCCAGGCGAGAGAGTGAGTCTGATGTTTGCGCAGCTCTTTCTCACTAAAAACAAATTCTTTGCGCCAGTCTTAACACTCACCTCGTCTTCTTTCATCTTTGTCTCGTCTTCTTTCTTCTCAAAATTCCAACGGCGATGGGCGAGTGCGGTGGCAGCAGGTTTGGATAGACTGGAAGCTGTTAGCACAGACCTACATGTTGGTGGCTGTGGGCTATGGTCGCTTCATCGTCGATTGAAGTGGAGGCGTGGGGAGGCAGCACCCACAGTAGCTGAGCAGCCTTATTTAAGGATAGCACTGCTCACCTCAACTGAGGAAGGGGCTAGAAAAGGTGCCCTAAAGAAAGCCCACTTCACATCACCCTGACTGGTATACCGCGACCAGTGGGGATCCCTTTTTGCGGTCGAAACAAAAAGAAATTCAGCTTACTCAGGCTAGGAGCCTGGAATATACGCACACTACAGGACAACTCAAACAACCCGGAAAGACGCACTGCACTTATTGCCATTGAGCTCAGCAGGTACAACCTGGACATAGTGGCACTCAGTGAGACCAAACTCCCTGATAGTGGCCAACTCAAAGAGCTCAGTGGTGGATACACCTTCTTCTGGAAAGGCAAGGGTGCAGTCGAACCGAGACAGCATGGTGTTGGGTTTGCAATTAAAAATGACCTTGTCAGAAACTTGCAGTCCATGCCAATTGAAATAAATGACAGGCTAATGACACTCAGGATCCCAGTTGGGAAAAGCCAGTCAGCCACCCTCATTAGCGCATATGCGCCCACCATGACAAACCCAGATGAAGCCAAAGACAAGTTCTATTCTGATCTAGAATCTGTCATATGCTCTGTCCCGGCAGCTGATAAGCTGATTCTCTTGGGGGACTTCAATGCTAGGGTTGGCTCCGAAATCTCAGCGTGGCCAAATGTTTTGGGCCCTCATGGAGTTGGTTCATGCAATAACAATGGGTTGCGCTTACTTACTTTGTGCGCTGAATTTGGCCTGTTCATTACCAACACAAATTTTAGTCTCCCCGTGGGAAACAGAACGTCATGGATGCATCCCCGCTCAAAGCATTGGCATCTCATAGACTATGTCATTGTGAGGAAGACTGACAGAAAGGATGTCCTTGTAACAAAGGCGATGTGTGGTGCCGAGTGTGGAACTGACCACAGACTCATTGTTTGCAAGCTCAGACTAACATTGAGGCGCAATAGACGCCCTCAAGTGAAAGCGCCACCTAAACGCCTAAATGTTTCAAAACTCTGCTCAGCTGAGAAACAGAGCGAGCTCTCATCAGAACTCTCCTCAAAATTGGATTGCGTGACTTTTGACCCTGAGAACATTGAACAGAGCTGGACTGACCTAAATACGACTGTACACTCTTGCACCAGCAGCACAGTTGGTTTTCCTGTCCGCAAGCACCAGGACTGGTTCAATGATAATGATAATGAAATCAAAGTGCTCATCAAAGAAAAAAATAGTCTCATCCAAGCTCACTGCAGTGACCCCTCTTCCACAGCAAAAGCTGATGCACTGCGTGCATGTAAGGGTGTACTCCAGAAGAAGCTGAGGAAAATGAAAAATGACTGGCTTGAAGAGCGAGTAAGAGAAACTCAGAAATATGCCGACACAAACAACACTAGAAAGTTCTTTGAGAGCCTCCGAGCTGTGTTTGGACCATCCCGCTCTGGCACTACGCCACTTCTTGCGTCAGATGGTTCAACACGCATTGTTGAATTGAATGCCATAATTCAGCGTTGGGCAGAACATTTCGGAGGTGTGCTAAATCGGCCATCAAATATAAATACTGAGTCCATTGACCGCCTCCCTCAGACTCCTATTAATGCAGCTCTTGCCAAGCCATTCACAGCAAATGAGACCCGAACTGCCACAAATCAGATGTCCTTTAACAAATCACCAGGCGTGGATTCAATTCCTGCTGAGGTGTATGCCTTCGGTGGAGAAAAGCTTATTGAAAGGTTGACCGAGTTGTTCAATCATATGTTGAAAGCAGGGAAGCTGCCACAGGACTACAAAGATGCTTCAATCATCCATCTGTACAAAAACAAAGGGGACAGCCAAGTCTGTGACAACCGTCGGGGAATCTCTCTACTTTCAATTGCTGGCAAAATATTGGCAAGAATGCTTCTGAATCGCCTTCTTGATCACCTCTCGTCAAATGACTTGCTTCCCGAGAGCCAATGTGGCTTTCGTAAAGAGAGGGGAACGGCGGATATGATTTTTGCTGCCAGACAGATTCAGGAAAAATGCATGGAACAAAATAAAGCGCTGTATATCACATTTGTTGACCTCACAAAAGCATTTGACACAGTGTGTCGTGAAGGCCTCTGGAAAATCTTGGCGAAGTTTGGGTGTCCACCCGAATTCATCACAATAGTGCGCCAGTTTCATGATGGCATGCAAGCTGCAGTCAAAAGCAACGGCAGTGTTTCAGAGCCCTTTGCTGTCACAAATGGGGTAAAACAGGGTTGTGTCTTAGCCCCAACTCTGTTCAGCATCATGTTCTCTGCAATGCTACAAGAAGCCTTTAGCTCTCCTCCTCAAGGGGTAAGCATCAAGTACCGAACTGATGGCAGTCTATTCAACCTCAGGAGACTTCAGGCAAAAACCAAAACCAAAAGTACTCAAGTCTGTGACCTACTATTTGCTGATGATTGTGCACTTCTGGCACACGATGAGGATAGCATGCAAAACTGTGTTGATAAGTTCTCTAGTGCCTGTGACAACTTTGGCCTCACAATAAGCACAAAGAAGACGGAAGTGCTCCATCAGCCTACTCCAGACGACAAGTATCCTGTGACCCCAAATATCAAAGTCCATGACAGTCTTCTGAAGGTGTCGGAGAACTTCACCTATCTTGGCAGTACACTGTCTTCCACGGCTCGTGTTGATACTGAAATTCTCTCAAGAATCAGCAAAGCCAGCTCTGCATTTGGCAGGCTTCGAAAGAGAGTATGGGATGTCGCCGGCATTCGCACAGACACTAAGCTGAAAGTGTACAATGCTGTGGTCCTTCCCACCCTACTCTATGGGGCTGAAACCTGGACAGTGTACCAATCGCATGCCAGAAAGCTAAATCACTTTCATCTGGCCTGCCTTAGAAAGATCCTAAGGATCAAATGGCAGGATAAAATTCCAGACACTGAGGTCCTCAATCGTGCCAAGAAATTGAGCATCTTCTGCCACCTGAAAAAAAATTCAGCTACGTTGGGCAGGACATGTTGTCAGAATGCGCGACTCCAGACTCCCTAAGCAAATCTTCTTCTCTGAGCTCTCCAATGGAACGAGGAATGTTGGGGCCCCAAAGAGACGTTACAAAGACACTCTCAAGCAATCACTGAAGGCCTTTGCCATTGATGTGAGTGAGTGGGAAAAGCTCTCGCTTGATCGTGCAAATTGGAGGGCGGCCCTTACCAGAGGCAGCAAAGCATGGGAAGCTGACAGAGTCCAGCAGGCTATCAAAAAAAGAGAACGGCGCAAGAAAAGGCCCAGTGGTACTGAACCAACGGAGCGCTCTTGTCATTTATGCGGAAGGGTCTGCAGGGCAAAAATAGGACTTATCAGTCACATGAGAAGCCATAAGACATGAAAGAACAGTCTTTCCATTCTGTCCTCTGTGTCCTTTAGTTCTCTTTATTGTCCATGTGTTGAAATTCTCGACAATTTCTGTTCTTTATTCCTCTGGTGTTGTTAAGGTCATCATCATACCTGATGGACGAACTATTATTATGTCAGCTGGAATTGTACGTCATTCAATATTAACTCAAGATCGAGCAGTATCGTGTGCAGGGTCATCGATATTCGGCATCGATATTGTGACGTCACAAGATGGAACATCAGAGGATCGCTAGTGTTGCAGTACCGTGGGTGCTTAGTATCGGTTCTTACGAAGGCATCGTTACTGATGATAGCGAAACATTTTGGTCTCTCATAAAAAAACCTCGACTGACATCATTTGGCATCAAACTGAACCGAGATCATTAACTTTCTGACAACCTAATTCAGCAATAAAATTTTCCATACGTCCAATCGCTCGGCTCAGATAGCCTTACACAGAAGCCACACTCAAACTATATTGCATCAGTTTGAGAACAATTTGTTGCTAAGCGGTAACAATGGCACAGAGAGCACCCGAAAGGAAAATATTTGGTAACAGATTGGTAAAACTACGGAAATTTATAACAGTGATATTGGTTGTTCTTAGTACTCAGAATGGCGGAGCAGGAGACATGAGTGCTATAATTCTTGTATACAAAAAATGTTAGGACGTTCAGAAATTAAATTAATTTATATTCTTGGGGGATTAATGTTACAATTAGCAAATTAAAAAAATGTTTGTAGCATCTTTCTAAGACATCTGTGGTAAAAACATTAAGATAATACCATATTAGTCAATATAAACATATATCGAAATGATTTATTCGAAATTTTCAGACTTTTTAATGTGTACAGAGTTCTGGACCCATTATATGCAGAATAATGAACAAATAATACATTTGACGCGTTCATGTCCTGGTCTGTCTGTTTGAGAGTAAGTGTGTAGAGAATCAAAGCTTTTGGCAGAAAACCAAGAAAGTAATGAATATTTTCTTACCCCACCCCCGTTAAAATTGAGCTATATTATCGGGATAAAATTGGCGACAAAATCGCGTCTACATACGTAATGCCACCCTTTAGCCAAATATATCCGGCAGTTTCATATGCCCAGGGGAGTACTTTAAATGAAAATTATACAATAAACAAGAGTATATTTTTTATTGCCAGGTTCAACGCTTATTTGAAGAGATAGAGCAAGTTGCCCCCCCCCCCCCCGACTAGTAATGTTGAAGCCAATCGACCGAGCCACCACAGGATTGATCGTGAACTGATGAGGCTCGAAATACAGTGCGCATAGCACCGCCGCCTGCTCAGAAGCGCGGTCTACGGACCAGTTCTTGCGGCTAACTTTCCGTTCCCATATCTTTCTAACTTCTTTGGCTTTGGGGAAGTGATGAAAGCTTACTTTTTCCCCGTTTGCTGTCCGATTGTTTTCCGATCGGCAATTCATTGCCACACAGTAAACCATTGTTTTCGCTTTCTTTTCGCGGTGCTGCGGTAAGTCTGACGTCATTTCCGTTTACGGGCACCGACGGGGAAAAACTTGCTAAAATGTATGGCATCGGCAAATTTGACGACCCGACAATCCTTATTCCATGGGAGCAATCACTCATCCATAAACGTTTCAATAGCTCTGGGGTGAACCAACGGGCACCCTCCCTATAATAAAGCAATCGAACATGGTCATGGCACAACGTTCATTTGCACTTAAACTAGTATCATTTCCTTGTAGCATTTTTTTTTTCATTTTCAACTTCAGAAAAAGGGGGTAAAATGCATGAAGTGAGTGGTGAGCAGGTCTTGAAATTCCAATTTGTTATACGTCTGCTGAGACATATCACCGTTGTAAACTAACATTACAAATTACAATATCTAATTACATATTATGCACTTTCTCCACCTTTGAACGCAAAAGGCCTTTTGATTAGTCCATATACAGTAATCAAATTTTACATGCTCAAATACCGCGGATGGTGCACAGAAGTTTTTATTAGTTTGCTTGGTTTGGTTCTTGAATTTATAGAAAATGCATTGTTTCATCGTGCTGTCAATAGCTGTAATTCTCATCCTCCATCTTGGCTCCATTCTGTTATATAGGTAGAATGCGCATGACGTCACAGATTTTTTATTTTGTACTTCCGCCAAACAAGATGGCCGGTGGATCAGCTGATGAGTGTACTTCGAGATGTGTCTAAGCAGTTAAAATGTTTGCTGGTTGCATTGCAGTTGACTGTTGTGACAGGGGTGGAAAGGATGTATCCAAACTGGTCCGATTCCCTACCATCCGTGTAAACAAGGGAAAGGAAGTGAAAGAACTGACCGAACGTCTCCCATGTGCGTATACACACGTGTCATTGTTTACAGTAGTGAACTCGCCGCCGATTGGTTCGCGACGCCTTAAGTAGGTCCGGACAGAGAAGATGGTGGATATGCGCATTCTACCTATAGCACCGTGCTTGTCATAAAAAGTAACCATATCAAGGGTTCAGTGTGGTGCGCAGTGTCCTGGCGCGCATGAGTTCTGAAGCAGGACTGCAGATTACTACTTTTATTATAAGAGAGAGAGAGAGAGAGAGAGAGAGAGAGAGAGAGAGAGAGAGAGAGAGAGAGAGAGAGAGAGAGAGAGAGAGAGAAGAGAGAGAAAGAGAGAGAGAGAGAGAGAGAGAGAGCACAGAATTGTTTATTCCGGGCAATGCCCGATACGTCATCTAGGTAGCAATTTAAGTCTCTTTAGATTGCTACTTACTGGGGTACATGTATTGTACTTAAAAGATGAATTTCTTAAAAACATAGGCCTGCAAAAAAAAAATTTTAATATTCTGAAATGCCACTATGACGACAGTGTCAGTTATCATAATTTAAAAAAAAAAAAAAAAGGCACTTACACATACTGTTGCACTTTCTTTAAATCCCTGCTCAATCAAAGCTAAATCTGCCAAAAAATAACTCAGTTACACAAAGAAACTTAGCATTATCTATTATTTACACGTGTACAATTCACTGCTTCTTATTTTAATATAACAATTTTTTGAAACATGCATTCAAATAAGTTACTGTGACACACACAAAAAACTGAACTGTAAAAGAAAAAAAGTTTACTCCCACACTAAAAGAAATCTCTGCCTTTCTCACCCATGTTATCCATATTAATTCACGGTTCCAAAATCTGCTTTGATATTCAAACAATGCATTAAAATGGCAAAGAAATCTGAGTCATCACAATGGCCTTGCCATTATCAATTACATGGATGAGTCTCAGCAGAAATCTGCTTTGCAGTAGGTCTATATCTGACTGGGCTCAAACCTCCAGCTTTTTTATTCTAAAAAGCCATTTCCTGCATCTAAAACTAGCCCGGTTTATCGCAAATAATAAATATTTTTAAAGTTTATGGTAACTGTGGCTAGGACGTCACAACGACGGACTACCCGTCAGTCACATAGATTCGTGTGACGCCTTAGTAGTTATCTGCCTAGCATGTAAGTGTCATTCGGTGTCTGGGCTAAAAACCTTTGTCATTTTATCTAAAAACTCATTTTATGCATAGATTATCATGCCATATCATAAATAATGAATGGATTTAAAGTTATACAATAATTGTGGCTAACACGTCACAGTGACATAAGTCTAATGTTGGTCATACTTACCCATTCGAATCGATAGAGCTGCAAAATTGGCAAAACTCTCGTAATTTGCGTCATACTTCAGTGTCGAGTTAGGCAATCTTACTTTCTGGCCTCGCAAAGTCGCCCTAAACAGCTTTGATGACGTTAACGACGCCCGCGAAAGGCCCAAGACGTCACATTGCACCGAGTCGTCACACAAACAGCAATGATGACTGACAACTTCTATGCTCGAAACTACGCCAATGCACTCAAACTATCGAAATCCGTTTCTGGTGCAAGTAACTAAATGTTACTGTAAAAAGTTGAATGACATCGAAACAAAATTTGCGAATAGATGATATCGTCACGGCCCGAGACGTCACAGAATGACCGACAACGAGGCTGTTGATTTCGTTTGTTTTTATTTCACTGAAGCTAAAATCCCATCACTGAAAGTCTAACAGAAAATAAACCCCGAGATATCAAAGAAAGCCCCAGTGCACCTCACACTCACTGAAACGTCATCGCTTTCCCGCTAGATCTATCGTTTTCTAGGTGTTGTGATGACTGACACTGTGACGTCTCAGATCAAATTTTACATCCCCCCCCCCCTCCCCCCCACTAAGACAAAAGAATTCAACTCAATATGTAAACAAATAGCTGAATCTTGAAGATTAAATATTCCCCACCGCCCATCTTAAACATCAATAATTTTAACTCATTAGCTCATACTTTCCCTTTAACCTGTCTGCTGCGCATTGCACTATGAGTGTAAATAAATGCTTTCACCTGAGCTGAGAGAAAACCAATTTTGTAGGGCCACCACCAAAATGACGACCTTTTGAGAATGAGTCATATAGATAGATAGATAAACAGATAGATAGATAGATAGATAGATAAATAGATAGATAGATAGATAGATAGATAGACTGATAGATTGATAGATTTGATAGATAGATAGATAGATAGATAGATAGATAGATAGATAGATAGATAGATAGACAGATAGATAGATAGACAGATAGATAGATAGACAGATAGATAGATAGATAGATAGATAGATAGATAGATAGATAGATAGATAGATAGATAGATAGATAGATAGATAGATAGATAGATAGATAGATAGATAGATAGATAGATAGATAGATAGATAGATAGATAGCGTTGCAAGCATTTTGAGTACCTGAATAGCAAATGCATCAGTATTTCAAACATTATAGAACAATAATCCTCACAAATAACTAAAATGTCAAAATATATTTTCTCAAATCAAACACATTAACTATATCAGAACTCATCACAGTCCAATAGCACAGACGGCTGTCATATATAAATAACATGGCTGCGTTCAAACAAAATACGCATGGAGACAAAAAGTGAATATTAAGTAATAACAAGCTGTGAGGAGCAGATGCAGATTTTGTTTTCTTACAAAAATGTCTTGAAATCAGATCATTCTATTTAAAAATGCAGTCTTTCCTAGCCAGTATGCCTGCACTACATCAATCCGACGTATATTTCTGTAGGATTTCCGTAAAATTGGTAAGAGTACCTTAGTGCATCAAAACGACGTCTGCGTGATGTCACAACAAGCAGATGTACGTGGGAACAATGTTATTGTTATGAGCAAACGTGGCGTCAACCCTACACGTCGGACTTGCATAAGGTAGCTGGCTGGGTTGATAAAATACTTGAACGCTCATCATCCTAAACGATATTTCTGTCGCTGACTTCGAACTTCAATAAATTTCCAACAGTGTGTAAAGTTCAGTTATCCTGGGCTGTTAAAATCTCCAGCTCCGAAAGTGTGCAGTCATGTTCTTTCCAAGAAATAATGCTGATTGCTATTCCTTGTAGAGAAGGAAAAGTCCGGGGAAAATACCAGGAACACACCTTGTTTCAGTTGACGCCACAAGGGTTATGCCAATCCTTTTATTCCCGTAACATTGTAGAAGAATCGCCCGCTACTGTGATAACGCTGTGTGATAATCTGTATTACAAAATCTTTCTAGACTCTCTAATAAGCGCCAGTTACATTTACATTAATCCGAGTTGAGTATATTTTTAAATCACCATGTCTTTGCTTTTAAACAGTTTATGTGATGAATTTTGCTAAAGCGATAAAGTTTGTACGGAAATATTTACTTCTACTTGAGAAACTTAAAATTGAGGAAGTTTTGATCACCAAACATCAGTAAGGTTTCAAGAAAGACGATGAAAGGTGGAACGTGGCGGTTGTCGTGCGAACACGCCATAAAATCCACACTCAAACTCATCAAACTCTTCTAAACACCAAATCTTAATGTGCCACAGAGGTATGTACATTCTTTCTCTCTCTCTCTCTCTCTCTCTCTCTCTCTCTCTCTCTCTCTCTTTCTTTGTCTCTCTCTCTCTCTTTCTTGCACACACACACACACGGGCATATTATTTAACTCAATAACTGAACGACTGATACACCAAATGTTTGACGTAATGGATGAATAGTTAACTGGCTGTCTGTCTGGCTGACTGACTGAGTGATTGATTGACTGGCCGAAGGCTTGAATGAATGAATTACTGACTGAGTGACTGGTTGACTGGACTGCTGAACTGCAATTATGAATGACTGAATGAGAGAATGAATGACCGGGTGACTGAGTGACTTAGTGAATGAGTGGGTGACTGACTAAAAGAATTGACATTATGAATGAATTAATGACTCAATGAAGGAATGAATGACTGGGTGACTGGCTGACTAATTGAATTAATTAGTTAATTAATGACCACCTGTTCCTTTGACTCTACAATTCAAGAACACCTAGAACAGCTTGACATTTTCACACCAATCCAAAAATCTGAACTATCTGAACTGTTCTCTGGCCCCATTGACATTCCCAAATTCCAAACGCCAATCTCTGCGGGGCAGCACGCACTCGTTATCAGAAGACTGCAACATTTAAGTGAAATGTGACACGAACTTTAGATTGAAGGCGGACATAAAAACTGCAACATTGAAATATGGCACGAAGTTAAGATTGAAGGTGAAGATAAAAATAAGCATGCATAATAAATAAACATTGACATGCATGACATCCAAGATCCGGTACCACTCAACCGAAACTAGGAAGCAGCGTGACTTTTTTGCCTGCGTCGCTAACCTGCAACATTTTAAAAAATGTCTTACAAACTGCTGAATATAATATTATATTATATGAATTCTCGTTAAGGTTTTCTTAAGATGTGGGGATACACAGGATGAGAATGGAAGAACAGCTTGTGTATGCCTACTTCATGTCCGTACGTGATTATCTTTGCCATTGTCAAGGCTGCAGCGTTTCTTGGATCCAGGAAAATCCGGGATCGAAGAAAGTCCAAAAACATTCTTGAAATATCCGTTTCTTCAACATCCATCGATAACCAAGTATATTGTATCTTGAACAGAATTGTAACCAGTGAAAGGGATTTTAAAGTTACCCCTTCACATGTGCAAAACACTAAGAATTGTCAAGACAAATAGGGTGTTGTTTCGTTTTCTATGCTCAAATGAGAGAAAGTCATTTGGCAAGAGTAAATCGCGCATACGTGAATGGCATTCTTGCGACCTCAGTTCTTATTTGTTTTGTCTCCATTGACTTAAAACCTGGAGATCATTTTTAGTATTATATAGAAGAAGATTGCATACTTTGACACTTGTTTAAAATGCGTTGTGGTACTTATCAAGCTGGTTCACAGTTCTGATTTGTTCCAACTCCCTAATAACGGAAACATTTATCAAGGAATTTCTCGGTTGTGCAAAAAGTGGAGTTGAAACAAAAAAGAACTAAGACCGTGTTCTGCTAGCCTGAATTTAATATTTGGGCATCATTTTCCACTGACAGCCCTGCATAATGTGAACGATGTCTCCAAGGTCAGGCACCCAAAGCAACTATCGTCGCATTGCAGTCTTTTTTTTTTTTAATCTGAGCCAGTGAATGGAGATACGCCCTTACATACGAGACACGGGGATATTGCAGAGTCGATAGGAACATGGATTTAAAAAATGACTGCAAAGCAACAGTGAGTCGCATTTGTGCTCTTAGCCAGTATGAAAAGTTGTCAAAGGCAACTGAAATGTTCTTTTTCCAACCAGTTCTGTAATGTTCCTATCCTTGCTTTTCAAAAATTAAAGCAACTATTCATTTTTCTACTTCACTGGTTTTGGTCGTATTCAAAAGAAATAGTAATTTGTTTTGCTGCTTGCTCTTATCTCAGTGAATTTCTCACTGTCATGGGTCGGCTGGTGAGCGTTTCGGGCATGGTCTTCTCTCTGTGTCCCATCAGTCTGCTATAGGTAGAATGCGCATATCCACCATCTTGTCTGTCCGGACCTACTTAAGGCGTCGCGAACCAATCGGCGGCGAGTTCACTACTGTAAACAATGACACGTGTGTATACGCACATGGGAGACGTTCGGTCAATTCTTTCACTTCCTTTCTCTTGTTTACACGAATGGTAGGGAATCGGACCAGTTTGGATCCGTCCTTTCCACCCCGGTCATAACAGTCAACTACAATGCAACCAGCAGGCATTTTAACTGCTTAGACACATCTCGAAGTTACACTCATCAGCTGATCCACCCGCCATCTTGTTTGGCGGAAGTACAAAACAAAAACTCTGTGACATCATGCGCATTCTACCTATACTCATGTATTCTGCTTAGCGTCTTACTTCTTCCATACATAATATGACCCTGATCGAGCTTCTGGGAGGGTCGCATTCTATGCTATCAGACTGCTGTATATTCTGACTATTATCTTGCCTCGCCCTCGCACAATATGAACGCTATCATCTCGACAAGCTCTCCAAACTCAAGACTTAAACATTCTCACGGTCAAGAAATAATTGCCTTTGCCATTTGTGATCGGCTAATTCGTTATTGATTTTATTAACAATACCAATAATAGTTTGGGTACAGAACTACGAAACACGGAGTTTCAATTGCCAATTTATATTTTGACAAAATGAACCAGTTTCATGTCCTTCTGGTACTGACTTATTATTACATACAGGCTGCCCTTCCTGTTTACACAATATGCTTATGACACCCGCACCTCAATAGCACACAGTAAACCAATGACTCTTCAACAAAATGGCTGTGTTCGTCCAAAACAGCCAGACTTGATATTAAGGTGTTTAAACAACACCTGAGCCTAATCTTTCTATTGTTTTTTTGTTGTTGTTGTTGTTGTTGAAATTGTAGGTTTAACAGGGTTAATGATCTCGATCAAGTTGGCATTTCCCTTTCTTCGACTATAAAGCATGGCGGAAGAGGTTAGGTTCAGGTTCTTACCGCTATTTATCACTACTTTTTTACACGTCCCTGGAGGTCTATAATTGGTAACCATAGATTCATCGTCATGATGGATTGGCAAGCATTGTTCATATACAATGTACACAGTAGGAAACTTGCGAGTGCTTACTTTCTGCAGTCGGTTTAAATTGGTTGTAATCTGAGATTCATTGCTATGAAGGCACGCCCGCCATTGTTAATCGGTAGACTATGAAAACTGAGTGTGTACGGGAATTGCTGCAAAGGTGGTCTAGAGGCAAGGTGCTCGCATCTCATGCCAAGGGTACCGGGTTCAAAACCCGGCCGATGCAGGCATGTTGGAAGTTCGGGAATTTTATCATATTTTTGTGTCCCTGATCCTACTATTTGGGGTGGGGGGGGGGTGGGGGGGGGATTGAGCACCTAGTCTTCTCGGATAAGGACGAAAAAATTCCGAGGGCCCCGTGTGCACGTTGCGCACGTTAAAGATACCTTGGCAGTTGGAAATCGAAAAGAGCAGGCCGAAGAGGCCGCTGCCCGGGCAAACATGAAATAAAATTCATCCACTTAATCCCCCTCCCTTCATCTCCCCCCCCCCCTACACACACAAAAACAACGGCCAACCGGTGCTGCACTGTGACGATGATGTGCCTGCTACAGTTGTAACTGGGTGCAATGACACAAAGGTAAATTTCCCAGATGGGATTAAAGTAGTATTAAAAAGTACAAAAATTTATTGTTCAGATTGCAAAGATGACACGCAGCACAGTTAATAGCGCAGTGACCCAAAAACTATTTTGTCTCTCTTTTTGTGAGGGATGCGGATTGTGTCTAGATATAAAGATAACAGATGGACCAAAAGCTTTAGCGCTTGGCAAAACCAGGACAGAGCCAAATGGAAGAAGTCTGTGGAGGGCCACATCCTGCAATGGATGAGCAATGTCCAGACGAAGAAGCTTACTACTGAGTTAAACTGGACAACGCACACTGATGAGTCTGAAAACAGTTCTGTCTCACGGATTCCCGCCCGTCAAGACTGTCTTGAGACAGTTGACCGAAAGAGAAACCTCGAGAACTGAATCAAGACAGATCTCGACTCAATGCGCCGTCAGCCTAATAGATTTCACGCCCCCTGTAACAAAAAGGGTGTCTTATATCAAAATCTTCACTTTTGTATGTAATAACTGTAATGATATTGCAATTTTTAAACTAGGAAGAAAAAAGTGGTGTCGAAAGCCTACAGAGGATGGCGGTGAGGGATATGGGCCAGATACCACACTGGAATTTCCCAGCCCGAACGCGTGGATGGGCACGAAGGTACATGGACCACATAGTAGAATCTTTCACGCTCCTCTTCGCTTTCAATACATGTCAAAACGAAGCTTGAGTGAACTAAAACGGGTGATTGTTCATGCTAAGCCATAATGGTGTTACCTCGTTAGGTATCGTTACGTTACGGTTGACATCACGACCGACGTCAGCGTATCTTCATTAAAAGCCCCGACAAAACCAATTCAGTGTTGCTTTTTGGCAGCTTAAGTATCTCTGTCAAGGATTAACCAATTCTAAAGCGCAAATAACTAGCTGGGAATTCAGGAAAGCTATCGAAGGGAAGCACACAACATTTTTAGGATGCAGCATAATCTTATAAACAGTATTCCTCTTCTCTCCCTCAGACACGCCGATTTGAAAAGACGGTCTCACTAACAACAGAATAAAAAAAGTATTCGCATTTGTTGAATATCTAATTTTTGTCATTGTAAGATTATAGTACATCATTGGTGCGAACATTTCCCAAATGTATTTATAAAAGATTTATTTTGTATGTGAACAAAAAGCATTCTGACAAGAAAGGCAAATTTAAAAAAAATGAAAACATAAAAAACGGAAAATATGGAATATGGAAGTATGCATAATGAGGAAAATAAATTAATGTTATATGCAAATTTATCAGGCTGCCAATGTAACATTGGCTGGAAAACAATATCTACATACACATATATTACTCATTACCTCCTTAACTATCAATTTAGTCAACTTTTCAATAGCCGTTGTCAAACAAACTGGAACGATACATCAAAAGGTAGAGTATTCACTCATTACTTTAGCAGCTCTGTTTTTAAGTCATTAAAATATTAAGCATTTCTTTTTCTGAACATAATCTGACAGCATGGCATGACGATAGCGATAAATCATTTTATGTAGATTTAATGTATGTGGCTGCAATAATTTGTCACCGTGATTCCCGTTTACCTCGGAAAAAGAGCTTTCAGAGTTTAAAAATAATTTCAACTTTCATCTTTCACTGCACTCAATTTTTGAGACACTCTACGTTGGAAATCATGCAAGGACACATTTTGTAAAGACGGGAAAAAAAGGTGAAGTTTTGCATGGTTGATTTGCAAGGGAATAAACAGCAAGATTAATCGCATTCATGCACAGACTTTCCGCACCAGATAAACAGCATTTGGTGCAACAAGGAGCGTGAACCTAATCGTGCTGGTTGGACGCAAAGGTGAACTGACGAATTTCCATTTATTCCTATCATCATCATCAAGTGTCTTGTCTGGATCAGGCATTGACGGTTATGGTTCTCCATTTATTCATAATTATAGTCATATTATAAAGGAAGTAAGGTCTCCAATGCAATCACGAAAGGCTTATTTACCGCTAAGCCTTAAATTCTACAAAATATCGTATCACGAATAGAAAGGCATAAAGATGTACGTAGGCATATTTCAAAATATCTCCAAGTACGCTATATTTTTAATACTTTCGTTGATTTTGAGCCATAACTGAGTTGAACCAAAGAGTTTATAATCAACCTAGCGGTAAGACTCGGTCACGACCACAGACTAATAAATTAACCAGACTGGAAACACGAGCTTCGGGCTGTGTCGTTTTTTACGGAATTTCCCGAGCGGCGACTGTATAACCAACATGGCCGCCGCTCGGGAAGTTCCGATTCTAGTTCTATCTTTAGTAGAAATTTCTTTTTATTTGTCAAGATTGGTTGTACATGTATTAATTTCTTGGTGCGGAAAAAAACTTCCGCGTTCAGTAGGCGCGTCAATATGGTGTCATTCAAAATTGTAGCTATGCTGAAGCGTCGGTCGCAACCTTAAACCTATAATGGCGGATGGTTCATGACCTTTCGCTGTTTTGTGACGTCACACAATGGGATCATTCAGTCTGGGTATTTTATTGGTCTGTGGTCACGACACATAGCCGAAAATAGAAAACCCGGCAGCCATCTTTGCTTACGGGAAGCGATTGCAAACACGGTGTCAAGGCCAGTGTTAACGAAAGTAGTTTTTGTCCGAAGGCCTCAGTATTTTATTCTTGTTCATTCCTCTTTAGAGATGGAGGTTCAAATTCATCCGTACATTTTGTATTTTGTCATAACTCATAATGTTTGTTTTTTTTCTTTTGGTGGGATTACATTTTTTACATTTGCGTTATTCACTCAATCCATAAATTAAGTCTGCTCATTACTACTGCAATCCCCGTTCAAACAATCTGAAAGACCGTATTATTTTAGGTTTGGATTTGTTTACTTTAGCCGTACTGTGTAGGTCGAAGCAGGCTTGCCGTAAGTTGGCTTTACTTTAGCCGTACTGTCTAGGTCGAGGCAGGCTTGCCGTAAGTTGGCTTTACTTTAGCCGTACTGTCTAGGTCGAGGCAGGCTTGCCGTAAGTTGGCTTTACTTTAGCCGTACTGTCTAGGTCGAGGCAGGCTTGCCGTAAGTTGGCCGCCATCTGTACTTCTCCTACCGACGACGCCACGCGGAGACTTGCATAGCTCTAGTTTGACCTCTAGCTATATATAGCCTCTTTGAGTTGAACAGACAAAAGTGTTGAGACATTTTGAGCCGGAGAAAAAAAGACACATTTTCTTCGAGTGGAATTAAAAAGTATGACAGGAAATTTCGTTCTGAGCATCAATTTACACATTGAGGGAGAGAGAGAGCGAGTCAGACACAGAGAGAGAGACACACACACACACAGGCAGAGAGAGAGCGAGAGAGAGAGAGAGAGAGTGAGAGAGACGGTTAGACAGAGAATACAGAGACCATTTTTAAAAATGGCTATAAAAATACATCTGTCTATTCCTCAAGTCGGAGGGCCAACCAGTAATAATAATATTAGTGAAGGACATGTATAGAACGGCTAGTCTCCACAAAGTGGGTCCAAACGCTTTACAATGAAATAGCGACTTTCTCTCACAGTGTGTCTCTGGTTCTGTCTGTCTGTCTGTCTGTCTGTCTCTCTCTCTCTCTCTCTCTCTCTCTCTCTCTCTCTCTCTCTCTCTCTCTCTCTCTCTCTCTCTCTCTCTCTCTCTCTCATGTAACTTACAAATATTTTTTATTTTTTTTTATCTTCAGGGCATTCAAAACATTGGAAGTTTAAATGAAACATTTATTTTAAGTCAGCCAGGAGATATTTTCGATACAGAGCTGATCTTAGCTCTGTCTCCAATTTCTCACATATGAAGAACTAAGTATGAAACTGAAGCAGTTGCACCGATGATCCCAAAGGTCAACCACATTGGAAAACACCCTTTATGCAGTTATGTTCTTCAATAGTTCATTTCTTTCGCCACAGAAAGTTACTTAAATGGTTACAAAGAAGATCCGGCAAGCTTGATATCCCTGAGAACACAAGCCATTTGAAATTAGATCACGAAGCCGCCCTAAAATCCACTATCATAAGTTGAATAACAACATAACTGACATCAAAACACATTCCGTTACACTAAACTGGCATTCATACGCCTGGATACCAATTTTGAGACACCTTTTGACACCAGAAAGTAATATTCTTTTCTGGCTTGGAGCTCTTTTCAACTTCTATAATTATGGTACGTGACTTTCACGTAGCGTTATGCAATGTAAGCCTTTCCAGAATAGAAGACGATTAGGCGGGCGCAAAATGTAATAACTGACTTACATTGAAAATTGAAATTAATAGATTAAAATTTATCCATATCATCCCCCCACTCCCACCAGCAACAACAAAATTTATTATTATTCATTATTAAATATATATTGTTATTAATAAATATTCAAATATTATTTGAGTTGTGTCTTGTGAACTGATGTGAGTTGTCAACTGTGAGTTGTGAACTGTTGTGAGTTGTGAACTGCGCCTAACAGGCTGCGTTACAATTTGCTCTGAGATAGAGAGAGAGAGAGAGTGAGCGAGACAGGGAGAGAGAAAGAAGCAGTGCAGTGTGTTGAGCGCTTCGCAGGCAGCTCCATTCTGCTCTGTGGTTGACATGTTGTTTCTGTAAAGCGCATGGAGCATTTTAAATGGATATGCGCTATATAAATGCTATACATTATTACATTATTACATAACACAGTTTTAAAGTATCCAGTGCGTAAAGCTGTTGAGAAAACTGTTTCGTGGAGTCTGTATAGTTCACATGTATTGTCTTGAGACCGATCTTCACAGTCACACTGAAGAGGGCAGATGACGTCAAGGATTAAGTTTTACTATAGTAGTCATGGTGCAGCTAGTCTAAAACTGAAAAGTTAAATCGTAAGTCTCAGCTGGCACCAGTGAATCTGAAACTTTTTTCCATCGGGTGGATTTTAAAACTGATCCTCTGATCCTTCCAGGTACCTCCCCCCCCCCCCCCCACAACATCATACCAGGAGGCATCTAAATAAATAATACTGAGTGTGTGTCTGTGTGTTTGTCAAAAATACTGACTCATACAGCTCGGATTTATGTGAATGTTTTTTTTTTTCACTTTGCTCACCTCCGGTTCACCCTTCACAAACGTATGAGCCCATCATGTCATCACTTCTCTCCGATATTGTGTTCTCTATTACACAAACCACCCAGTGCACAGTTCATTATCCTTTCATGGCTGCCGACGGGTGCGTAGGGCTCTAACGTGCAAAGAGGCTGCAGTCAAATGCAGTCAAATGAGACAGTCTAAGGATAAAGAAGCAATTGATTGCAAAAACAAAATAATTGACAGCAAAGCGCAGGGTGAAACAGATTCATTATAATCGCCCAAGACTGAAACTAAAAAACAGTTTTATCCCGGGTAGCATCGGGCATGTCAGCTAGTAGAAATTATTATAAAATCGTCCCTTTAGAATGCCAAGCTTCTATCTCCATTTGTTAGCTGAGATGATTTATAGGTAGAATGCGCATGACGTCACAGATTTTTTGTTTTGTACTTCCGCCAAACAAGATGGCCGGTGGATCAGCTGATGAGTGTAACTTCGAGATGTGTCTAAGCAGTTAAAATGCCTGCTGGTTGCATTGTAGTTGACTGTTATGACAGGGGTGGAAAGGACGGATCCAAACTGGTCCGATTCCCTACCATCCGTGTAAACAAGAGAAAGGAAGTGAAAGAATTGACCGAACGTCTCCCATGTGCGTATACACACGTGTCATTGTTTACAGTAGTGAACTCGCCGCCGATTGGTTCGCGACTCCTTAAGTGGGTACGGACAGACAAGATGGTGGATATGCATATTCTACCTATACACTACACACTACTTCTACGGGCCTTCTCCATTGTGTGTCAAAGTATCAAGCAGATTCGGAGTGTGATTTGCAAGTATTATTAAAAAGAAACAAAATTCTTTGCTCCAAAAGCTATGAAACTTTGGTCCTCGATTTCTCAAAAGTAGACGGTAGGGAGTTAGAATCTTGTCATTCTAAGGGAAAGAAATGTTAGTGATCGACAAGAATTGACGTTGCTGACCTGGTAAACGGATATTTCAGACATGTTTCGGCCTAAACTGAATCAGATATCTTGGAGTCCTAGTGCGTTGAGTCATTTCTGTTCTGCGTCTATTTGAATTGAGATGTAGAAAGATCGAGCTGTGATCAGGTCTTTATTACAGGAGGTTCGCTGCCCTTGGCATTTCCACATCACTTTACTTGTTTTTATTTTCATATTGTGGTAGGGATTCGTTTGTTTAGAATTTTGCCCGGGCAGCGGTCTGTTCGGCCTGCACTTTTCCATTTCCAACTGACAAGTTATCTTTAACGTGCACACGGGCCCTCCGAACTTTTCATCCTTACCCGGGAAGACTAGGTGCTCGGCCCTACCTACCAGGGGCAGGAAAATATGAGAAAAATCCCAAAATTCCATCATGCCTCCACGGACTGGGATTCGAACCCCGTACCTTCGGCATGAGAGGCGTGCACCTTGCCTCTAGACCACCGTGTCCCCAGGACTGATAGAGTTAAAGGGAACCTCGTGCACTAGCGACACACTGAAACAATTTTGTCCCTCTGTTTGATTCAAAGGAAGTTCAAGCTCCAGACTGTATCAAAACCGATGAAAAATAAACTTGACTTGGTGCTCTATTTTATTACCCTTACCAGTGAAGTAAAAAAAGCAACAAAGAAACTTTACTTTATGCTGGTCCTGATTTTGTCTGTTCTAATAAGTATATTGGATTGTTTCATGTCAAACCTCATTTATCCAAGACAATTAGGGACACTGTAAAGTCGTTCTCTAAATCAACACCATATCTAATATCTTCACACCTTCATAGGAGAACTTATAAAGTTATAGATCTAGCTATGTTCGTTGCCAGAGAACTTGATGTTCAACACAGGTTGGCATCTTTAAAAAACCTGGCCTCAAAACTCTTCTATTTAATACATGAACTATAAATTGTAACGCTTTTCCCATCCATTTTCGATCTCCCTAGTTATAATTTTTAACCTTTCGGGCCAAAGTTAAAAAAAATTGCAAACACGAACACACGCACAGAGGTGTAAGCTGTATGTCGCAAAGCCCTGCTTTACAAACAATAAAGAAACATAACTGGTCGTAACGACACAACCACGGTGTTCGATGCACTCAGGTCGTTCACATTTTGTCCAAAATCTATAATTAGCTCTTCTCCAACGCGCCAAAACATTGCGCTCGAAGTCATAAACTATTTTACATCAAATTTTGTGGCTGATGCAAGAAATGCTTTTAAAATAATGTCTTTAAAATTCTCTTTTGTTACTTTCAGATCACAAATTAATGCCACTTTAGTTACAATGTACTTAATTGTGGTCTCTTAAACCACAAGGGTGGGTCCCTAAGCCTTTTCATAATTATTATTTTCCAAAAGCCCTCGGCCAAATAAAATTGCTAACGCCCCGACATAATAGACAACGGCCGGGAGTTGAATTATGTTGTGAAGTTTGCTTTGTCAGGAGAAAAAACAACTGCAGACAAAAATTGAGGAAATGGGAAGTATTTTTAATACGCAATACTTCTAACTTTGCAAGTGCACCAGGGCATGAAACCGAGACGCATTAATTACAAATGTTGATGAAAGGATGCCATTAAAAGTACAGATTATTTTTGGCAATATATTCATGGAGTGCATGGAAAGGTTCAGAGAGTTAGGAATGTGTGCAATTAACAAATATATTTACAGGTATTTTTTTGTTTGTTGTGGTTACGACAGAAAAAGCAGGCCCCAGAAGAATTCGCTTTCAAAAACAGCCCGACCTGTCTTTGTAAAAAAAAATGTGTGCAATCCTTTGGTAATCGTTATCGTATAGCCAGGGGAAATCAGTTTCTCTTCATGATCAGTGTGTTTAAAATAAATCTGTTTTCACTGTAACTGAAAAGAACATTTCAGTACGGAAAAGGGAATCAAATAGTGCCAATTTAGCTGACAACCTAAACAAGAAACAAAAAATAAATAAAAAAAAAAAATCCTTTGGATGATCTGAAAAAAAAGAAGGATTAAATCAAATGTATAAACAGATAAATAAATAGATAAATAAATAATACACTAAAGAATCAATAGATAGACAGACAGACAGATAGATCGACAGACAGACAGACAGTCAGAGACAGACATACAGAGAAACAGACAAATAAATAGATAGATAGATAGATAGATAGATAGATAGATAGATAGATAGATAGATAGATAGATAGATAGATAGATAGATAGACAGATAGACAGATAGACAGATAGATAGATAGATAGATAGATAGATAGATAGATAGATAGATAGATAGATAGATAGATAGATAGATAGATAGATAAATAGACAGATAGAGGGGGAGAGAGAGATGGATAAGCGATTGATTAATAAATAAATAAAGATGTTCATAAATAAATAAATAAACAAGGAAGAAAACATGTAAATAAATAATCTATCTATATAAAAAAACAGCAAGGAAAAAAAATTCACTGCTGCGAGGAAGAAATGCACAGACCAGAAAAAATTACACGTGAAAGATAGTTCTTTTTGCTACTATGTCTATTTCTTTGACATGAAAGCGAAGTATCGTAATTTTGTAATAAATGAAAACAGGCCTAAAAATATCAAATAATGCTTTCTCCTCAACAATGATGGCCTCCCTCTTGCCTTTGTTTTGTTTCGACTTTAGTACCGTGCATGACATAAAAAGTAACCACATCAAGCTTGGTGCGCAGTGTCCTGGCGCGCATGAGTTCTGAAACAGGACTGCAGATTACTACTTTTATTGTAAGAGAGAGAGAGAGAGAGAGAGTATGTCATCGAATAATGCCTGCTCCTCAACAATGGTTGCTTCCCTCCTGCCTTTGTTTTGTTTCGACTTTAAACTTCTGGTTGCGTTTCAAAGTTTGAAGGCATGAGTTTCTGTGCCGTCTGCCTTATGCACGGCACGGGCCATGCTGATGTTACTGTGCCAGTTGTGAGTTGTTTTCCTCCTAGATCTACATATTAATCTGTGTGCTGACTGCGTGTTGTTTGCAACCCGTTCTTTGAACGGGGCCTTACACTAGTAAGTAAAAAAAACACGAACAGAAAATAAGCAAATTAATTGATTAAGACACGTGCGATGCAGTACATTGCAGTGCGAAATATCAGTTGTCTCATAAAAATTATGCTTAGATATTATATTCCACTTTAGCACATTTAAATATCTCGGACTGGCTTTGCATGATTGAGGTTTGAAAATCAGCCGTCCAGTACAGTAACTCGACCGTTGACGGTGGGCCGTTGTTGGCCGGGCGACGACATTTCTGGTGTGAATAAAATTACCTTCACTTGGAATGACCTCGGACTGGTTTTGAAGACATTCGTATCAATCCACTGCTATCTTCTTTGCTTATTTAGTGCAGAACTGCACGCCGTTTATCCAAACTGTTTTATCTCTTTGAAATCGTGTTTTTTTTTTTTCGCAGTAGAATGATCAGGGCCGGGCTTTTGTCTACACCGTGATAATGTTGAAGTAAGATATGGGTAGGAGTTAGGAATGGACGGGTAGGTGAAGTGGGTAGGGGAAATCTGGGTTAGGATAATTGAGGAGCGGACTAGGAAAGTGCAGGTCAGGTCAGAGAGAGTGGCTATGGAGGTCAGCCTGAAAAGGCCAATGTCTATACAGAGATGGATAATGTGAAAGGGCAGAAAACTGACTTGAATGTCCTGTGCTCTATCCAAAAGACGATATCCGAAAAGTCGTCTAAAGAGTCTCTTTTGAGAATGAGCGGGGTCAACATCAGAAAGTGTCTTTTGAACTTATTTCTATGTAGGCTCATAATATTCACATTAAACCTAAAGGAACAGATGTTTTTATTTCTCACACTGTGGCCTGATTTTGATCCTGCTTCTTTGTGCTTTGTAAAAAATAAATTAAAAAAAAAAAATATGTTTGACCTGGACATTGAGAAAACATTTCTACAGCATTGAACTGTGAGAAACACATAATTATATTAGAGCCATAAAGATACTATAATAAACTAGAGTCCGCACGCATGCACAAGTGCAACGCGTCGCATTGGCCCCAATTGGCCTACATGCGCGCCATGTTGTCTTGGGAAGGATATCTCTATGATTAGAGCTTATCTCCGTACTAGGAGCCAGCATCTCCCGAGATATGGGTAGTGGGTATTTAATTCCGCTTCGATACGGAGTGTTGAAAATCTAAGCTTACAACGTGCAAGGTTAATACTTTTGAGAGAAGTGCAATTTTTGTCGCTATTGATAATTAAAAAGGGGCTAGAGAGAGAGGGGGAGAGAACGGACGGAAGCAGGAAAAGACAGAGAGGAGACAGGGAGAAAAAAAAAAAGAGAGAGAGAGAGAGAGAGTTAGTACCATTTTAATGTAAAGCACTTTGGGTCCACTTTGTAGATCATGGAGACAAGGGCTATTATAGCAAGGTATTTTGGACATTATTATTACTATTAATGTGTGTTCATCTTGAACAGGAAAGACGATTGACGAATACTAAGCGTACACTACTAGCCGAACTACAGTGCACACATGTTGAACACTTTTTTGTGTGTGTGTTTTGCACAGTTTAGTACTGTAGACATAATCTTTACGTTTATTTGTTTCAGTGTGCAAAGGAGCACATTCAAACTCAAGATACACTTTACCAAATGAAAAATTCAGTCCCATAAGATTTAGGTTGCAATATGAGTCCTTGCAAAATTAGAAACAAATCCAACAGTCTTCTAGAAATTACTGTTGATCCCTCTCATTGTGCAAAATTTAATGACCCACTTTCATATTTGACATAAGTGACTCTAACGCCGCGTCTGATTACTGGCTAAATTTCTGTATTGCACATTTCCTACGACATTATCCACTGAATGATAAATCGTTTCAAAATATAGGTAGGACATTATGACATGAAATGAAAGAAGACCCACACTAACCTTTCTGCCCTTTCTTGATATCGCTCCGCGCTTTTCTATTGAAAATGGAATGCTAATTCATCTCAGCCAAGGCTGTTATTTGAATGGCTACCTGTCCCTGTTATATAACATGAATATCACAGGAAATTCCCCCTCCCCCCACCCACCTCTTTTTTACCCTTGGTTGGAACTTTTCAAGCTGGTTTATGTAGCATGAATTCGTCCCCTAAACTGCGGTCATTTCGCATGCAAATCGTTCTCCACTCCTTGGCTGAACTGAGTTACACACGGACCTTCTCCGTTGTGTGTCAAAATATCAATCAGATTCGGTGTGTAATTTGCAAGTATTGCTAAAAAGAACAGAATTCTTTGCTCTAAAAGCTTTGATCCCACGAAACTTCAACGCTCGAGTTCTCAAAACTTGACGGAAGGGAATTAGAATTTTCAAATTCTATTGAGGCGAAATTTTAGCCCCTAAGTAGAAAGTAAACTTGTCCACAAACAGGTTTCAGTTTGGCTTTGGCATTTACTGCGCGTCAGCTCGCTCAGAGCCACTTTGCGCCTATTACACGTCTGTTTGGATAGTCTATTTGTGTTTCGTTTTCAGAGCTTCTGATTTTCACAAATAGAAATAAAAAGTTTCGTATATAATATCCTATCACAGTGGTGAAATTACATAGAGTTCCATAGAATCTATCCATAGAACTCTGTGGTAAAATTCTCAAAAGTTGTTTTGTGTGGATCTGAAAAGAATTTTGCAAATGAGCATAAAAGTAGATCTTAACCTCTTTCAGAAAGTATAGGACACGTGTGGGTCCAGACCAGACCGAATTTATATATTAAGCTAAATTATCTGCTAATTAGGCCTCAACCCTCAGGCTGCGGCAGGTGAGTTTTCACGATGCCGCGTTCCCAAGCGTCCGCTGCGCTCACAGTGGTGGCCAAGCTGACCCCTCCCGGGCGAAAGACGTGATTTCACGATTCAGATCACTGTCCTCTTTGAGGCGTAACTACCGTTTTATTGCTCACTTTATCACTTCTCAATCAAAGGCATTGTGACAAAAACATGTTATCAGCCTGGAATTCTCAGATTTTCATGTGTCGCAGCCGTTTCCGCACACATAGAAACACTTTTCCTTTTTACTAACTGATAGATTTTTGACGTTTCTGTTGCTATTCCCGTTTTCCCCACATATGAAAACACGGCTTTACAGGCGTCTGTAAACACTACACCTACACACATACTTGAACAAGAAAAATAAAATTGGCAGACAAAGAAAGACCACACGGGGAAACATCTCAAATCCGAAAACTTTAAATAGTTATGCAGAATAATAAAATGTGTCAGTCATTGCCGTTCTAGTCTGGTGGAGATTACCAAACAAAGTCAAAGTTTCACAAGTTGAACATGACAGAAAGAACTTGTCGGAGAACAATTGGATACATCTTTGTTCACCTTTGCCAATTATGTTCATGCTCCCAAGATTTTATACGATTAAACTTGTCTCTAAGGTAGAGGGGAGGGGGGAAGCATGAATGACATACGTGCACCCACGGGGGGAAAAAGGAAGGAAAGTGGGGAGAGGGGGGGGGGTGTTACCCAAGCGTACATACGCTTTACAGTTACGGTAATGAATTTGAAGATTTTAATTTTTACGGACATTCATATTTTCAACAAAACAAGATTTAGGATTACAGTGCTGTCAAAATCAAATACAAGCTGTTTCTAATGAAACAGTCAAATCGTCCGTAAAAAAAAAGCTCGTTTAAAGTTTTAAAATATCCAGGTCTTATCAAGAGTATTCAACATTTTAATGGCCGTACTCTTGTACGAGGTGGTGGGCTGGGGGGGTGGAGGGGGTTTGAACGATTCAGCGAATGAACGATGAAGGAAACTACGTCACGGTACTAAAAAGAGACGTGATAGCGTGTCAATGTTCTAAAAACATGGAGTCGGAAGTGTTTGTTGCGAATTTTAGGTGCAAAATGAACAAATTACCCAGAGTTTGCAGCATTATTATATTATCCCCTTACATCATAATAAGTCAAGTTATGGGAGATGAGAATGCTTCCAGAGTTTTGGTGCCCTCCCATAAAGGGCCTCTGAGGGCAGAACTTTCACTCTTAGCTGCATTGTAGTATGAGATGATTATGAAGTAAATTTGAGTGACGGTCTTTCATGAAAGCAATATTTCAGGAGATCCCCATCAACAAGTATCTGGGCCTTTGACTTCCTTGTTAGGGTCTTATCTATGGCCACACCCCCGAATCTAGGTGCCTGTGCTGTTGTTTCTTTTTTTTAAATCTTTGTAGTCTCGCTATCCCAGGAGTCTCATTTCTTCTTTTGCGAATTTTTGTTTTGAATACCCAAAAAAAACCACCATTTTGAGACCTCAGTTTTTGTTTGTTTTAACTACATTTGAGAAACTGAACATTAAACCTTTGTGGTTTTAGTATTACGATAAGGAATCAGAATAAATCGGAACTGTGAAACAGCTTGATAAGTGCCACATCGCATTTTAAACAGGTGTCAAAGTGTGTATTTGTTATATCTCCTCTACAAAATAAAAGATCTCCAAGTTTTTTTCAGGAGATAGAACAAATTAGAACTAAAGTGGCTCCATGGCTTGAAAACAATGAAGTTCTAGTCTATTCTTCTGCCTAGATTTTTTACAAGGTTTCTGTTTGGGTTTTCTTTTTCTGCGCGACACCCGCTCTCCAATAAGCAATTTAAAAATGAGACATACGAAATGTTTACAGTGGCTCTTTATTCAGTGTGTTCTATAGAAATGTAGCGCTGGTCGTGCAGCTGAATCTCTGATCCTCAAGCTAATGTTAACAAATCTGCCTTATTGTTCTACAATTTCCACATTTGGGACACTCTTGATTTACCAATAAAAAACATACATGGTCGCTGATTACGTGTATTTTCTTGCATCCAATTCAAGTTTTAATTTCAGTTTCCAACTGTTATTTTGTTGGGGGTTTTTACAGTAAAATCTGTGTCAGGACCCCCAAGGACTTCAGCCTACAGAAATTTCCGTCCCAGACTAGACACTTGCTGTTTTTACTGTTGCTATGATACGGATGTAGAGAGGCAATAGAGGTCAGCAGAAGCTTCAATTGGACAGAGCACAAAGGAAATACTAACCCAATGCGTCACTTTGAGCGTCCATGCATTTGACGGACGGACGTGCTTTGGTGCTGCTAACGAAGCAAGAACTCGCAGCTAAGTAAACTGTTTAGCTTCGTTCCTGTTGAAGTCTTTTATTGTTCGATTTTTTTCACTTGAAAAAGGCGAAAGCCGAAAATTTAGTGTATTTTCTGTCTTCTCTTTAGTTTACTTTGTATTGTTTGGGTTTTATTTCTCACGCGGGGCTTTGCAACATACAACCTTTTCTTTTTGTCCAATTTTGACTTTGCTTATAGCCCTGCTGCGACCCCACAGTTTTTCTGTGGTTTTTATGATATTCCGTGAAAAGGAAATACATGTGATGCGAAGGAAAGGTTAGGCTATCAGAAGCTCACATATGCCCAGTTAGTGTCCAAGAAAGCGAAGGCGAGTGAAATGAAGAAGTATGACCAAGAATCAAAGTGGAGATCGAACCCACGACTACTGCTACGGCACCAATGGCCTGCCAAGAAGAAGAAAAATGTCACGAGTGGAGTGAGTGCAATTAAGGGGATTGCTACAGAGCGGGTGTAGAGTAAGAAGGGCTCACAGTAGACAGCAAGTTAAGCGTGCTGTTGTGAGTAGTGTGGGGGGTCTGAATGAGGCGAAAGCGCTGTATAACTATCACTGCAAGTTAGAAGGTCCGACGGAGCGGACCTGTGAATAAGAGCCCAGCGGGCGGACATAAGTGAAAGCAGTCGGGAGACGGATGAGTGTTGTTCCAGTAATGACTGGTATGTAGAACGTTGATTGATTATTATGATTGATGTATTATATTATATTCGTCTATTACCATGATGTAAATAAGTATATGTGAGGAATGTGGAAGTCCTTGATATTGGATATAGCAATGTGCGCCATGAGCGATAGATGAAAGTGAGTTCATGGATTTGTAGCGCGAGTGAGTAGTGTGTACTCCGATGGAAGTGTGTTACCGTAAGATGTGTGGTGAGTGAAAGGTGAACTAGTGTGTGTACGCTTCATGGATTGTAAGGAGAGGTGGAGCGAATAGAAATGGTAGGGTATTATACCAATGTAATGTTATTCTTGTAGGTGTCGGGGACGGGCCGAAGAGCCACCTCGATGAGCACAAGTGATAGGCCAGCATAGGGCCGGAGGCCGCACATAGGCCAGAAGTGAGGCTGTCAGTGCAGGACAGAAGAGGCACATAAAGTCGTGGCAGTCAGGCCACGGACAGGGACGTAGATATGAGAGTGAATGAGATACTATATTGTTGCCATGTTGATAGGCTAGTGAACTGATACTATGTTGTCGCCATGTTGATGGCTATGGAAATAATAATGTGTTATTGCCCTGCTGAGGTGCTAGGGGAGTGCTAAGGTGTATGACAATAGGACGGGGATATTGAGAGACTGAGGTGCCAGTGAATCATTAATGTACTATTAAGACCCTGAGGGGAGAGGCTGAGGCCGAAGTGCCTTTTGGAGTAACTACCGGATTGTGGATCCGAGGGAGAGTGTGTGTGAGAGTGAGGCCGTTGTACGGCAGTTCATTTCAATAATATAATGTATGTAATTGCGCTATTATATGTATAAATATGTTTAATAAATGTGTGAGTCTGATGGGTTGTTTTGTTAAGTGTTAAACTTGTTTGTTCGTGATTGTCGTCCTGTCATAAACTATTACATCTCCCAGTCTGGGATTTGTGACACTGGGGGCTCGTCCGTTGTGACACTGGGGGCTCGTCCGTTGTGACACTGGGGGCTCGTCCTGTTTACCTGTGGTCATTTTGACATTGTGTATTCGTTATATCTAGTTGTTTTTCTGTTGTGCTAGGAATTCGTGCTGTTGTCTTTGTTCGTGGGATGAATGAAATTTACATGATATGATTTATGTATACTTATGAATATGTATTGATGCATGTATTGCTATGAATAGGTATTAATGTGTATTTAAACTTTCCAGAGTGTGTGCGTGCAGCCTGAGGAGACGAGCAGCCAGAGCTCCGATTAAAGGGAGGAGTTTTACTCAAAATTTCAAAAATTGAAAGTTAAGTGGAAATTTTGTACCCTGGATTAAGGGCTGTCTTTTCTTCTGTCTTTTTCCGCTGTTTTTCTGTTTTTGTCGTAATTGATTGTACGGGCGGTGGCGCGGGTTTGCTGTGTTGAACTTAGTTTATCCTTTTAAAAAGGTGTGGTAAACTTTGGAACTTCGTTCATCACAGTGAACAGTTCTGTAGGGACCTGTAATATTGTTTAGTTGTAGCGTCGATATCTTCCTCGTTGTTTTAGGAAGACGTTTCTCTTGTCCCTCTTCTACCTTTCTGTAGATACGTTCTTTTTTTTCAGACTCTGTTCTTGTTGTACCGTGTAGTGTAATCGGCGTAGTAGGTTGCATTTTTTTTTCCATTATAGTTTTTTTGTAGAAGCTTTGTCCTAGTCTGGTTCGTTGTCCTTGACGTACTTGTGGTCCTTCTACTATATTTCTTCATTCTTGTCGTTTCTATTTTCTTTTATAATTAATAGTGCATACATTTTATAGATATAGAATTAGTTTTGCTGTAAAGGTAAATTTCTGAATTATATTCTGAACTGGGTATTGTTATATCTGGTGTGATCTCAGGTCTCTGGTCGTATCGTTAGTGATCATACCGACAGGTTGGTCGTCTTATAATACATACCATAACCGTAAATCTGTGAAATGGCGGAACTCCAACAACTAATGAAGTTGGGTAAGGAACTTGGCCTGGAGGGAGAAGAGCTACGCGGCTGGATTAAAGAACAGCAGGCAGAAATGAGCGATGAGCGTGCTAAGGATAGAGAGCGAGAAAAAGAGGCTCAGGAAAAGGAGATAAAGTTAAGGGAGATAGAAGCTAGGGATAACCAACAGGAGAGAGAGACGCGAATGAGAATCGCGGAGTTGGAAAAGAATACGCCAGCGGAAACGGCTGAGCGGCAGGTACACAATAAAGGTGGCGTTAGGATTAAGCTCCCTACGTTCGACGACCGGAAGGACGACATAGACGCCTTCCTTTACAGGTTCGAACTGAACGCACAATTGCAATGGGGGGAAAATAAGGAATTATGGGCCACGTACCTGGCATCGCTATTGCAGGGGCGAGCGTTAACCTACTTTAAAGAGCTACAGCGCGAAGACGTGCAAGATTACGATAAGCTGAAGGCTTTGCTGCTTCGCCGATTTGCGCGTACCGAGGAATATTTCCGGGAGCAGTTTAGGCGAGCACGTGCAGATACCAGGGAGGACTTTGCTGCCTTCGTCGCGAGACTAACGGAGTATTTCGCGAACTGGGTAGACTTGGCGCATGTGGGCACGGATTTCGCTAAACTGAAAGACTTAATGATCCGTGACCAGCTGTACGTGTCGTGCCACAAAGATCTGGTGGCTTTCCTGAAAGAGAACGAACCCGCGACGGTGCAGGAGGCGTCTAAGTTGGCGGAGGCATACCGTACGGCGCATCCGTCCAAACCAGTCGCCAGGGCGTACGTCCAAGATGCTGGGTACGTCGCCGTTGTCGAGGGGTCGCCGGCAGGACTTAGGGACAGGTCGCGTCAGCGTGGTGCCTATAGCGGGCAAGCCCAGGGGCAGCGTAGGGGCTATCACCAATCACCGGCATATGGATCCGGTAAGTTTGACCGAGCAGGAGGGCTAGGTCGCGGTAATGGCCGGGGGCGAATTGTGACCTTTGCCGATGACCGACGGCATAGGGACTCTAGTTCCGGTCGCGATGGGTCACGGGGACCCAGGCCTAGGGCAGCACAGGGAGCGGAGTGTTGGACTTGCGGACGCGTGGGTCACTTTTCGCGCGAGTGTAGGGCCGCGAAGTGTTGGAACTGCGGAAGAGCAGATCACATCAGCGTGAACTGCCCTGCAGGTAGGATAGCGGCGAACGTGGACAGTAGCTCCAGTCCATGTTCCCCAAATAAATTTCATCATGCGGCTGCGTGTGTTACATCGGACAACGGAGGCGGACAGTATTCTAAGTGTCCCAGTTGTGAGAAGTTATTATCTTCCGGTGTTTTACCTTGTGGGAGAAAGATCCCCGTTATAAATTCATGTCATACAGGAGGTGGTCTTAGGGTCTATCCGGGGTTTGTTGGGGACGAACCGGTCTCGGTTTTACGAGATACAGGATCTACCGTTGTGGGAGTGCATAGGGATTGCATTCGGGATTCACAGCTTACAGGTGAGACTGTCCCGTGCATCCAATTTTCGGGGGCCATTGAGAAATTACCCATGGCAAGAATAGTGATAGATACACCTTTCCTTAGCGGGGAAGTCGAGGCAGTCGTTGGTTGTTTTCCAGGCGCCCAGCTCATCATTGGGAATGTATCACGGGTGGTTTCCCCTTCCGATGAGAACGTGCAAGCATGGTCGCAATCAAAAGGTATTGACTTTTGCGCCGCGGTCGAAACACGTCGACGGGTAGCTGATAAAGATAACATTAGACCTTTGGCCACGCCAGCGGTCAACCTAGATATCACGCCAGAGCGCTTGGCGAAATTACAAAGGGAGGACCCATCATTAAACCCATGCTTTGGGGAAGCGCGAACCGAGAAAACGAGGAGATATAAGAACGGGTCGTCCTCCTTTATTGTTCAGGCGGGCATTCTGTTCCGTAAGTATGTAACGGTGTCCTCCATTTTAAAGCAGGTCGTTGTGCCAGCGTTGCTGATCGCAACAGTATTGCATTTGGCCCATGATGTCCCATTAGCGGGTCATATGGGGATAGCTAGAACCAAAGAAAGGGTTCTTAAAAATTTTTACTGGCCATCGATCCACAGAGATGTACGGCTGTATTGTAAGACGTGCAGTGCGTGCCAAAAGACGACGCATAAGGGTCGTACACCCCAGGCTCCTCTTCAAAAGATCCCCACGGTTTCGGAACCGTTTAAAAAGGTTTCGATAGACCTTGTTGATTTAAGAGAAAGATTATCTTCAGCGCGCACTATAGCAGAAGAAGCGTCTAGTATCGCTTCGAAAAGAGCAAAAGACTATAAAGATAGAGGATCCAAACTGAGAATTTTTAAGCCAGGAGACAAGGTCCTATTGTTGTTACCTACGGACCATAATGAGTTATTGATGACATGGAAAGGTCCTTATGTTATTGAGCGAGTTGTTTCAAAGGTAGATTACGCTATCCACATTGATGGAGCGAGTAAGGTTTTCCATGTTAACATGCTACAGAGATTTTATGAGAGACCACAGTATCTGTGTGCACAGACAAGACCAGAGGAGACTGTCTTCTCTATTGCTTGTACGGGGGTCGTAGACCAGTCGGACTGTGACGTAAGCGACACCGAGGCGCAGGAAGAGTTGCAAATTCAATTGCCGGAGTTAACTCCGACACAAGGTTACAGGGACGTTAACATTAACCCTGACCTTGCCAGTTCAAGGAGTAGGGAACTTGAGACCCTGTTAGCGTCATTTCCGGATGTTGTTACGGATTTGCCGGGTCGCACTACGGTGATCCAGCACCAAATAAAGTTGACTTCGGATAAGCCAGTATTTCTTAGACCGTATCCGTTGCCTTTTTCTTCGAGAGATAGAGTCATAAAGGAAGTTGAGTCGATGTTGAAGTTAGATGTGATAGAACCATCAACATCGCCGTATTCATCACCCATCGTCCTCGTGAAAAAACTTGATGGATCGGTGCGGTTCTGTATTGATTTTCGAAGATTGAACACTATTACGGTAGGCGATAGGGAGCCTATCCCGTTTCAGGAGGAATTAATAGCTTCATTGGCCGGGTCCACGTGGTTTTCCAAGATAGATTTGACGAAAGGGTATTGGGAAATCCCGCTTACTGAGGAGTCTAAACAATACACGGCGTTCCAAACGCCCATTGGATTATTCCAATTTAAGGTCATGCCATTTGGGTTGGTAAACGCGCCAGCGACGTTTGCACGATTAATGAGACTAGTGTTGAAGGACATACCTAATGTCGTGTCATTCTTTGACGATATAGCATGTCATACGTCGACATGGTCTGATCATATTCAGACACTAACACTAATTTTTCAACGATTACGCCAGTTTGGGCTAACTGCTAAACCCGCAAAGATGGATTTGGCATGTCCAGAGATAATATTCTTAGGACATATCGTGGGTAGAGGTGTTCAGAGACCTGAAGTAACAAAAATTGACAAGTTAGTAGGGTTGCAAATTCCTAAAACAAAGAAACAAGTCAGAAGCTTAGTGGGAATTTTAAATTATTACAGAAAGTTCATTCCAAATTTTTCCTCCTTGTCATCTTCTCTTACTGACCTTACTAAGAAGGGACAACCCGATAAGGTCCAGTGGACGTCTGAATGTCAGACAGCATTTGATAATTTGGTGACAGCATTATCATCGTCACCCATTCTGATATTACCCGATTTTCGATCTAATTTTATCCTCAGAACGGATGCGTCGGACTCTGGTGTCGGCGCTTGTCTTCTACAGGAGAAGAACGAATGTCTCCATCCTGTATGTTATGTCAGTAGGAAGTTATTGCAGAGAGAAAGAAAGTATTCTGTGATAGAGCGTGAGTGTCTTGCCATTGTCTGGTCCGTCCAGAAATTGGGACGTTATCTCATGGGACGAGAATTTTGTATCCAGACAGACCACAAGCCACTGACATTTTTGTCGAAGAATCGTTCGTCCAGCCCACGCTTGTCTAGATGGGCATTGGCTTTACAGCCGTACACCTTCGTTATTCAACCAATTCCAGGAACCAGCAATCATATCGCCGACTACCTTAGTCGAGCCTAGGGGAAGATTTCAGGAGCTTATACATCGGAAGACAGGAACATTGACAGGATCTGTGTGAATGAGTCGACTTTAAAATATTGACATTATAAATATGATATGAAGAATGGTTGATAGGTTGATTGGTTTTTGATTCTGTATTAAGTATTGTGTTTAGTTAGCTATTCGTGATGTGACACATATATGAGTCATTGCCAAATAAGAGTAGGTCAAATCTACCTGGAAAGAGGTCACCTTACAAGAATCTCAATAAAGTTATTGAAATATCATTTGGCCGCTCACATTTTGAATTGACAAACAAAGGAATGGTTTACCTATGTTTCCAATCAACGTTCAACTTTATATAAGCCTTGTTTTTCTTTTTCTCGGCGTGTTGTTTCGCTATCACTTATCACACGTTTTTGTCGTCAAAAATTCACAAAATTCAAAATCCATTTCAAGTCTTTTCTGTCGAAGAAATTCGCTGTCAAAATAATCTGTGTTTCTAATCTATATTCTGTAGTAATGAAACATGCATTGTTTTTATCATATTCTGCGTAATAATTAAAAGAATGGGTTCTGCTTGAGGAAAATACTGCATTGTCGTCAAAGGATCGTGTGAAAAGTGATAAATTCATGAGGCTGCACCTCTGGGTTTTCTTTGTTCTCTTCAATCAGTTTAGTTCCCTATCTTTATGACATCACAGACTGTAACAGATTACCCAAGCTTTGTTTGAATTCGAAAATGAACGTCAATTTGTTGGTTTCGATTCCTAACACACCCCGTCACGCGTGACGCCATGAGAGAAAACGTGCTGCGGCGTCTCTTTGTCTCGAGTGTGTGTAGATGAGGTTTTGGTACTGACCTCTTCTTTCCTTGTGGGATACAACCTGCTGACCATGCTGTAAGTACATAAGATATATTTTTATTGTCTTTCTATTATTTGAAATGTGTATTTTATGTCAGGAAAATATAGGAATCGACACGCTGTGATCACTAACATACAAGAAGCATCGAAGACACCATGCTTTGTCAGGTTAATGGCGTCAATAACAAAATGTGGTGTGTTAAGTGTCGCAAAACCCAGAGTGAAATCAAATTCAACAAGCGTTCAGAAAGTCTATGTGCCTAATTGAATTCTGATAAATGTATTGAAGGCTGGGAATTATCTCTTATGCTTTGATGGGAAGAAATTCTGAGCTATTCTTGCTTTGTTATCATCATCACACTGTCGATATTTGGTAGACAAACGTTTTTGTCGTCTCTCTCCCAACCCATGACGTTAGTGAAACAAAACGAATCGTGCTGTCCTTTTTGGATTCAACTCATCTTGTTAAAGAAAAAAATCACTAACATAAAGCAGACTTTTCTTTTTTTTAATTTGAAATGTGTGTACATATCAGGGAGAGGGTAGTAATCGACACATTGTGATCACTAACATACAAGAAGCATAAAAGACGCCATGGCTTTGTCAGGTTAATGGCGTCAATAACAAAATGTGGTGTGTTAAGTGTCGCAAAGCCCAGAGTAAAATCAAATTCAACAAGCGTTCAGAAAGTCTATGTGCCTAATTGAATTCTGATAAATGTATTGAAGGCTGGGAATTATCTCTTATGCTTTGATGGGAAGAAATTCTGAGCTATTCTTGCTTTGTTATCATCATCACACTGTCGATATTTGGTAGACAAACGTTTTTGTCGTCTCTCTCCCAACCCGTGACGTTAGTGAAACAAAACGAATCGTGCTGTCCTTTTTGGATTCAACTCATCTTGTTAAAGAAAAAAATCACTAACATGAAGCAGACTTTTCTTTTTTTTTAATTTGAAATATGTGTACATATCAGGGAGAGGGTAGTAATCGACACATTGTGATCACTAACATACAGGAAGCATTTAAGACACCATGGCTTTGTCAGGTTAATGGCATCTATAACAAAATATGGTTTCTCAACGCTTTTCTTCATTTTTCTTTGTTAAAGTGACATTTTTTCTCCATGTTGTTGATCTCTCCAAGTGTTCATCACCAGCCATGCTGCAGGTCCACATATTTCATGCAAAAATTGAAATTCTTTTGGAATGTTTTTCTTAACACACAATTTCAATAGTTGATTTCAGTTGCTTTTTGTGTGTGTTTCTTTGAGTGTAAAATAATAAGTAGATCTACAGCGTAAAATACAAGAATCAAACAACTTTTTTTTTCCTTCAACGCGTTGATGTTAAATGTAACTTTCATACATGCAGACATGGCGAAGAAGGAAATACAGTGAAAAATTTGTTGAATGTGAAATTTCATTTCATTTTATTGATCTAATGAACTTAAAGTTAATTAGGCCTGTTGTTTTTTTGTTTTTGTTTCTTTTTCAAATTGTGACTTAAATAAATGTAATATAATTTTACAGTGGCCTGCTAGAACCTGGGGAAGGTCAAGAGGAAACATGCTAAGACAGCATAGTAGAAAATGCCAACCATGACTTTGCGGCCCAAATCAGCAGCCAGGAAGGTAAGATTCAGAGTGAAAGATTTTGTACAGAGGAAGCTTAACTATCATATTTCTTTGCAGATTTCCTTATTTCCAGATTTAAAGTTTGATTTTTCTTTCTTGAGGTGGGAATTTACCATCAGAAAATCAAAATTGGAAAAATGGAATGTGAGGGAAAAATATCCTCAACACCACATCATAAGATAGGCAAAATATGAGCTAATTTCCGACTCCAATATATAATATCCAAGAGCCATGTGTGTCGCGGTTGGCGGTGACGCTTAATGTCTGAAGTAGAGGAAATTATAATGGCTTTAGTTTCCCTCCCTTATCATGAACAAAATGAACACAGTAAGCCAAAAAAGTGTTCAGAAATCATGTCAAAACTACAAGTATAAATTGTTTTTGTGAACTGTGATTGTTAAGGCTGGACTGTCACATTTAACTCTTAATTTTTTTTGCCATTGATCATAGATTAAGGAGCCTTTGTCAGTTGGAAAAATACCATGAATACTTTTTATGTTTCAGAAGAGGTCAGCAGGAATGTGGAGGAAGCTCAGAAGACAGATGCTGAAAATGGCAGAAATGAAGGTAAGATTTAAATGGCAGGTTTTATCCTGAGAAAGTCCTGAATATTTTCTTGCCTAATCTGTATACCAATGTAATAATTGTAAATTAATAAGCAATGCTGCTAAAGCATTTGTTTCCATTTGAAATTGCAACTTAACTCATCCCAACTTGATGGAATCAAATGTGTGTTTTCAGGTGATTGAAAGTGAAAATAAAGGACCTGGTGAAGGCAAAGTTGGCCCTCTTTGGCCTGAAACACTTCTAAGAATGACGGAGAGAGAGTTATATCTCACATGTAGTGTGTAAAACAATTTCTTAAACTTTGTCCATGTCTCGGTAAAGTGAAATGCACTGATAATTACATGACAAAATAATTTTTTAAACAAATAGCGAAGAAAGTAGAAATAATTAAATTCTTCTGCTTGGATCCCAGACATGCACAGTTGGAGCTTGCCTTGGATTAGAGTAAGTCAATATGGGGTTATTATGCAATTCGCTAGTGTTTAATCTTTCCCTTTATTTTTGTCGTTAACAGAATACTCGTGGTTGGACCACATCAATTTCAAGCCTCAGAGACTGGGAAAACCAAGAGCAGAACATCAGGCTACCTACATACAGAGGCTAAGGAAGAATCGGCAAAATGGGCCGCCCGCAGAGAGAAGCAGCTTCAGATCTATGGATAGATCGATCGATAGATCTATAGATAGATATAGAATTGTTGAGTATTATCTGGAACATTCCGTCGATTGGCCAGGAAAGGGGCAGTACAGCAAGAGATTGAAGGAGCAGAAAAAAAATTCTCAGTCAATCACCTTCAACTTTGTACAATGATTTTTTTTTTGTAGAGAATCCTCAAATTGAAATAGCAAAACAAACTTTTTTCAGGTGTCCCCCTGCTCATGCATTACCAATGAAATACTCTAAATTTGTTCAGTGCATGTGTGGTATTTGTGAGAATGCAACAATGATGCTTTGTGCCTTATCATCTGTTGGTAGTCAATTTAAGTCTGTCAATGAAGCACTGAATGCCTCACTTTGTCCTATGTCTTTAGGACAGTTGTTGAAGCATGCATGCGTTTTCGTCAATGATCATATTGTGGCATAGGTTCTGTTAAGCTGAAAATCATAACAGATTGTGACATCACGGCTTCAGTGAATTACCAGCACTGGGAGTATAATACAAACAAAGTTGGTAGAAAAATCATGAACAGTTGATGAGTTAGTCTACCGTTTTTCTCAAACTTTTGAGCTTACATGTTTGTACACCCAGGTGGCAGTGGCACCAGTTCAATTTATTAAGAAAGAATCTACCATGTGATACTGCACTTCTTGTGCTTGATTTTTCAGAAAATCATTCTTGTAAATATCGGTTTGAAGTTCAATCTGCTCACTGGATGTTAAACCAGGTTACTGTCCACCCTGCTGTCCTATACACCAAATATTCTACTTGTGGAGAGCTCCACACTACTTATCATGTGCACTAATATCAGATGATCTCATACATAATTTAATTTTTGTTCATTTTGTTCTTGAGTATGTGTTGCAGCAATGTACGCAAACCCGGTTTGTCATCTTCTCTGACAGCTGTGAGACACAATACAAGTCCAAACTGCCATCCCACCACCTGAGTCAACTCTCAACTAAATATAGTATTGAGAGATGTTGGTTTTTTTGATGGGAGAAAGGCATGGGGATAAATGAATGTGACGCTTGTGGTGGAATGGTTAAAGCTTTTCTAACCCAGGCAGTGGTTTCAAACAGGATGATATTGAGAGCATTAAAAGAAATGTTTGAATTTTTAAATTCCTCCTTGTCCCTTTCAGGATCGGCTTGCTCTCACCATGAGAGGCATTTTCATCGTATAAAAACCATCCCATATTGATAAAACTGCTAAGTCATCCAGTTTGAAAACAATGCCAGGCACTACAAAGATTCACGCTTTGAAGATTCTGAGTAAGGAGAAAATAACAATGTTCAAATAACTTGAAAGATTTTGTACTGATCAAATGGCCAAATACCAAGAAATATGTTGATGATTGTGTGAGTACTGTGAGACAGGCTGAAGCTGTGGCAATGACAGTTCGCAAAATAGTACCAGTGGTGCACTTGATACTACATTTATTGAATATGAAGAAGAGGATGATGTTGTTAATGATGAAGCTGTTGTGATTATCAGCGCCGGAGAACCTTTTGGGGTTGATTGTGGGAGAGAGTGTGAAACTGTAAATGAATTATTTGCTTATATTTATTTAAGGTATGGTTTAACATCAAGTATTGGTGTATTGTCTGTGCTGATTATTTCGGAATTTAAGGATTTAACTTTTAAGGAATTTTCACGATTAAATTATGCTACAATTGATATGTAACTTGTATTTTACTTTTTCATTTTGCTGTCTATAAAAATAGAAATAATAGTGTGTTTATTTATAATTATTTAATCAGAAATGAAGTGGGGAATTTCCATGCATTAGAACCTCAAAATATGGGCACCCACTATTATATGTAATTATGTACACAAAATATGTAGTCACAATTGATCAAGGATGTCAAAATGATCGTATTTAATTGTAATAATTGTTGTTTGTTCAACAATTTTTGTTCTTTGAGAACTATTCATTTCAGCAGACTCTGGGTGAAAGGTATTTATGGTTCTGATTAATGCACACATAGGGCCTACATTTTAAAAATCGGGGGGGGGCGGGGGGGGGGGCTTCTTTTACGCAGTGAGATTGCTTGACAACGTGGCAATGTTTGCATGTGACAATCACTGCTCGACAATATTATTATTGCTCCTTTGGAGTGTATCTAGTTACTGGCAGAAATAGTGAAGCATTTTTTACACATTGAGGAATGAATAGGCATGATAGGTAAATTGAGGGGTACAACTCCTACACAAGATTCAGCATGACAAAATAAGAACTTCTGCAAACATCACAAACACTGTTCTACTGATCTGCTTCTGGTGGGTTTGTTGATCTGTGCAGAAATTGTGAGACAGTGGCAGTTTTGCTGAATGGACACGCACAATTGGTTGATAAAGGGACGTAACTCCTACACAAAGACTTTCAGTAGAAAAAAAATGCTACAATCTAAGCATGAAGTTCAATTTCCTGCAATTTTGCTTCTTTGAAAAGTATTGATTTTTTTTACGGTTTTCGAGATAACTGTGGTTTTATAGATGGTCGGCAGTTTGCAAAACCAAGGGGCGCAACTCGCTAAGAAATTCTTAAAATATTGAAAGAACGGTTATTATCGATTTTGCTTAGTGTCCTCTTCAACTTTCCTTCCTTAAATAGTAATATTTCACAATGATTGTAGACTAAAAAACCTAAAAATACTGCTAAATAGTAGTTAATATTAGCTTATTATGGCAAGGGCAATAACTCCGGATGAGTATTCAATATATCATCAAAAACAACATTTTTCACCTTTTCTAGATGTGACCTACAACTTTGATTCTTTGGGAAGTATTCAATTCCCCGTAATTCTAGAGTTATGATGAATTACAATAATCTTATTTTAGTAGGTAGATTTGACCCACTCTTATTTGGCAATGACTCATATGCATATTGCAGGCCATATTGATCCCCATATTTTCCCCTGATTTCGGTATTCTATATACTAGGGGAACTGCTAGGTCATTTTTCTAGTGTAGGTATTGCTCACGCTCACTCGTTGACAGTCATCTTGATGCGATTTGAAATTAATTGCATTAATTTTTTTGGGGTGGGGGATGATGTCACGAGTGGAGTGAGTGCAATTAAGGGGATTGCTACAGAGCGGGTGTAGAGTAAGAAGGACTCACAGTAGACAGCAAGTTAAGCGTGCTGTTGTGAGTAGTGGGGGGGGGGTCTGAATGAGGCGAAAGCGCTGTATAACTATCACTGCAAGTTAGAAGGTCCGACGGAGCGGACCTGTGAATAAGAGCCCAGCGGGCGGACATAAGTGAAAGCAGTCGGGAGACGGATGAGTGTTGTTCCAGTAATGACTGGTATGTAGAACGTTGATTGATTATTATGATTGATGTATTATATTATATTCGTCTATTACCATGATGTAAATAAGTATATGTGAGGAATGTGGAAGTCCTTGATATTGGATATAGCAATGTGCGCCATGAGCGATAGATGAAAGTGAGTTCATGGATTTGTAGCGCGAGTGAGTAGTGTGTACTCCGATGGAAGTGTGTTACCGTAAGATGTGTGGTGAGTGAAAGGTGAACTAGTGTGTGTACGCTTCATGGATTGTAAGGAGAGGTGGAGCGAATAGAAATGGTAGGGTATTATACCAATGTAATGTTATTCTTGTAGGTGTCGGGGACGGGCCGAAGAGCCACCTCGATGAGCACAAGTGATAGGCCAGCATAGGGCCGGAGGCCGCACATAGGCCAGAAGTGAGGCTGTCAGTGCAGGACAGAAGAGGCACATAAAGTCGTGGCAGTCAGGCCACGGACAGGGACGTAGATATGAGAGTGAATGAGATACTATATTGTTGCCATGTTGATAGGCTAGTGAACTGATACTATGTTGTCGCCATGTTGATGGCTATGGAAATAATAATGTGTTATTGCCCTGCTGAGGTGCTAGGGGAGTGCTAAGGTGTATGACAATAGGACGGGGATATTGAGAGACTGAGGTGCCAGTGAATCATTAATGTACTATTAAGACCCTGAGGGGAGAGGCTGAGGCCGAAGTGCCTTTTGGAGTAACTACCGGATTGTGGATCCGATGGAGAGTGTGTGTGAGAGTGAGGCCGTTGTACGGCAGTTCATTTCAATAATATAATGTATGTAATTGCGCTATTATATGTATAATTATGTTTAATAAATGTGTGAGTCTGATGGGTTGTTTTGTTAAGTGTTAAACTTGTTTGTTCGTGATTGTCGTCCTGTCATAAACTATTACATCTCCCAGTCTGGGATTTGTGACAAAAACAACCACCTTAACCGCTCGGCTGCGCCGTCTCTCCTGTGCACTAACTAGACACATACACTTGTGATAATCTCTTCCTCTTTCTGGGAGTATAGAGTGCAGAAGGAAAAGTACATGTAGTTTGCTCCATTTTCCAGTGAACAAAGGCTCTTTGACGTCCGCAGTTCAGTCCTCGGGTTTCGTAGTTTGAAAAAGAATCAATGGTGAAAAGTGTCTTGACGCACGAGTGAGCTCAAAATATTCGCACTCTGAGCATAGAAAAGCAACAATTACTGTTGGTAAAAGCTCTTTTCACTCTCCCCCCCCCCCCCAGACCGCCACCCCAACCCCTGTCCTTTCTAATCTTCCTGTCTCACCCTCCCACAGAGACAACGTCTTTCAGAATACTGACACTTTGTGCTGTCTGGCAATCAGGAAGATATATACATTACGTACGGTACTGAAGGTTAGTGTAACCGTGACAAAGCTTAAGTCCATTGTTATGTTGTTCTTCCACCAGCTCATATGCTGTTATCAATTATAGACCAATGCGGATATCGGCCATTTTATTTGTAAGGACAGACGCATAACCATGGCGATGGTAGCACTGATTTTGATTCGTTAGCTGATTTGCACTGTGAGCACTTCAAGCGTCGCGTCACAATCGGCGGCGAGCTAAAAAAAAAAAGTTCACTAAAGTAAACAATGACACGTGTGTCCACGCACATGGGAGACGTTCGGTCAATTCTTTCACTTCCTTTCCCTTGTTTATACGGATGGTAGGGAATCTGACCAGCTTGGATCCATCCTTTCCACTCCTGTCATAACAGTCAACTGCAATGCAACCAGCAGGAATTTTAATCGCTTAAACATATCTCGAAGTTACACTCGTCAACTAATCCACCCGTCATTTTTAGTGTCGGAAGTACAACACTAAAACACTCTGTGACGTCATTCGCCATGGGCCTATTGAGGGTATTAGGTATCAGCAGAGTTGAATCTATTGTCCGTATGGATTAGTTTGTTTGTATCCTTAATTTTTGTTGGGGTTTGACTTCCTTTTTCAGTACATGGAAGAGATACAGAGTTAGAATGTGGCAAAAACAAAGGAGAAAACGTGGTATGTAGTAAGACCCGGCACCAGGAAACAACAACAACAAACAAACAATAAATAATGATCTATACAATAATTTCGTGATGATATATAAATAGATGATTCAACGCCAGGGATTTTCTATGATTTACTAGATTATTGAGGCGATACAGAGAAGCGGGTAAGGCCTTCGTCAGGCTGCCAGACACTAAGACTATTTGATTCCATCCCGGTGGGATTCAAACCTGGGATATCTCGCCAAATGGTCAAACTCTCGTCCAATGGGCGGGCCTTGTGTGGGGGTTTAGAATACAGTGAGCTGAGTCAAATCTTTACTCAGTCTTATTAATATTTCAAAAGACTTTGCCGTCGTCAGTGTAATGAAAAATCATCTTTCATTAAACCCTGCTGGTCGTTGGCAAAGCCTAAGCGTTTTTTCCCAGTATGCCTGGAAGATTGACCATTGTCTTTATGTTAGAGGCCATTGTTACGTGTTCACCAAGGGGTGTGCCCTCGAATGTTACGGTGGGGATTACTAAATTATAAATTTAGGTGTTCGACTGCATTTAAATCGAGAGGTTTTAAAAATTACTCTGCCATACCATGCCACATACACTAATAACAATTTCGAGTAAGTTATATCAAGGACCTTGTAGGGCCACAAATTTATTACCTAAATACCTAAGAATTTCGTCTATCGTTTACATATTAAAAGACAACATCAGCAGCATCAAATGAAAATACTAAAATGCATAACTATAAATCTCCTCTAGATTCTTAAAAGATTTGAAATTCTAGATCTATATCATTCTGATTCATTCACAGTTTACTTAGTAATTATTTATCTTCAGAAATATAGACTGCCTACTATCTCACAAATGATATACTTAGGTCTCAGACGACAATATTAACTCATTTAACTGCTTATAAAGGATCAAACCGTCAAGACACACTGACGTAGTTAAGATAGATCTAGATCTGTTCTAGGATGGGATGGCAATCCCCAGCCTCATCCAGACACATCAATTACAATTTACAAATGTATATTCCAGTCACTCTTTCTAGATCTTAATTGCAAGTAAAACTTTATGGTCTTGCATTCCTTTGGTCGCACTTCTACTGGAAAGTTAGGGTCAGATTCACATCATCTCGAATCATGGTGATGACACTTACGATTGGTTCCCTGAAACGATTTCAGGGAACTGGAGAAAATAGCTGTGGATTATTTTCATTGTCTATCCAGGACATAGACATGACGTTAACAGTCTGTTGGTTCTCTCTGGCTGAACCTTGCCGACACCCTCGCAGGATGGAATACGCTGCATGGAGTCATCAAATCTCAAGATGGCTTCGGCCAAATCTTCTGCAAGTCCACGTGACTGCTCAAATTCGATTGGTGCATCCACTTCGAGCTCCGCTCGCAGCGCCACTAGATTCTATTAATAGTAACAGACAAAGTTATTAAACTATATCAAAACCCTTCGCAAAGTCTCTACACCCTAAACGTTTTATGTACGAATTTATTCACTCCTTATTCGCCCCGTCTTTCCCTGTTAAAGTACACCCAAACTACGGGGTTGCAAACTGCATCGTCACTGTTAATTTATCCATTCGTTCTATCTTGCCCCACTTTCTTTCCATCTCTAAGAAAAGCGTTACAAAAACAAACTGTCCACGGGAATAGTTCAAGGACGTTTGGACTGGCTAAAATCAATGATGCCATGTAATAAACAATGCGTGACCTAGCACGGCAATTCAAATCCTAATCCTGACAGCCATTATTTGTGTACATTGGCAGACGTGCTTCTGTGTTGCAATACAAGCAAGAACTCGCTGCTAACTAGACATATTCTATTTAGATTTTGTATGTTTCATTTTCTATGACTTTATTGTTGGATTGTTTTATTTGTTCAGTGTTCCATTTTTTTTCTGTTGTTGTAACTTCTTTTTTGTTTTTCCTTCACGAAGGTTGTTGCCGAAATATTGGTCATTGTCTGTCTTCCCTTTTAGTTTGCATTTCATTGTATCGTGTGGGTATTATTTCTAACGCCAGGCTTTGCTCCATACTACTTCTTCATTTTGCCATAATTATTTTGTCTTTACTTTAAGGCTTGCTGCGACCCCACCGGTTTTGTGTGGTTTTCATAATATTTCGTTATTTACATGTGAATGTAGGAATTATTGGGCTTTTGCACTTTGCTCTGCTTTGTAAACACCATTTCTCACATTACTAACAAATCTCCAAAGACCGTTGATATGAATGGGCTTCTAGATCTAGATCTATTATATTATTAAACGTCTGTCGCTTGATAAACGCAGGTGTCGACTTGCCACTATTGCAACCCCTGTTGCGCACAGAGAAAGGAATGTAAAGAGAATAAGGGTGTGACATGTCTTGTCACGATATCAGACACTCGTTCCTCGTTGAAACTGTGCCGTCACGCAGTCTCAGTGCACTTGACTGTGAACCAAGATTGACACCTTAAGAAAAGTAAGTCAAAAATACCTTCCCGTTTCTTCCTGAAACATGATCTACCTTGCAGGATCCTTTCTGAAAACAAAACGTCAGATTTCAAAACATTAAACTAAAAATGCCACAGGTAAACTTCCTTTACCAAACTAACAATCATGTTTGGAGAGGTGACAGCTCTGTGCGTGCGGGACAGTCACGGATTGTAGTGTTCTGGTATCTGCCTATCTGTCTGTCTCTCTGTCTATCTATCTATTTATCTATATATCTATCTGTCTGTCTGTTTGTCTGTCTGTCAGTCTGTGTCTATCTATCTATCTATCTATCTATCTATCTGTCTATCTAACTATCTATCTATCTATCTATCTATCTATCTATCTATCTATCTATCTATCTATCTATCTATCTATCTACCTATCTATCTATCTATCTATCTATTTGCCTGCTTGCCTGTCAGTCTGTTTGTGTGCCTGTCCGGTTGTCTGTCTATCTATCTGCTTGCCTGACTACCCAAGACAACACCTGCAGCAAATCTTCGGCCTATCGACAAGATCTGCCCCATCTAACAGGCCACTCAGTGTTCGAACTGGTATATGCCCTGTCTTACTTTGTGCCTATCGACAAGATCTGGCCCATCTAACAGGACACTGAGTGTTCGAACTGGTATATCCCCTGTCTTACTTTGTGCCTATCGACAAGATCTGGCCCATCTAACAGGCCACTCAGTGTTCGAACTGGTAAATTACTTTGTCTTACCTATCTCTTCGTCCTGTTGAGCACCGGGGGGGGGGGGGGGCACTGATCACGTGGCAGCCAATCAGTGGCGTGCAGAAAGGGCGGGGGCGGGGAGGCAGCGGGGGCGACGGCCCGGCCATGAAATCAGACAGTGAAATTAAAATTAAGTTTTTTTGAAATTTGAATTTATCGCTGTTAACTTTTTAGTACAAGCTGCCCTACAGTCCCACGAGTTGGTGTGAATGTGGATCCATGTTTCAATAAGCGAGACCAGAGTAGAGATCGTGTTAAATGTAAATACTGTGCACAATGCTGATTAAGGTATTATAAAGTGGGGATAAATCAATAACGCCTGTGGAGTTCGCTTAACTTGTTTTCGTCTGTTTTTACATAATTATCTAGAATGTCTTATTTTCTTATATTTGTCAGCACTAGGCCCTAAACTTGCGTCTTGGGGCATACATTCAAGTAGTTGGCCCCAGGCATCACAAAAAACCTCTATACGCCATTGCAGCAAGTTCCCACCACACCCTCCCCGAACTGTATAGGTAGAATGCGCATATCCGCCATCTTTAGTATCCGGACCTGTGCATCAAGCTCGCGATTGTGGCATTGATTTTGATTCGTTGCCTAATTTGCATTGCGAGGCACGGGAGCCGGCACGAACCAACCGGCAGTAGGATCTTCCTTTCTCCTGCTTCTTCTAATTCTGATCTCTAGCGCCCACGAAACAAGAAACAGGACGTAAACAAGAGAGAAGGAAACCAGAAAACAATCAAGTACAGGGCGGACCAATAGTCTTCGGCTTGAGGCCCCGGAGAAACGAGAGACCTCCGAGAACCAGGGCAGTGAATAAAAAGAAAGGAAATGAATAATACTGACTCGACCTGCAAGCAACAAGAATAAATGTAACACTCTCCAGGTTGAAGTCCGGGACACAGAATGCCCAGGCGAACCATTCCTCCCCCCCCCCCCCCCCCCAAAAAATACACAAAGCTGTTTATCGAACAGGTACTCAGCTAGTATTATATAACGTTTAAGTTGCTGGGTCTTGATGAATACTAGTTTTGTTTGCTGTTGTTGTTTTATGAAGGCATGAGGTGGGCATATTACATTTGCTGACATCCCCAACTCCACAAAATACATTTAAAATTTACAATCCTCACAAAGGCAATCTCAAACTGCCCCATAAGCTGTTTGGCTTTATATATACCCCTTAAGTGGCAAATGGAAGGGCAATTGTGATTTGTTTTTTGTTTTTTTTGGTCACAAAGGAATTACAGCAAATATGGAGTCGATAATGAATTGAAAAGTGCCAAGGTCTGTATAAAAAAATGCCAAGAGCCCAAAATGTAACCCCTAAAATCCCGAGAACCTGGGAAAAATCCCAACGACCTGCAAGGCTGTGTCAGATGGTAATTTCAGGACATTCAGTTTCAGTGAGGTGCAACTAGTTGGTTGGTGCCCGAGAAACTCAATGATGTGACGTCACCTTCCCACTAGTTGGCACTCAAACTCTGCCAGTGTGCGCAGGTGTCCAGTCTCTGGCAGATGTCCAGTCCCTGATGGGTGTCCACTCTCTGGCAGGTGTCCAGTCTCTGGCAGATGTCCAGCCCCTGAATAGGTGTCCAGCCTCTGGCAGGTGTCCAGTCTCTGGCAGGTGTCCAGTCTCTGGCAGGTGTCCAGTCTCTGGCAGGTGTCCAGTCTCTGGTCGGTGTCCAATCTCTGGCAGGTGTCCAGTCTCCCTGCAGGTATCCAGTCTCTGGCAGGTGTCCAGTCTCTGGCAGGTGTCCAGTCTCTGGCAGATGTCCAGACCCTGATAGGTGTCCAGACTCTAGCCGGTGTCCAGCCTCTCGATCTTTATCAACAAAAGCAACATGTCCTACCAAAGGATAGTCAAAATATGGCAAAAAGAGATAGCTGTGTGTTACAAAGCCTTGCATAATAAATAACACAAGAAATGATACAATTAAACGCGAAGGAAAAGGGATCACAAATCAAGCTTCAAGTCAACTGACTGCGTCAGGAACCAAAAAAAATGTAACAAGATAGAAAATTAAACAAATAAAGAAATCATAGAATATTTCACACATACGGGTATATCATCTGCAACATTTTTTTCTGTTTACCACATTTTGACTTTGCTTCAAGCCTTTAATCGATCCCATAGATTTTCTGTGTTTTTCTTCCTTCATATTTTGTCAGTTTACTACCATAGGATTGTATACTCGCAATAACGTCTGTAACTCGGGTATAAAATGTAGCTAAACAGCCACACACCCGCGAGCTGGTAAACATAATATTAACCTTGATGGAAATAAATGTTATATCCGTCTCAATTGAAAAGAAATCGTGCGACATTAACTCCAGAAACAAATTCTGACGCTCCCATTTGATAAAAAGACAAAAATAAAGACTGATATTTAAAAACGCCACCAGTTTTCATAAACAGAAAATCTGTTGAGACTTTTCATAACAGGAGCTGCGAACATCACGGCAAGAACCATATCCGTGATCTTTTGTTACGTAAAACGGTATTTATTGGCATCGGACCGTGGATGCAATCAATAGGCATTCATGTGCATTTTATGAGGCATTTTCGTGCCATATAGAATTAAATTTTGTCCCTGTTTATATGCCGAGCCGAGGGACAAAATCATAATAACAGCAATGATAAATTTGTATTTGTATTTGTATTTGTATAACTCTTTAATCCCATTTGGGAAATTTGCCCTTGTGCCATTGCAGCTCCAGTTACAACTGGAGCAGGCACGTCGTCGCCACAGTGCAGCGCCGGTCGGCGGTTCTTTTTTTTTTGGGGGGGGGGGGGGTGAGGGAGGGGGAGGGAATGTTAGGGGTGAATTTTATTTAATTTTGCCCGGGCAGCGGCCTGTTCGGCCTGCTCTTTACGATTTCCAACTGCCAAGGTATCTTTAACGTGTGCAACGTGCACACGGGCCCTCCGAATTTTTTCGTCCTTATCCGAGAAGACTAGGTACTCGATCCTACCCCTCAATAGGATCAGGGACACGAAAATATGAGAAAAATCCCAAACTTCCAACATGCCTGCACCGGCCGGGTTTTTTGAACCCGGGACCCTTGGCATGAGAGGCGAGCACCTTGCCACTAGACCACCTTGTCCCTGAAAATCAAAATGCCATGTCACATATTATGTCTTTTCCATAGGCGTCCTGATTTTTTTGTGGTATGCGAAACCCGCCAGGAATATCAGTGAAGCATTTTGTCTGTATTTCATGCTTATCATCTTGGGATTTCATACGCGTAGCCAGGAGATACGTGAATAAATGTGTTTTCTGTCCATGTATCTATCACTGTATCATCCCCCGTAGCTGCCACAGAAAGGGCTGTTGTTAGGGGAGCCGGGTATTTGACATTATAAGCTATAGCATAACAGTGAACACAACCCTGTATTTTCTGTATTCGGCTCTGTAATTGCACTACGGTCCCCTAGCTGGTCACAGCAATGATTCTGCCACAAGGTGGGAGTTATTAAGGAAAGGACCCATTGAGAGCGCAAAAATTCGTTTCGACCGTAAAAAACACATGTAAGTTCAAAAACTGTATTATGCAGGGTTTGGTGAAGTTATTATAGTTCTAGGAGATAGCATTCGTAGATCTTTTGACATTGTGATACTGACAACTATAATGGTTATCAGTTGCATTTATTTCCTCACTGGTATACTGTTGTTATGTTAGTGCAATATCGTGTATTGTCTATCTATCTATCTATCTATCTATCTATCTATCTATCTATCTATCTATCTATCTATCTATCTATCTATCTATCTATCTATCTATCTATCTATCGATCTATCAATCTATCTATCTATCTATCTATCTATCTATCTATCTATCTATCTATCTATCTATCTATCTATCCATCCATCCATCCATCCATCCATCCATCCATCCATCCATCCATCCATCCATCCATCCATCCATCCATCTATCTATCTATCTATCTATCTATCTATCTATCTATCTATCTATCTATCTATCTATCTATCTATCTATCTATCTATCTATCTGTCTGTCTGTCTGTCTGTCTGTCTGTCTGTCTGTCTGTCTGTCTGTCTGTCTATCTATATATCTATCTATCTAACTATCTGTCTGTCTGCCTGTCTATCTATCTATCTCTCTATCTCTCTATCTATCTATCTATCTATATATCTATCTATATATATATCTATCTATCTATCTATCTATCTATCTATCTATCTATCTATCTATCTATCTGTCTGTCTGTCTGTCTGGTTAGAAATGCGTTGTGGCAGTTATCAAGCTGTTTTATACATCTGATTTATTCTAATTCCATATCATCATACTATAATGGAGATAGGGTGAAAGTTCTGACCTCTAAGGCCCTTTTTAGGAGGGTCCCCAAACTCTGGAAGCATTCTCATCGCCTATAACTCGGCTTATTGTGATGTAAGGGGATAACATAAAAATGCTGCAAACTGGGCAATTTGTTCATTTTGCATACTTCACACGTAAAATTTGGAACAAACACTTCCTACTCCATGCTTTTAGAACAGGATCACGCAATTATTATTGTCTCTTTTTAGTACCGTGACGCAGTTTCCTTCATCGTTCATTCGCTGAAGGAAGCAGATTGTGAATTAACGAAAACATGGATCGCCTGTAAACTTTAGCGAAAGAAGGTAAACAAACTTCAGAGTTGGTGCGGAATCCGAGTCGATACTTATTCTGTCATTGTATTTCTTTATCTGTGGAAGGAACTTTACTTTGTGTCCTAGATCTAGATCTATATCATTATAAGTAATAATAATAATCATCATCTCACATATAATAATGGAGTTTGGGCCCAACTTTGTTCCCGCAAAGGCTTTTTTACTACGCAGCGTAGAGAAATGAAACTTGGCACATGTATGTAAAATGTATAAAGCCTGTACGTGTCGTGCTCATTTTTCCCCGAAACTCTTTACTTTTTCCAGAAATTCAGTTATAATTATCAGTTATCAATTCATGATTGCGAATACGACGTGATAATGTACTTCCGTCAATTTCGTCATTTCCGCCTCTTACCGGAAATGTAAACTCTCGAACTAGTAGAGTTCACTTGAGATCCAACCACGCCAAGAAAATTTTGATACCAAGTATAATGTTATACAGATGAGGTGAGTGCCATTCATTCATACCAAGAAAACTGTGTAGAAACATTTATAGTGTGCTTCAAGCTCGAAATGAAATATTTTTACC
>OZ007579.1:43900856-43920856 GCA_963931925.1 Onchidella celtica | reverse complement strand
ATGCATCTCTTCATTCCGGCCCCAAAATAGGAAATACATAATATTAAAGACTGGATCTTGTCCAAAATGGATGTATCCATGTAATTTATTGTCAGAACTGAAGGAAGTGCATAAAATTTCATAATTTTTGTTGTCTAAATCACGAAGTTTTAAGTATTTACATGTTCACTCTCTAGTGCCTCTACAGTATGATTACTATTTATCATTACTGATATTATGATAATGATTAATATGGGGATTAGGACAGCGTGTGTTTTTAAGAATCACTTTATTATCCCATATGGGAAATTGTCTTGCACAGAGCGTTTAACAGCAAATACATGGTATACATATCTTAAGTATCATTACATAAACATAAAATCATAACTCAATAACTAAAATAACAGACATACATGACGTGACATGGTAAGGAACCTTTATGAAATCTGGCACACATCTAGTTTAAATGACTTGTTGAGGCGAATTGCGGAGGGCAAAAACGATCTTCTGTATCTTTCACTGTTTTCATTCATGTGTGTTATTCTGTTGCCCTTGGATGATCTAGAAATTTGATGAAACAGGGGACGGTGGCTGTTGTTTAAGATGGATACGAATTTCTTCACACAAACATTTGAGTACAAATGGTTAAAAGTGAAAAATGCCGTGTCTGTCATGTTGCATGTTTTCTTGATGGCTGTCGTGTTACATTTTGATGTCACTCCCTTCATTATTTCCTCAGCCCTGGCGATACAAAGTCACTCCTACCATCATCATGGCCGCAGCCACAAAAAACTTGTGAAGTGAGTACTGGTACAGTGGAATAGGCCTGGGTCAAAGGTCATTAGCCTTAATATCTGCAGGAAAGGGGAAAAGACGGGGCAAGGCGAGAGAGAGAGAGAGAGAGAGAGAGAGAGAGAGAGAGAGAGAGGGGGAGGGAGGGAGGGAGACATACAAAGAGAGAATGAAGAAGGGACAGAAAGAGAGAGGGAGGAGGGTGTTGGAGAAAGAGAGACAGGGAGAGACAAAAGGCACAAAATGTGTGTGAGTGTGTGTGTGTGTGTGTGTGTGTGAAAGAAATGGGGAGCGAGAGAGAGAGAGAATGAGGCAGACAGAGAGCGAGAGAGAAAGAGAGAGAGGAGAGAGAGAGTGAGAGAGAGTGAGACAGCGAGAGAGGGTGAGACAGAGAGAGCAGAGAGAGAGAGGGGAGAGAGAGAGAGGGGAGAGAGAGAGAGAGAGCAGAGAGAGAGATAGGAGGGAGGGAGAGAGAGTGGGAGGAATGAGAGAGAGAGAGAGAGAGCAGAGAGAGAGAGAGACTGAGAGAAAATGTGAATCTGACGTGTACAGTGAATTATCTCGTGCTTGCAGGTGTTACAGAACTCATAACTGATGGTGCCAATCGTGGTCTTAGAATCCATTGTTGTAATTAAAAAAAGTGACTGTATGGGTCAAGTGGCCAAAATGACTTTTCTTCATAAAATGATTTTTTTTTTGTTTTTTAAACTTGTGGTTTCTTGCAGAGTTTGGCTATGCTAGATAGTTTAAATAATACATTGGCTATGGCTATTTAGACCGTGTTTACCAAAATACTTCCAGAGAGATTTTTTTACAATTGTAAAAAGCCTTTTTGTGACCATTAATTTACCAGGGAAAAGATTTTTTTGACCATCAGACAAACATAAATCCTAGCCCTAACTCTAACATTATACAGAAATGTTATTGTGCACTGGAAAACACAATTCGGGCACACGGCGCACGTGGTCACTCCGATATTGATTTTATTAGTGTGAGTCCTCATTCCTTGACTCTGCCATGAATTAGCTCAAGTGCAATCTGACAGAACTGCAGATAAAGCATTTCTTTCTCTTTTTTTTTTCTATTTGGTAAATATTTTAATAAATTCCTAAGGTTTTGCATTTCTTATTGGTTAAAGGGTACGACAGTAGCTTATCGTGTATCGCAAGTGTGTATAATTCAAAATGCAAATAAGATTTCAGGAATAGATTTTATACGAAACAGGAAACAGGTCTTTTTTTTTCTCTCTGCAGTAAAGTTAGATCCTCTTCAGTATCATGGCTTCATGATAGGGTCAGCGCATTGTTTTAAACTGCTATTGCTATCACTTTATACAGACGCCAGGCGATACAGTGTGACCCCAACTCTAAATATCGGACCATTGACGGACAGTGCAACAATTTGGTGAACACAGATTGGGGCAGCGCCGGCAGTTTCCTCAGGAGAAGGTTGCCAGCAGCTTACGGAGGTATGGACAAACATTGTCTTCATCATCATCTTAAGCCAGCACAAGCCGATTTTGAGTTCAGTGGTGTTAGGAGGACGTAGTAAAATTGCAAAGCCAAATAGAAAAAGATACTGAGTTGGTATCACTGTTCGGCAATAGCTTATAATATAAAATACCGCGCTCCCCTAACAGCTGAGTTTTAAGTTTGAGTTGGCTTTTACGGCGGGTAGGCACGATAACGACCACAATTCACGATCTCTTTGGCACTCCATTCACGTTGGGTATTTCAGAGCTTCTAGATTTCACAAGTTGAATTAAAATAATTCCGTATTAATTTTATTGCATTGGTAAAATTCTCAAAAGTTGTTTTGTATTTAGGTCTGAAAAGAGTTTTGTAAACGAGTATAAAAGTTTTTAAATCAAGCTTTAGATGTTAGCCTCGCTCAGAAAGGACAGGATGTGTTGCGGGTCCGCGTTAGAAAATACATGTAATTCTTTCATGGATTCGCAGGGAAAGTGAATTCTTTGGATATGCATGAAGTTTGCATATTCATTTAAAACATGCTTTATTCATAGTTTAGCAATTGCATGCCACACAATCACGTTAGATTTTTCCGCTGAAGAAAAAACCGGTGAAAAGCGTACATAGTGGAAAAGGGGTCCGGGAAGCGTACGTATGCATTTCACCTACGGTACTTAATGAACAGTTTAGTTTTCTTTATACTTGGTCAACACAATACGGTGCAGGATTACGTACAAAAAAAAACCAAAAAAAAAGAAAGAAAGAAAAAGACAAGTACAAGTTACATCGTCGGGTATTTGCCATATTGTTGCATGTGCATTTTGGTCTTTTCCAGAATATTATTATGAGGATCGAAACTTTGAAGCGTTGTGTAAAATCAGAGGACAATATTTCGTCACAAATAGCTACTGCGAACAGCTGTTAACCGATTGGAATGACACTCACACATAATGGAATTAGGAGTGAGAGAACCATATTCAATGACAAAACCTCAAAATCCGCAAAAAGTCGCATACAACAATATAGCAAATGCTCTCCGAAATAATATCTTATGAAACAACCAAATAGTAAAATGTCACTTTGGCACACATATGGGTCCACTCTTTGTTTTTACTGCTTGATGGATTTTTTTTTTACCTTTCTTTTGCCATTTCTGTTTCTGCACATATGAAAACACAGTTTAATGGTATTTGGCTCTCTTCGTCTGTAGCTAATGCGGCTCCACGAACCCAGGGTGTGAGCGGACCTTTGCCTAGTGCACGTGAAGTGAGCTTGAAGCATCATGGCCCCAGTGATGCCAAAGGTGACATCACATTGATGGTCATGCAGTGGGGGCAGTTCCTGGATCACGATATGACGCTGACCCCCATTACTGTATGTAAGTATGGCGCTGCCTCTTTTCATAGCTATTAAAATTATTTTTATTCAGACTAGAGCTCAGTGATCTATAAGTGACAGGTATCAAGTCGCAAGTCACATTAGATTTGACACAACGAGACCTTAGTTCTTGTTTGTTCCAACTCCACTTTTTTTTTTTGCACAACTGAGAAATTTAAAGTAAACTATTGCGGCATTAGTATTAGAATAAGGCGTTAGAATAAATCGGAGCTGTGAAAAAGCTTGATAAGTGCCACAACGCATTTTACATACTAAAAGATCTCCAGTTTTGCAGGTAATGGAGATAGAAAATATCATTGAGATTTCTGACAATCTCTCAAATACACGTCGATACTCGGACATCCTTGTCCAATACTAAAGTTAGTCGTTCGTGAAGCTAAATTCGAAGTATCATTGGAGATAACAAACAAGAATTAATCAATTGATGCAGTGTTTATTAGGAAACTCACGCTTTCCACAAACCAGAGATTTGCTCGGTGCTGCAGTTGATTGGTTTGTTACAATTGACTTCATACAACTTGTGTACTCACGAAATTTGGAAGTTTATATGAAGTTCCAAGACCACAATATGTTTCGCTCTCTTAAGAGTTTTGCCGATGCCGGCTAATCTTTACGGGTGCGCATGCTTAGCGGCTGTGCCAAAAATCAAATCTTTGTTAATACGCATGCTCGGCCGCCGTGCCCCCAGGGGGCCGGGGGGGGGGGATATGCCGCGCAGACAAGAACTATCAAGCTGACAAATCACGGTATGAAATTTGAAATATAAAATGCACTACAGCCTACAGATTCATTTCACTGGGTTTCTTAGCTATAGTTTCTAATTTTGAAACTTCATTGCTATTTCCCACAGTTGAAAACGCTACCGACTGCTGCATTTCCTCAGAGTGAGTATCTCGCAAATCTTATATTTATTCACGTAATTGTGACATGGCATTTTCAGGAGTGGTGTTAATGTGTTCTGAGCTTAAGTTTCAAATACAATGTGTTTAATCACGTTTTGTACCCGAGGAAAGGGAGGGGGGGGGGGGGAGGGGGGAATAAAGGAAAAAATAACAATTTTTGACTTTTAAAAAAAAATTCCTTTTATTTTGTTTGAGTTTCCTGTTGTCTTCAATTGCTTTTGAACCTTCGGCCCCATTCGAGTTATCTTTAATCTTAGTTCATGGGAAATAAGTCATTCATTTTAAAGGTGGGAGAACTTGGAGCAAGGGACATAACCTAGTTTGATAGATCTAGTTTTGTGTGCAGTTCTAACGATTCGAGGACGAAGGGAGCTACGTCATTTTAGCATTGCATTAATGACATCTGAGACACAGGATGCAAGGATGGATACGCTCCCCAAATTTTTCGTGCATCGCGCTGAGCGCTTATCCATGATGTCAGAAATGCATCAGTGGGCGTCCTGTAACTCCATATTAGAACGAAAAATAACGAGTACTCACTATGTCCATTGTACCCATGAGTTATGCATTTTGGAGATAACCATGTTATGTACAACGAGTTATATGCTATGGTTCGTACACAAAGCATTTTGTAAACGATGGGCCATCGTTTCAACATAATTATATGATTTGTAATAATATTGTTGACCACTGTTTTATCAATGATGGTATTGTATTAGTTTTGTAATACTACCGCAGTGGTATTGTATTAGTCATTGTATTAGTAATGCAAAGGATAATGCATTGTATTGTATTTGTGATGACATTTGGGAAGGCACTGAAATTGTTAGTAATTGTAATAGTATTAGCAACTACCTTTGTGAGATTGGGAGTGCTGTAAGATTGTTATTTCACGATATTGCAGACGCTGTATAATGTTTTTGGAGTTGAAGATAATAACTTAAATTGGGGCACGAAAAATAACGAGTACTCACTTTGTTTCGACAACATATACACTCGCAGTTTGAATTTGAGTTTGGGTTTAACAGAACTTCGGCACGATAACGGCCGCATTGTGCCGAAAACGGCCTATTTGTGTACTTTATTTGTTTGGTATTCCAAGCTCACCAATTTAACTCATTCACTGCGGTAAGCCAAACATTCGGCTGGCGGAGTTTCGCTTCGCTGCGGTAAACCGAATATTTGGCTCGATTGGACACCCATTTTCCAACACTAATATCTAAGCTAACATCGAAATATTGAATCCCATCCTGGTTCATTGATTTTCCTTTCCTTTAATGTCTAATGTATTATGTCTTGTGTTTATACTGAGTGAAAGAAAAAAGATTTTCGAACTATGCCTAAATTTCAAACTGGATAGTTTTGAGAGTTCCCGTCTACACCCACAAAAGTTATCGTAGGGAAAAGAGTGAAATTTTACAACTACAATTAAATCGCTCCATATACATTTTATGACATTGGTAATATTCTCAAAAGTTCGTTTGTAAAGATCTGAACAGAATTTTCTAAACTAGATGACCTACCGGGCATTGCCCAGAATAAACAATCATGTGATCCCCCCCCCCCCCCTCTTTCTCTAGTATAATAAAAGTAATAAACTACAATCTTGCTTCAGAACTCATGCGCACCAGAACACTACGCACCAATCTGAACGCTTGATACGGTTACTTTTTATGACATGCACGGTACTATAATATTACGGAACAAACATGCAAATATACAGATGTTACATAGCAATAAACATTGTTATGTTTTAAAAGTACAAATGCTTGAAGTAAAACAACTTTTAATTATAGCCATCATCTTCCTTATCTCAATTGCCACCTTCCTGCCAAATTTAAGGCCTGAAGAGTGTATAGTTTGGTCAGTTAGTCATGCCAAAGGTTGCAAGTTACTGAAATATATAATAGATGTGTATAAACATATCTAAATCAAGTTGCAGATCTGAGTCTCAGTTTGAGAAAAGGAATAACTGGTCTCGTAATCTGTTTGCCGGGTGATAACTTTGTTGCCCTATTAAGGTATTCACGCAGTGGCCAGTGTAAACGTGCTCAGCTCTATCGGACAAACAAGTCCAAGCTGACTTATGACTGACAATATATTTTATGCATGTGTTTCAGAGAGGAATGCTTCCCTATTCCGCTGAACAATGATGAGTTCTTCACTGATCGGGTTTGTTTGGGTTTTGAGCGCTCAATCAGAAACACAGATCCAGCAGGTAAACAGAAGTTTACAACAGCTTTCCTTAAAAATAATAATAATGATCTAACAGCAGCTTTACTTAAAAAAATAAATTAAGAACAGCCTTACCTTAAAAAAGAAAAGTTCAAGAGAGGCTTTACTGTTTGCAAAAAAAAAATATATATATTTAAAAACAGCTTTTCATGGCGAAAATAACTTAGTAACACTTTATTTAAAAAACATAGTAACTTAAGAACAGCTTTAATTTAAAAAAATACTACTAATTTCAGAATAGCTTTATTAAATAAATAAATAAATAACACAACAAACCAACCATTTAAGAAAGTCTTTATTTTGTAAAAATAATACTTTCAGATCTGTTGTATTTTAAATGATGACAGTTTATGAGCAGTTTCACATGAAATAAAATAACAGAACATTTTAAGGTAAACATCGCGACTTAAAATAACAATAATGATAATGACAACAATAATAAAGATAACATAGTCATCATTTTCTTTTACGAAAACGAAAAGCTGCCATACCTTAAAAAAAAAAAAAAAAAGTCTAAGGATTGCTTTGCTTGAAAAGAGTTAATAACATCTTTACTTTGATCGAAATCACCTATGAGAATGAAAGCGCCATTTCCCTTGCTGGGTTCTGGCGACATAGATATCAGTTTGAGGGACCGGGTCACAGTTTTGTTATGACTGAATGTGTTGTCTTCAGATCCCACTGGCCCTCCGACACAGCAGAACGTGTTGACTGCTTTCATTGATGGTTCTAATGTCTACGGCAGTTCTCTGGCAGAACTTGCGCATCTGAGGGAAACAGGTCAGAGGAACTCTGTCAATCTCTCTCTCTTTCTCTCTCTCTCTCTTTCTCTCTCTTTATGTCTCTCTCTCTCTCTCTGTCTCTCTCTCACACACACATGAACCCGTTCTCACCGCGTTCTTTCTCTATCTATCTATCTATCTATCTATCTATATCTATCTATCTATCTATCTATCTATCTATCTATCTATCTATCTCTCTATCTATCTATCTATCTATCTATCTGTCTATCTATCTATCTATCTATCTATCTATCTATCTATCTATCTATCTATCTATCTATCTATCTATCTATCTATTTATCTATTTATCTATTTATTTCATTTCTTCCTCTCTCTCTCTCTGCTTTCTCTCTCTCTCTCTCTCTGCTTTCTCTCTCTCTCTCTCTGCTTTCTCTCTCTCTATCTAGCTGCCTGCCTGCTTGTCAGACTGAATGTCTGTCTGCCTGCCTATCAGTCTACTTGACTGCCTGTCTATTCTGAAGGTAGGCTGTTGTGAAATATCAAGCATAGTGAAAACCTGAAGTAAATCTACATTAAAAAAATTAATGACAATGTAATTTTTCAAGCCTACTGTATTTGCTGACAACCAGACTAGCCCAGTCTGCACCCGGTGCTTACAGAAATTAACCTACCAAGGTATCTTGACTGGCAATACTTAACAAACATATCCTGAAAACCATGTAAAAGTCTAGTTTGAGTGTGGGTTTTACGGTGCACGGGCACGATAATGACGACTTTAAGCCTTTCACACCCTAGGTGGATCATTTAGTGCTTCACCGGAAAGTCCCGCCAAACTATCAAAATATGACACCGGAAGAAGAAACTTTTAATTCATAAACTAGACAAGAAAAGCAGGGGATTTCTAGTTATAAAATGTGGAGCGGATAAGGTAAGGCCCAGCTTCGGAACCTCACATTCATTATATGAATTTGAACCCACAAATTTATTCATTCGTCTATGAGAAACTGTATTAATTTCATGGAATTTTGGTGAAAAACGGCATAGTACTAAGTTTTATGATTGTTTCTAAGTTCTCTGCGTAAGTTTGGAACTAGATCTTATATAAGACTAGTTAAACACAATTTTGCCTTTCTATTAAAAAATATTGTGATTTGCATTGACCTCTATACTTAATGTCTATGCTCCTGGTCTGTAGCCCTCTAAACCCCATAGGTCACTAGTGATGCACAGACATTTATTACTCGGCTGCAGTTCCCAGAGGAACTCACGGCGAGAAAAGTTATTTGTTAGTAATTTTTAAACACTAACTCAACCAAATGATCACGAAAAACCCTTAATTATGGCCCCAACGACGAAATCTCACAAAATCAGAATTTTCCCACCAGTAAGAAGGGCGGGGGGGGGGGGGGGGAGGGTAGGCTAGAGGGTTATCTATTTAGAATTTCAGGTTTCCAGAAATGTTTTCCCAACTAAATTCCATGTTTTTCCATGTTCAGACCCGTCCCAGCCCGGGGAACTGTTGGATGTAAACCGGGAGGGGAAAGAATATCTCCCTGAAGGAGACCCAGACGGCTGCGTATTTGATGCCTCTAACGGCGAGTATTGCGCCCTGGCCGGTAAGTATTCAGTAGTGGTTCTCATGAATTCCATTGTAAATATGTGAGTGTGCATGAGAAAACTCATGAGCTGATTTTGAGAAAAACGGCTTTGAAGTGAAAATATGGGTCCTACACAAACTTCCAACTTGGCTGTTGTTTAGGGGACCGTGGCATGTTACATGGTAAACGGTAGACGAGCATTGAACACTACTCACTATGATCTCTATAACGGCTTTGTAATTAGACTACGGTCTCCTAACAAGATCCAAAAACTTCCGACTTGGCTGTTGTTTAGGGGACCGTGGCATGTTACAGGGTAAACTGTAGATGAGCAGTGAACACTACTCACTATGATCTCTATAACTGCTTAGTTATTAGACTACGGTCTCCTAACAGCAATCACTCCAATATTACTTGGTCAATTAGCTTTTGCCACTTATAGGCTTAAATGCCATTGTCTCAAAATCTTGTTTTAGGGTGGTCACTGATTTCAATTTATCAGAAATGTCTTGTCTTTTATTATATGTACAGAACTCAAAATGTCATGTTGCCGACTTATGCCGGGTTTTCCCATGCACACTCACAAATTATGAATTTTGAGTAAAGCACTGAATGCTGTATGAACGTGTTTCGTCATTACTAGTGAGTGCATGAAACAACAAAAAATCTTTGAAAGGCAAAATGACGACGGAAAGAACTACATCAAACAGGTGTCCAATCTGACGTTCCCTCTGTTCCATCCTTAGCTAACCTGTTGTGTTGGTTTGTCCAGGTGACGAGAGAGTGAACGAACAGCAAGGCCTGACAGCCATGCACACCATCTGGTTCAGGCAACACAACATCATCGCCAGACACATCGCCGCGCAAAACCCGACTTATACCAGTGACGAGGTCTTCCAGGTGGGTGTGGCTGCTGTAGTATAATTGTTATTATTATCATTATTATTATTATTATTATTACTACCACCACCACTACTACTACTACTACTACTATCACTACCATTACTACTACTGCTACCTCTACTACTACTATTACTACTACTACCTCTACTACTACTGCTACTACTGTCACTACCACTACCACTACTACTCCTACTACCACTACTACTACTACTACTACCACTCCTACTACCACTACTACTACTACTACTACCACTACCACTCCTACTACCACTACTACTACTACTACTACTACCACTACCACTCCTACTACCATTACTACTACTACTACTACTACCACTACCACTCCTACTACCACTCCTACTATTACTACTACCACTACCACTCCTACTACTATTATTACTACTACTACTACTACTACTATCACTAACTCTACAACTACTACTACTGCTACCTCTACAGTGAATTACTCCCGCCACTATTCTTTCTTATAATGAAATGCACGAAGCTTCATTGAAACCCATAGTCCACACTCAACACGAAAACCGAAGTAAAACAAGACGTGTCATAGTGTGCCTCCAGCCTTAGGCAATTTGTGAGTTTGGATTTTTACGGCGCGATTGCACGATAAAGGCCACTTTGCGCCCTTCACGGTCTATTTGGCTACGCTTTCTTTAATTATGTTTCGTATTCAGGGCTGTTAAGTTTATTTAACAATAGAAATACAATCATATAATTTTATCACATATATGCATTTGAAACTTATCCGTGGCTTGGTGGAGGGTGGGGAGGGGCGGGGGTTGGGGAAGGGAATGAAGGTGAGCAGCCAAATCTCTTCTCTAATATAGCTCGGTTTTATACTGATAATGGACGGGAAAACAAAATCACAACAACAACAACAACAACAGCAACACAGAAATAAGAGCGAGGCCACAGGCCAAATCTTCAGGGGGAAAGAATCCACGTCAAACAAAAGTTTCGACCTTTGACTTCCTTACACTCTATGGCGGCCAGGTCTCATGGTCATGAATCCCAATGTTCTAACTTTATAGAGGCCAGGCCACACGGTCATGAATCCCAGTGTTCTAACTTTATGGAGACCAGGCCACACGGTCATGAATCCCAGTGTTCTAACTTTATAAAGGTCAGGCCGCACGGTCGTGAATCCAAGTGTTCTAACTTTATGGAGGCCAGGCCACATGGTCATGAATCCCAGTGTTCTAACTTTATAGAGGTCAGGCCGCACAGTCATGGATCCCAGTGTTCTAAGTTTATGGAGGCCAGGCCACATGGTCATGAATCCCACTGTTCTAACTTTATGGATGCCAGGCCACACGGTCATAAATCCCAGTGTTCTAACTTTATAGAGGCCAGGCCACACGGTCATGAATCCCACTGTTCTAACTTTATGGAGGCCAGGCCACATGGTCATGAATCCCAGTGTTATAACTTTATGGAGGCCAGGCCACATGGTCATGAATCCCAGAGTTCTAAATTTATGGAGGCCAGGCCACATGGTCATGAATCCCAATGTTCTAACTTTATAGAGGCCAGGCCACATGGTCATGAATCCCACTGTTCTAACTTTATGGGGGCCAGGCCACATGGTCATAAATCCCAGTGTTCTAACTTTATAGAGGCCAGGCCACATGGTCATGAATCCCAATGTTCTAACTTTATGTAGGCCAGGCCACATGGTCATAAATCCCAGTGTTCTAACTTTATGTACGCCAGGTCATATGGTCATGAATCCCAGTGTTCTAACTTTACAGAGGCCAGGCCACATGGTCATGAATCCCAGTGTTCTAACTTTACAGAGGCCAGGCCACATGGTCATGAATCCCAGTGTTCTAACTTTATAGAGGCCAGGCCACATGGTCATGAATCCCAGTGTTCTAACTTTATGTAGGCCAGGCCACATGGTCATGAATCGCGGTGTTCTAACTTTATAGAGGCCAGGCCACATGGTCATGAATCCCAGTGTCCTAACTTTATGGAGGCCAGGCCACATGGTCATGAATCCCATTGTTCTAACTTCATAGAGGTCAGGCCACATGGTCATGAATCCCAGATTTTTAACTTTATGGAGGCCACGACACACGGTCATGAATCCCATTGTTCTAACCTGATGGATTCCACATCACATGGTCATAAATCCCAGAGTTCTAACTTTATACAGGTCAGGCCACATGGTCATGAATCCCAGTGTTCTAACTTTATGGAGGCCAGGCCACATAGTCATGAATCCCAGTGTTCTAACTTTATGGAGGTCAGACCATATGGTCATAAATCCCAATGTTCTAACTATATGGAGGCCAGGCCATATGGTCATAAATTCCACTGTTCTAAGTTTATGGAGGCCAGGCCATACGGTCATAAATCCCACTATTCTAACTTTATGGAGGCAAGGCCACATGGTCATGAATCCCAGAGTCCTAACTTTATAGAGGTCAGGCCACATGGTCATGAATACCAGTGTTCTAACTTTATGGGGGCCAGACAACATGGTCAAAAATCCCAGTGTTCTAACTTTATACAAGTCAGGCCACATGGTCACTAATCACAGAGTTCTAACTTTATGGATGCCAGGCCACATGGTCGTGAATCTCAGTGTTCTAACTTTATGGATGCCAGGCCATATGGTCATGAATCCCAATGTTCTAACTCTATGTAGGCCAGGAGACATGGTCATGAATCCTACTGTACCAAATTTATGGACGCCAGGCCACATGGTCATGGATCCCAGAGTTCTAACTTTATAGAGGCTAGGCCACATGGTCATGAATCCCAGTGTTCTAACTTTATAGAGGCCAGGCCACATGGTTATGAATTCCAGAGTTCTAACTATATGGAGGCCAGGCCACATGGTCATGAATCCCACTATTCTAACTTTATGGATGCCAGTGCACATGGTCATGAATCCCAGTGTTATAACTTTATAGAGGCCAGACCACATGGTCATAAATCCCAGTGTTCTAACTTAATAGAGGCCAGGGCACATAGTCATGAATCCCAGTGTTCTAACTTTATGTAGGCCAGGCCACATGGTCATGAATCCCAGTGTTCTAACTTTATGGAGGCCAGGCCATATAGTCATGAATCCCAGTGTTCTAACTTTATGGAGGCCAGGCCACAAGGTCATGAATCCCAGTGTTCTAACTTTATGGAGGCCAGGCCATATAGTCATGAGTCCCAATGTTCTAACTTTATGGAGGCCAGGCCACATGGTCATGAATCCCAGTGTTCTAACTTTATGGAGGCCAGGTCACAAGGTCATGAATCTCAATGTTCTAACTTTATTCAGGCCAGGCCACATGGTCATTAATCCCAATGTTCTAACTTTATAGAGGCCAGGCCACACGGTCATGAATCCCAGTGTTCCAACATTATGGAGGCCAGGCCACATGGTCATGAATCCCAGTGTTCTAACTTTATGGAGGCCAGGCCACATGGTCGTAAATTCCAGAGTTCTAACTTAACGGAGGTCAGGCCACATGATCAGGAATCCCAGTGTTCAAAGTTTATGGAGGCCAGGCCACATGGTCATTAATCCCAGTGTTCTAACTCCATACAGGTCAGGCCACATGGTCATGGATCCCAGTGTTCTAACTTTATGGAAGTCAGGCCACATGGTCATGAATCCCAGTGTTCTAACTTTATGGAGGCCAGGCCACATGGTCATAAATCCCAGTGTTCTAACTTTATGGAGGCCAGGCAACACGGTCAAGAATCCCACTGTTTTAACTTTATGGAGGCCAGACCACATGGCCATGAATCCCAATGTTCTAACTTTATGGAGGCCAGGCCACATGGTCATGAATTCCACTGTTCTAACTTTATGGAGGTCAGGCCACATGGTCATGAATCCCAGTGTTCTAACTTTATGGAGGCCAGGCCACATAGTCATAAATCCCAGTTGTCTAACTTTATGGAGGACAGGCCACATGGTCATGAATCCCAGTTTTCTAACTTTATGGAGGCCAGGCCACATAGTCATGAATCCCACTGTTCTAACTTTATGGAGGCCAGGCCACATGGCCATGAATCCCACTGTTCTAACTTTATGGAGGCCAGGCCACAGGGTCATGAATCCCACTGTTCTAACTTTATGGAGGCCAGGACACATGGTCATGAAACCCACTGTTCTAACTTTATGGATTCCACATCACATGGTCATAAATCCCAATGTTCTAACTTTATGAAGGCCAGGTCACATGGTCGTAAATCCCAGCGTTCTAACTTAATGGAAGCCAGGCCACATGGTCATAAATCCCAGTGTTCTAACTTTATGGAGGCCAGGCCACATGGTCATGAATCAGAGTGTTCTAGCTTTATGGAAGCCAGGTCACATGGTCGTAAATCCCAGTGTTTTAGCTTTATGGAGGCCAGGCCACATGGCCATGAATCCCAGTGTTCTAACTTTATGGAGGCCAGCCCACATGGTCATGAATCCAAGTGTTCTAACTTTATGGAGGCCAGGCCACGTGGCCATGAATCCCACTGTTCTAACTTTATGTAGGCCAGGCCACATTTTCATGAATAACAGTGTTCTAACTCAAGTTCTGGGGCATCGAGTGGCATAAAGCGATCATTTTTTTAATTTTCGAGAAAATAATGTTGTCCATAATTTGTCCGGTTGTCTCTCTTATGTTCAATTTTTTTTTTTCAGGAGGCGAGAAGAATCGTTGGCGCCATGATGCAAGCTATCTCCTATAACGAGTTCTTGCCTATAGTCCTGGGCACTTATGACCACGCCGGGTTGGGCTTCACCAGTAACATTTATTTCTACGACCGAACCCTCGATCCCGGGATCATCAATGGGTTCGCTACTGCTGCCTACAGATTTGGTCATTCGCTTATACCTGAAGATCTTATGCTGAATGGAGAGTCCATTAGGCTTCATGTAAGAAATCGGTCTTAGAACCAAAGATAGTATATACAATAAGATGAGACAGCTATCGCGTTTAGCGCGTACAGATTTCGCACTGCCACCTAGCGGCGAATGTGCGGAAGTTATTAATAAATCCGTCCTTTACAAAGCCAATATAGCAAAAAAATGAATTTTATTCACTGTTCACGTATCACTGTAGACCTTAATTTGATGTCACTTATTTTGTAATCTAAAACTTCAATCGCTGCAGGCTTAGCCTGGCTATTTTCTTTTTTAGTTGCAGTAGAAGTGTGACAAATCAGCTTCATTAATTTATCATTATATCAAGCATTTTTTTCATGCAATGCGCCATGGGCCCCGTCTCCGATCAGCGCACAAACTGTGTGCACGATTTTTTAGAGGCTCAATGAAGGAAGTGTCTCATCTTATTGTATCTAATCTCTTTGTTAAAACGTTTTAGATGAATCATTCATAGTCATCATTCTTCCATTTTCCATCAGCTGTTAATTTTGTTGTTGTAGCAAGAAGGGTTTTAGTTCTATAGCGTGCCTAAGTGAAACAAACACAAAAAGTGAAATATTGAGCAAAAAAATGTTCTTCATGCTCAGTTTGACTCTGTAAAACTCAGCCCCTTCAAGGTGTCTCGCTCTAGAAAGAACAGTCCTGGATTAATGTGCTTTATACTGTCTGATCCTTGTGCAGAACTTTGCTGTTTGTTTAGAAGTCTAGATGGACTTGGGCATGGCTTTGAACTAACCCTTTAAACCAATCCATCCAATCATCCGTCCGTGATTCTGCCTATCCATCCATCTGTCCACATCGACCCATCCATCCAATCATCCCTCTGTCCATCCATCCATTCATCTATCCATCCATCCACCATCCATCCAACCATCCCTCTGTCCTTATCTCTATCCATCCATCCGTCCACATCCACCAATCTATCCAACCATCCCTCCGTCCATCCATCCATCCACATCCACCCATCCATTCGCCCCTCCTTTTGTCTTTCCATCCATCCATATCCATCCATCCGTAGAGACCCATCCATCCATCCATATCCACCCACCCATCCAAATCACCCATCCGTCCATCCATCCATCGAGATGTCACCTCTGCTCGTCAACCCAGAGTTACTCGGACAAGAACGATAATCATACACTAACCCTCCCAGACTTCTCTCCCCCTGAGACGTCATCAAATCTGAACAATTTCCCTTCCCCTCCAGGACCTGTTCTTCGCTGCCACTGATTTCATCGACAACTATAACGAGATCACCGATCATTTTTCCAGCACAGAAGGTCCGGCTGCAGACCGACATTTCTCTCACAGCATCACCAGACATCTGTTTGAAACACAACCTCAGAACGGCTTCGATCTTGTTGCTCTCAATTTACAGGTAAACACGGCTTGATCATTTTACTTGTTGCCTCCCAGCTTTGAGTTTTGAGTTTTGGGCTCTATAATGCGTCGGCACGATTTGTAACGGCCATTTTGTGCTATTCTCTTTCCATCCATCTATTTCTTTATCCATCCGACAAACCATCCCTAAGAATAATAATAATGGATAATGGATGGCATTTATATAGCGCATATCCATTGAAAAAAAAAAACTCTATGCGCTTTACAAAAGCAACATGTCAAAATACATGGGTAAACAATTACAGACAATCAAACTGGTATTCTTAATTAATATAGAAGGGGCATACAGAAACACCCTTATAAAAGCTCACACACACAACCCACATTGATACATACATCCCCCCTCTATCCACCCAGCTATTTCTTTATCTATCCGACAAACCATCCATCCATCCATCCACCCGTTGGTACTTTATGGCATAGATATTCAGAGCTTCATCAATCTAAATTTCACAAACAGAATTAAATAGTTCCGTATAAATTTTATGACAGTGGCAAAATTCTCGAAAATTACCTTAATATTGATTGACATCAGATTTCGTCAAAATATACATCAAACATCTTGATACACAGAGTTTCGAGAATCGGCAGGTAAAAACTTTCAAAACTCGACATTAAAAAAAAAAAAATTGAGATTTGGCATAAGCCTACTTACCGTCTTGACAGCCTGCTGATTATAATATTATTATACGTCGGGTATTAAATTCTGTTAGCTAAAAGTTAAATAACGATTTTTTAAAACATTGAACTATTAAGTCGGATGAAGAAAGTAATTCGAATGTTTGCTGCCCCTCAAAAATGTATAAAAGTCGTTTGAGTTTGGATTTGGGGTTTTTACAGCGCGTCGGCACGATAGCGACCACTCTGTGCTCTTCACGATCTATTTGGATATACGAAATATCATAAAAACCACAGAAAAACTGTGGGGTCGCAGCAGGGCTATAAGCAAAGTCAAAATTGGACAAAAAGAAAAGGTTGTATGTTGCAAAACCCCGCGTCAGAAATAAAACCCAAACAATACAAAGCAAACTAAAGAGAAGACAAAAAATACACAAATTTTCGGCTTTCGCCTTTGTCAAGTGAAAAAAACGAACAATAAAAGACTTCAACAGGAACGAAGTGAACCAGTTTACTTAGCTGCGAGTTCTTGCTTCGTTAGCAGCACCAAAGCACGTCCGTCCGCCAAAAGCATGGAAGCAGGAAGTGCTTTTCTTTTTGCCCAATTTTGACTATTTGGATATAATATGTATGTTTCGTATTCAGAGCGTCATCAATCTATTCTAAATCTTTCGATTCGAATTAATTGGTTCTATATAAATAAATTTTATCACAAATCGGTAAAATTCTCAAAAGTTGTTTTGTGTAGATCTGAAACTAGTTTTGTAAATGAGTAAACATTGTTAAATCAAGTTGCAGATCTCTCCAAGTTCTAAAAAAAAAATTATACTTTTAAAAGTTGGCCTCTTTTTTACAACGATGTGTAATAATAATGTCGTAAATTGTAAAAAAGTTACTTCATTATAAAAATTATATGTGTTATTTAGTTATGACATGCTTATGTAATAAGATGAATGTATGTCCTGTGTGTTCTCTTAAAACGTCTGTGAAATTGAATTTCTCTCTAGAGATAATAAAGGAATTCTTATCTTATCTTGTTCTTGATGATGATGTTTTCAAATTGGTTCGTGTCCAGCGTGGGCGTGACCATGGCCTCCCATCGTACACAGCGTACCGTCATGACTGTGACATACCAGCCAACGATATTCTCGGTGAATTTCTCGCTTCCAATCCACCGCCTGCAAATGGCGCAGCTTACAGGTATGTCCGCCATGTTTGTGCAGCTTCAGATAGATATCATGTATGGAGGTAGCTTCAGATAGATATCATGTATGGAGGTAGCTTCAGATAGATATCATGTATGGAGGTAGCTTCAGATAGATATCATGTATGGAGGTAGCTTCAGATAGATATCATGTATGGAGGTAGCTTCAGATAGATATCATGTATGGAGGTAGCTTCAGATAGATATCATGTATGGAGGTAGCTTCAGATAGATATCATGTATGGAGGTAGCTTCAGATAGATATCATGTATGGAGGTAGCTTCAGATAGATATCATGTATGGAGGTAGCTTCAGATAGATATCATGTATGGAGGTAGCTTCAGATAGATATCATGTATGGAGGTAGCTTCAGATAGATATCATGTATGGAGATATAGCTTCAGATAGATATCATGTATGGAGGTAGCTTCAGATAGATATCATGTATGGAGGTAGCTTCAGATAGATATCATGTATGGAGGTAGCTTCAGATAGATATCATGTATGGAGGTAGCTTCAGATAGATATCATGTATGGAGGTAGCTTCAGATAGATATCATGTATGGAGGTAGCTTCAGATAGATATCATGTATGGAGGTAGCTTCAGATAGGTATCATGTATGGAGGTAGCTTGAGATAGATATCGTGTATGGAGGTAGCTTCAGATAGATATCATGTATGGAGGTAGCTTCAGATAGATATCATGTATGGAGGTAGCTTCAGATAGATATCATGTATGGAGGTAGCTTCAGATAGATATCATGTATGGAGCTATAGCTTGAGATAGATATCATGTATGGAGCTATAGCTTGATAGCATACTTTCACTCACAGCTTTTCAATTGTTGTTGTTGTTTTTTAATCCACCCATTCTTCCGCTTACCTCTTTGTGCACGAAGACAGTCTATATTTTCATCTATAAATCTTTCCTTTCCTATCTACCTTTCCATCCTTTGACATATCCATACGTCTTGCAATTCGTACACTCATCGATTCAGCTATCCATCTATCCTTTTTCATATCCATCCATCCATCCATCCACCCATTCGTCCAGCTATCCGTCCACACATTCATCCATCTCACCATCCATCCACCCATCTGTCCGTCCACACATCTATCCATCTCACCATCCACCCATCCATCTGTCCGTCCACACATCCAGCCATCTCACCATCCCTCCATCCATCCATCCACCCACAGCGACAACGATGACGTAGATCTATTCTCTGGCGGAATGTTGGAAAACCCCGAGACTGGAGGGCTCCTGGGCCCAACCTTTACCTGTCTACTGGGCGACCAATTCTCCAGGCTGAAATTCGGTGATCGCTTTTTCTACCTGAATAAAAATGGACCACAAGCGTTTACCGATGGTGAGCCATTCACTAGATCCTTGTATTTAGGGCCGTCTTAACGCATGAGCCCATTAGGCAGTTGCCCGGGGTCCCCACAGATTTAGCGGGCCCCATGCATGCAAATTTACAGTTTTTTTGTTTTGGTTTTTTTCTCACGGGAAAACGGCGGCTACAGCTTTGCCCTGTGGCCCATCATGACGTTAAGACGACCCTGCCTTTGTTACATGTCTTGATTTACTTGGATTGTCATTGCAAAATAGCACTGCAATTTGTTCGGTGGTGGGAAAATGTTACTGTTGTATTATTAGTCTAGTCAATACTAAACGTTATCCCTATCACCACCAATGTAGAATTATTGTGCACTTCCAAGGGGTTTTTGAACTGCAAGGGGAAATCTGATAAATTTAGGAAATGGAGCTTGGTTGATGTGTAACACTCAGCATAGCATACATTTTTGGAAAGCAGATTACATTGGCTAAACAATATTTTTAAAAATCA